>OY987257.1:20271625-20729417 GCA_963920725.1 Rhamphomyia laevipes
TAACTTGTTTTATATTTTATTTTCGATAAGATATTAAATTAATGTCTTAACTAAATAATAAAATAAATGAAGATAAAAATAAAGAAAAATATTCGATATCGCAATTGATAATGGTAAATTAAAACAGATATGTATTAAGCACTGTAGTGCCATACATTTTACCTATAATATAAATTTTTAGTTGACATTTGAAAGCGTATAATTGCAGGATTGATTGAAATCCCGATATTGTAATAATTGAAAGCATTGGACCTTTTTACAATATTTGTCCTGTCGAGTTGTGTGTCAGATGAAAGAACAGGTTAAGGCATTTCAAGAATAAAGTGTCCAACTTATGGGCCCCGCAAGTCATAATTACTATACTTTAATATATAGTTAAATAAAAATTTAGATATTTTATTTTTATAAAAATCAATTGCAAGGCAAAATAATAGATAATAGGCGATACGCCTCTGTTAATATAGATATCAATAATGATGTTATTTACTATATTCAAAAGAATCCGGAAGGATGTAGATAGTAAAACAAAAGGTTTGATAATTATTATATATTTTAGTTGACGTGTGAAATTTAACCAATTCGGTACATTTTTCTTAAATTAAAACATTTTGCATTTCGTAAGTTCGAGAATGCATTCTATATAAATAGTTGGATTTTCGGAATAATGTGAATTATATTAAATAGTTTATACACAAATTTAGTACTTTATATAAATTAAACCAAAAACGTAAATTTAAATTGTACGAGTTTAAAATTATCACAAAATAGTTAACATTTTTCGGAAAAGCTAAAGAAAATTTAACTTAAACTTTTTAAAATTTAAGTGAAATATATTAAACAAATTATTTATGTTGGTGATATTGGATTATAATATGCAGAAAATTTACTACTAAAAATCAATAAATCAAAATCAACCAAATCAAATTTTAATTTCTAATTATGTACAGTGCTTATTTAATTGTTGACAAATTTTATGTTTAATTTATTTCAGACAAATCATAAATTAAAACATTTTTCAGGCAAAAATAAATACATTTGCGATGGCTATAAATCGATGTTACCGGTCCATACTATTTGAAGTCAAGTTGGAATACTATTTGAAATATTAACTTAGAAAGTTAGTACCTTTCGGCAAAATTTTTAAACTCTGTTTATTCTAACTCATGGCTGCAAAGCGTTCAATATTATTTCTTTGCTTAATAATTTCTAAAGTTTTCCATTTCTATTACAAGTCAAATTCTATTACAATTACAAGTCAATACTTAACCATAGTCGAAACTAAACTGATCGATATTATTTAATTCATTAGCTTCAGTTTGGATTCGCAAAATTTCAATCGTTTCAATCTCTTTCGATTCGATTCGTTCCGATTTGACATTTATCACACCTTTATCTGTCTATAATCGATTTTTCATACAAAATATATGAAGACGTCAAATTTGATCTTTACTGATCGAATCGATACTGAACTTATCGATACAATGTAGCCCATACTTTAAGTGAAAAGTAATCCATCTTGAGTTGGAAATGCTGCAAGATGTCCAAGAATTCTAAGTCAAGTTAGAAAACAATGATTTTGAAATATGTTAGGTTGAGTTACAATACTAATGTAACTAAATTTATTTATTATAACTTAGTTTTTTAATTTATAACTAATTTGTTCATTAATATGTAATATTTTAATTTGAAACGATGAAGAAATAAACTATTTCTCTTATAAATACAACTATTTCATATACTTTTAACTAGGAGTAAAATAAAACAGTATTCGTGCTCCTTGAAAAGTCGTAATTTTGAATTAGAATAGTATGGACCGGGGACATCGAAATATGAAAAGTTTTTTTTTTGGTATGATTACAATTATGATAAAAATGTGTAGTGGCCAAATATTGAATTCCTGTACCTCCACTAATTTTCTTACCCTCCACAATTTTCTTTTTTTTTTGCGCTTACGAATGTTAAAAAAGTTGTTTTGTTTCATTATTAGATAATTTAGAATCTTTTATAAAGTACATATTCTGAAATTGAATAAAAGTAAATTTAATAGAAATATTAATTTAAATAGATTTCATGCCATATCAGACACAACATTAAATTCTAAGTTTGGATCGATCTCGTTCTTTGTATAAAACAAGCAATCCATATAATAGAGCCCAACCTATGTACAGTCATAATTTGCAATTCAGTTTAACTTTCAAACCTCAAAATATTAACACATTCGAATAGTAATAATAATAATTATATTACTTAGATAATGAGTCCGAATTATTTCATATCTTATTAAATACGATATCAGAGACAAAAATTACTTATATTGAAGATAAATTAAATTTGACATTTTTATCATAAAATAAATTGAGACGAATGCCATAGGAAATAAATGACTAATTTAAAAATTTTATCTAAAAATTTAATATGTAGTTCTAATTTTTTAAATAAAACTTAATAAAATATACAATAAAATTCAATATATAAATATTTGTTCTGAAAATAAAACATTAAAATTACGTAAATTATTTGGAAATTTATTGATAATGTGTTATCAAAAAGATTGTATTGTAATTAATTTCCAATGTTAAAAAATATATATATTTATAATTTGGAAAATAATATATTAAAATTTTATTATAGCCCTAACTTTCAATACATCAATACAGCAGTTGCTGATAATTAAGAGCTAAATTAAAACTTTCAACAATCTAAATGGGTTCGTAGTAATGGTTCACTTGGGAGGGATCAAAATTGTTTTAATTTCGGAAATAACTTTTAAATATAATATAAAATAAATTTGTTTTTACTAACAATTTAATATTGGGTAGTTGTTTGGTTTGAAGTAAGTGAAGGTTAACAAAACTCTCCACGCACCTAGACCTAAAATATACGTTGTAATTTTCAATACACCTTTCTCCATAAACTTAGTTGGTCTAGATTAAACAGTTTGTAATAGGGTGTAAATGTCCCTGAATGTGAAGGACATTTATTCTGAAGCCTCTCCTAATAAGTTAGAATTTATTCCATATAGTGTTAATAATAACCAAAACATTACTAAACATACCACTAAATATAAATTTTATAGTTCAAATGGCTATCGTAAATAGCGTTTTATCATTTTTTTTCATATATAGATTAACTTATATGTATATGACTCATAATTTTGACTTGTAAATTACTCTGATGTTTAATCATAAAAAAAACATTATGAAAAAGTTAAATGCTTAGATTATTTTGAAGAAACTTTTTAATTGAATTAAAATAAGTTCTTAAACATTTTGCAGATTTAGTTCGAATTATTTTAATTGCATTTTGCAGATTACAAGTAATGTTAAAAAACACAAAATCATATTTATAAAATGGAGACAATATTTTCAGTTACAGTACTAATTATTTGTTATTTTTGTTTCATAATTAATGGGGAAAATGGTAAATACACAATATAATATCCAAAAATATTGTAGAAAATTAAAAATATTTTGTTTATATAGTTTGGGAACCACCATATTTCGAAGATGCACATGTAAAAGGAATTACATTTTCGTCTACAAAAATTACTGTTGAAGAAGAGCTTGATGTTCCCTTTAAATTAGTCTATATAAATTATGCTGGTAATAAAATATTATTTACCTTGAATAAATATTAACTATAGGTGGCCGATATATCACGAACTAGTCTAGTTTTATAACTCCTTAAATATTGAAAAAAAGTAAAAAACCTATGGTAAAATACAAAGTGTTAATTTTACATCACTTCGAGTAAAATCTCAGGATGTATGACACCAATTTTTTGGACTTTGTTTAAAAACTGCCGTTCCTTCAAATATGTTTATAAGAACAGCTGGTGCAAAGAACGAATTCCAATTTTTTTTAAAAATATCTGGATGGATAGTATGTTTTGTTCATTTGCACCCTTTTTTCTGTGGTTTCAGTAAGATTTACCCCATTTAAACTATTATCTTCAACAGATGGGATGAGGTATCTTCATATTTCTGAAATCCTTTTTTGATCTTTAATCGCTATTGGCCACCGTTATAGCTTCACCATGACGATATTGTTAAAATGGGCCAATTAGCCTGTATTAAAACATTAATTATTAAAAGTGCAGTGAATGCAACTGAACCCAGTGAAGGGCAACTGAATCCTTGGATATATGTAGATCATAATTGATTCATCATCGATTATATTGGATAATTTTCATCATTAAAATGATGTCGATATGCACATTTCATTGTAATAATTAACTCTTGATTTAAAAGATAAAATTCTACCATTCATTTTTCTATTGTAAAATTTTCCATTGTAAAACTGAAAAGTCAATGTTTAATCATGTTTAAGAAAATGGAAAAAAGAATTAAAAATTATAACTTATGAATATTTAAAAACTATATATAGTTCGTGTCTTATGGGCTACTCAGAATCCAGTATTAATAAAAATTATTTTATAATACAAACATTTATTATATATATTTACAATGTAGGTGAACCAAGTACAAATATTGCACCTGATGATAATATTCAACCTAGAATAGGAAAATTTACATTTGGAAATAATAATTATTTAAATGCATCCATTGAATACCTTGATAATCGCTGGTATATTTCAAAATTTATAAGTTTTGTAAATAATACATAAATAAATTAATTCAAAATTTCGTTATAGGTTTATTCAAATTAACTCAAGACAAGATTATGAGCAAAAGGAACAACAAGTTTATAGATTTGATGTATATATAGGTACTAAGAATGATGTTACTATAGATCCACAAAAATTACACATACAATTAAAAAATATATTTGACAATAAACCAACTGTGTCATATAATGGTCCATGCAAAGCAAAAGTAAATAAATATTATGGGATAGAATGTCATAGAATTTCATTATTTTATATTTATAAGGAACTCCAATCAGATGTATCAACAAATTGCATTTTCATAGTTCATGATTTGGATGGAATGCGTGACAATGATATCAAAATCAATATTGTTAGAAAAGACAATGATGAAGAATATTTTGAATTTGGAAAAGCATTTAAATTGGACGATTATAATCAATATTTTGATTTGACGTAAGTTTTATAGATATATATTAAGTCATATTTAGGACGATTAAGAAAAATGACAAAGATAAATGACAAAAAAACGAGTATGCGAGTCTATGTAATTTAACATTTTTTATTTTATCAGAATCCACCATGACATTTAAATATTACCTTTAGGTCTGATAAGAAAAATGAAAAAATGAATTTTGTCGGAAAATTAAAAATGGACCTATCTACATATGCCAATTGTTTTTTAAGGCCATATCTTAAATATTATTATAAGACCATAATATTTAAGATAATGAACCTCTCTCAACTCCATAAAATATGGCAGAGACGTATTGTAAATAAAACTTTTCTTTATTTCAATTTCAACCCAAAATTTATTTTGCTTCTAATAAAATATTCATTCAAAAACAAAAAAAAAACTGAATTACCTGACATCATTTTATTTTTTATATTCTATCAGTATAAAAAAAGCTCTTCAATATGATCAAAAACCATTACATAATTTTGATGTAGTTGCAACTGATATAGGAAATAATAAGGGAAATTTATCAAATGCTATTCTTGAAGTCATTAATGTACCACATAAACTTCCTCTGTGGTTACAACCATTAGTTATGGCAACATTTGATGAGAAAAAAGAGCAGGTTTAATATTAATAATTTTAAAATAATAAAGAAGTTATTTTATTAAAATTATATTGTAGACATTTCAATTAAAAGCTATTGATGGTGATACTGGCATTAATAAACCAATATGTTATAGATTAGAATTTATTCAAGATAAAAATTGTAAGTATATTTATATAAATTTGATAGATAGATAAATTTAAATTTAAAATATTTATAATAAAATTTAATTTATAATTAATAGATGAAGATATCATTGAAATAAATAAAATAAGTGGTTTACTTAGTGTTGGAAAAATTGACAGAGATGTTAGGCAACAGGATATTTTTAATTTTTCAGTAAACTGAAAACAATTTAAACATAAAAATGATTTGAATAAATTGATTTTTTTTTTTATAGACTTGTGCTTTTAAATGTGATGATATTGTATCTGAAATATGCAATTCTACAATTTTTATTATTAATGATATTAATGATAATTTACCTATTATAACAATTGAACCAGATGTTATATTTATACATGAAAATATGTCTATGACCATACCACTTGAAATATTTGATGTAAAAGATATTGATTTGGTAAGTTTACAACTAAAACATAGCAATACTAAAATAATTGGGCCCATTTTTTAATGCGAGTATAAACCTATAAACTTTAGAATTACGAAGGTTTGGTTAAATTTTGATGGCTTTGTTGAATAAAAATATATTTTAGGTTAATCTTAACTGAATTTAAATAGAGGAAATACTTCTCCTCATTGGGAAATTTAATTTGTTACATTATTACTTGTGACAAAATGACATGAAAAACAATATTTCAAAAAAAAATATAAATAATTATGAATTTAAAAATGGACTTCAGAAAAAGATGTGTAAGATAACCAGGGATGGAGACCAATGAAAGATAATTTTGGTTTTGGTTTATGGTTTTTGGTTCAGTTAGTTTGGTTTTATGTATGCTGGTTCGATTTTGGTTGTGTTGTAAAATAAAAGTCTAAGTTTATTTTTTTAAAATTAGCTTTATTTAACTTTATTTTATTTAATAACTTCTTACTAAATTAAGATTAAATAAAATTTTAGCTTGCCCTTTAAGCTACATTTTAAATTTTCCTTAATTTCTTCGCCATATGAACTGCCAACACTTTATATTTGAAATAATCAGTTAATTAATGGAACTCTTAGAATTGTGCGAATTCTAACATTTATATACAAAATTTGGGACTTTCATTATCAATGAATTTCCATTAAATTAAATGTAAATTAGAGATAAATTACAGGTCCGGCAATTAAAAAAATAACTGCCAGATTGAAATATTACAAGTATGGTATGGTTTCTTTGACAAGATATAAAAAGGGGCAAATGTATAAGTTTCTTTAATAATTACTTATATTATATTCCAACACAAAAAAATAATACATATAATTAAATAAATCTCCACTTTTGGTAGATTACCTGTAATTACAAATAATTTGTAACATATTATTATTAACATTTTTTATCTGCAATTTCGGATGGAGTTTAAGTAGTTATTAAAAATTGACAAATATATAAAATACAATCCATATGTTTTAAAAATCATAGAATTAATCATTTTTTTTTTATTTTAAATACCTAATTTATCAATAATTATTATAATTTTCAAAAACTTGCAAAATTATTTTAATTTATTTGTTTTTGAGCTCAACTAAATACGAATACTAACCAGATCAATAGATCAATATAAAGTAAATTTTTTAAGTTTATCTAAGTTTAAGGCGAATTTTACTATGTTTAGGCGTTTCAACAAATAATTTTTCAACTTAAACTCATTTTAATATAAAAATAAGATTAAATTCCTATTGAAAAAACTGCTCTTAATATATTAAAATTAGGAAAAATTAGAGTATTACAATTAGGATGTATAGAAACACCCAAACTATGCACAAACAATGTATAGCAAGGCTAAAAATTTATCTGCACCGGTTGAATTTTTAATTCATCATTGTCTATTTGAATTCTATAATTACCAGCTTCACATAAATATGCATTAGCAAAAGACAAAAGTCCACATAATTTGAATAGCTAGAGCAATATGAAAATATAATTTCAGTTGATTTGATATATTTCAGTAGTTATAACAGAGAATTATACCACAAAATTCGATCCGGCACTACTAAATTGGAACCGCTGGGCTAGAGTATGCTATTCAACTAATTATCAAATTGAAAATCTGAACATTGAATTTGTTGACAATCAAGTGGTAAACACCAAAACCTAATCCATTGTTTATATAAATTTTGTTTATAAATGTGTCGTCATCTGAATTAATATTATTTATGTTATTAATGTAACGAATGACACAGTAAATTTGTTTATAATATATTATTTTTTCCAATATGCAATAATACATATTACAATTTGCTAATTCTGCAATTTCAGCATTACTTTATTTTTGTCCAACAATAGTTGCTATATATATATTTAGCAGCTAGTAATAGAACTTGAGCTAGCAAAGAAGATTTTGGCCATTTCAGTATTACTAATCACGAGAATGAGTTATAGGCAGACCCTTTGACTTAATAAACAAGGAATTAAATATGTGAAAGGCCACATGCATTTAAAATCATTGGTAAAATAGGTAAAAATATTATGACGATTAACACTTCAGCTCCTATACTTACTAGTAATTTTATCTGCGACAGGGTGCTAGTATTGAAATTAGGTTTTTAATATCGTACTCAAATTTCAGACCAATTGACGTGACTAAAATTCAATACCAATTTTATAACTGCCTTTGAAAGACACTGGATTACATACAATACGCGACTATTCCAAAATTTCCATTCAATGTTTAGTGAATTCATATAAGAATCTGTGTGCTCATTCTTACGACTGCTGAAAGTAAATCTGTACCTAGCTCTTAGTCTAATTCTGTTGTATTACAAAATTCATGTACTAAATTTAATTATTTTATATTGAGTAATTTCACAAATATTTTGTTCTAATTTTATAGATTTATTATTTACAATAATACAACATAATTAACAAGAAAATATTTATATACTTTAGAATTTAAATAACTTAATATAATAACTTTTATTTGATCGAATCAATATTAAAATTCTTTGTTGTTAAGAAACACTACTTAATTAGTATTAAAAAGAAAAAACTTAATCTTAATTATTTCTAATTTTTAGGGAATACATGCATCTTATGATATAATTTTAGATAAACCTGATGATATCAATATAAACTATTCAATTGCATATGATGTAATACCTAAATCAGGTTATCAAAATGCATCTTTTAAATTAATTGTATTCAATAAAAATTTTCTGGATTATGAGACTGAATTGTGGCGTAACACTACCATACAGGTAAGATAGTTTTTAATATTTATTTTTATTATAACATAATTAATATTTCATAAAATTTTCAATTAATGACTATTAATTGTTAGATTTATATTTTGTATAAAATATAAATCTCATATAAAATATGTTTAAAAGATCAACTCAATATTTTATAATTTAATATTGAATAGGTTATTGCAAGAGAAACTGAATTTCCCGAAAATTATACAACTTTCGATTTACGAATTAATTTAATTAATTGGAACGATGAATTTCCGATTTTTACTAAACAACTTTATAATGTCAGTATTGAAGAAACATTTGGAAATAATAAAGTGATTGAAAATGTTGTCGCTACAGACAGAGATTATTCTGATTTCGTAACGTAAGCTATAAAAATAATTAATATCAAGGATATTATGGAGAAGTGACATGTTAATTTTTGGTTTTTCTATTGTTATAGACATACAATAATTGGTAATTTTCATGGAATAAAAATACATGAAAATGGTACTGTTTATACAACTGCTGAAGATGTTTTCGATTATGACAGACAAAAAGTTGTAATTATACAAATAAAAGCTACGGATAATTTAATAACTAGTTATTCCCAGAAATTAAATGAAGCAATTACACAATTAACAATTAATCTTATTGATGTAAATAATAAAAGTCCTGAAATTAGAATGGTATATTAAATTAAATAAATGTCCTATTCATTTTTAATATACATACATTAATTTCAGCCAAGAACACCACCAAATATTACCGAAAATTCTAAAGGTGGCACATTAATTACAGATTTAATATTAGGAACAGATCCTGATACAACTGCTAATCTAACATTCTATATAGACTGGGAAAAAAGTTATGCAACTAAATCTGGTCGAGAAGCTGATAAAGATACGTATAAAAAGTAAGAAAAACGAAATTTAGTAAGGGTCATTATACATAAACAAAAACATTTCGAAATTATATTTATCTACCATGGCATTGCTGCAAATATAACTTACTAAATAATATAAGAATGTATTTCTTTTCCTATTTTTTCAGCTGTTTTATTTTGGAGACACATCCTGCCGCTGATTCCAATAACACAGTTTATGGTCATCTTAAAGTGAATCCAGATTTTGAAAAGCAAGTTGATTATGAAAAATATGAAAATATTTATTTACTAATTCGAATTATTGACTGGGCTCAAGTTATTAATGCTAATTCCAGTGAAGGTAATAATCAAATAAATATTGATATTATTCCTAATTGAACTTATAATTTTTGTATAAGGAACTTTAACTATAACTGTTGATGATCTTAATGACAATGCACCCGAATTTATTCTTAATACATTAAACGAAAGTCGTTTTGTTGTTGAAGAAGCTGCTCCGAAAACTTTAGTTGGTAATAAAATTGGATAATTTTTAGTAGTTTTTAATAAATATAATTTTTAACAATGTTAAATTAATGATTTTACTATACAAAATTAAATTAGGTACAATATTAGCTGTAGACATTGATGGACCAGGAAACAATGATATTCAATATCATATTAAGTAATATACACATTATAATTTAAAATATTTATAATATATAACAAAAAACAAATGATTTTAGACCTGAAAATGGAACATTAGAAAAACTTATAGAAATCGAATCGAAGACTGGAGTACTTCAAGTTATGCAAAATGCATTAATTGATTGTGATATACCAAAAATAGATTATTTGTATTTTAAAATTATATTAACAGATAATGATGAAGTACACACAACCGAAGGCTCTGTAAGTATATTTATCATATTTTATTCAACATAATAAATTCAAAAAAAAAATTAATTTTCGGAATCCAAATAAAATTTCAATGTAATCACATTTAATAGCAAATTCACTAAATTATACTAAATCGACTTGCTTCTAAAGATAATTTTCATTTAAATTTATTTTTGTTAACAGATGAAAATCAATGTAAATGATATAAATAATAAAATTCCTCAACTGGAAAACTTCGATAGGGAAGTAAAAATTTGGGAAAATTCCACAACTGGCACAGCTGTTGGCAGAATTAAGGCTAATGATTCAGACCGAGATCGTATATACTTAAAATTACTTATTTATAAAAATATAATAAATTATTAAATTTATTTATTTTTTGTTGTCCAAATAATATAGCACCACACAATGTTCTACAATATTTGATTAATTTTGAAAAATCACCAGATTTAGAGAATTTTTTTATAATTGATCAACAAAATGGATTTATACAAGTTCAACTAGGTCCTAATGCGGAATTAGACAGAGATAATGGTATCACTCAACATATTATTGATATTAATATTTTGGATAATTATTTAGATCCAAAAAATGGAAGTTAGTGGATAAAATTTAGAATTTGATGAAATTTATAATTCATGTTTAATTGATATATTTTTAGTTAAACACAGCGTACCTACTACATTAACTGTAATTCTGTTAGATATTAATGATAATGCACCAGAAATGCCAAAACCTAATGAATTTTTACCTAAATTATTAGAAAATGCTAAAGCTGTAATGACATTTTGGATTATTAATATGATATTATGATTAAATTATATATTTTAAGGGTGATAATTCGTCATGTCCAGGTTTTGACGATTACGTTTGCTTATTAATAGCTAAAGATAAGGATGAACCGGATACACCTAATTCATGGGTTTCATATAAAATACAAAGTATTAAACCAGGTATGTTATTAAATATATGAAATTTCAAATTATTTTATTTTATATATAAAAAAATTTGATTTTGACACTTTTTAAGCTCTTTTGCTGAACATGGTAGCTGGTTACGATTTACTTTAATTTTAATTGTAAATTTAAATATCAGATTTTATATATTTGTAGTTAAAGTAAGCCCTTACTATCTATCATATGTTCACTAAATTTATAGTCTTCACTCTTGTATTAGTAATTATAAAAATATTTTCGTATTATGAAAACTCACATTTCGAATTAAATCAATTCAAAAATGATGAAATTCAAAATGATTTTTAATATTTTCAGGACCAAATTGTAATCCATCAATTAGTGATTATGAAAATCTTTTTGGTATCATAGGAGATGATAAAGAATACGGTCAAATATTTGCACGTAAAAATCTTCAAGGATATTATGGTTCCTGGTATGTTAACATTGAAGCTTTTGATCATGGCGATATACCAATGCGTTCTAATGAAACCTACATTGTTGAAATTAAATCATATAATTTCAATGCACCAAAAATTATTTTCCCAACTGATCGAATAATACGTTTAAGGTTTGAATGAAAATCATGCAAATAAAACTGATATATTTTAGTTATATTATTATTATTTTCTTTGTATAGTCATAAGCAAAGTGTTGGTAGACCATTGTATAATACTGATGGCACTACACTATCAGAATTTGAAGCATTTGATCCTGATGGTGATGAAAATGGCAATGTGACATTTCATTTATCAAATTACAGTAAAATATTATAAATATTAAAATCATATTATATATATTATAATAATTTTATTAAAAATATATAGATGAAAATGATGCTGACTATTTTACAATTATACAAGAAACAAGAAATAAGTCTAGATTGGAAATAACAAAACAAATTTCAACCAGATTTTATAGGGTTTAAATATTAATTGAAATTAAATTATTTTCTTATTTTGACCAATTTTTATAGGTTAATGTTAAAGCAACTGATGGAGGTCGGCCTTCATTAAGTGATGAACTGAAAAATTTAAATATTGTATTTATTGATATGGAAGGTGATCCTATTTTTGAAATTGAAACTAAATCTTTTAAAACAAATTTTACAGGTAATTTTAAAATCTTAAATATAGTTTTATAAAATTAAAATTAAAATTAAAAAAAAAAAAAAAACAACGAACATTTTCAGAAACTGATTTAGGATTAAAAGAAGAACGAGAAATTCCAAAGGCATATGATCCGAAAAATCAAGGAATTGTTAACGAAAAGGATCTATTTAAAATTTATTATTTTATCGATGGTTCGTATTATGAAATTTTATTTAATTTTTGTTAATTATTTGGATATTTTTATTAATTTTAAAATAATTTTGAATATAGATAATCAAAATGAGGAAAATTCAAGTTTCTTCAGTTTAAACAGTGAAACAGGAATATTAACTTTAAAAAAGAAATTAAATCGAACTGCAATTGAACAGCATAATTTTAGAATTATAGCAACAAATAATAAAAATGGACCGCCTTCAAATCCAAATAAAAATTCGATTCTACAAATAATAATTGATGTGAGAATTAGAATTATAAGATTTATTTCAATTTTATATCATATTTTAGGTGTTATTTTGTAATTGCTTCATTTAAAGTTTAATTTCTAAAATATAATTACGTATATTTTCTATACTAATTAATTATTTATTTCAAGTTGTATTTTGCAATTAGAAAATTGCTTCAAAATGTGAAAAATCAATAATAGATAGGGAACAATGTTTAAAATCATTAATAGCAACTATTGGTGGAATAACAAAAAAGATAATTCGACAGCAAAAAATATGTTAGTTCTTCCAAATTGTTTCATTTAATAATTGTAAAAAATCAATGTTAGAAAAATACACTAGAACCATTTAATTAACCCTTTATTACTATCGTGTGGGTAAATCTATTAAACTTAATAAAAAACGTTCTTACTTTAACAAATTATTATAAATAAATAAATATATTTTGTATTTGTAAAAGGTAAATGATGTAAAAGATACTCCTCCAGTTTTTGATGATCGGAAATATGGTAGTGGAATAATGACAAAAGATTATGTCGGAAAAGAAATTATTAAAGTTCATGTAATTAATTAATTTTTTTTTAATATTTAATAATTCAAAATAATATCAAAAATTAATATAGGCTACAGATCCAGATTTAGATGATCCAACAACATATTTAATTAATGAACCAATTATCGCTCATGGTAATAATATTGAAGAAGTGAAAAATAAAATGTTTCGATTGAATAAGGATACCGGATCATTAACTTTAACAATGGTGCCAAAAGATAATATGAAAGGTAATAAATTTGAATTTCAGTTTGATATTTATTTACATAATGTTGAAATTGTAATATTTTTTTTAAGGATATTTTGAGTTTAATGTAACAGCTATTGATACTGTTAATTTTACGGATGTAGCAAATGTAAAACTTTATATAATTGCAGAAGATAATAGAATTGTATTTATATTTTTGAATTTATATGAACTTATAAAAGAAAAACAAATATTTGTAAGTAATATAATGTATTTAATTAATCGAAAATATAATATTTTAAACTTTTCACTAAACATGAAACAGATATGAATTTATAGAGTGAGGCTCTCCAAGATAATACATGTATGGATCACATAAAATTCCTTCTTCTTATTAATGCAATTACGATTTTTGAGCTGTTATGTTTTGAACATGATTGTTGCGCTGTTGAGGCAACTGTAACAGCTTCCGGAAGCGCCAATCAGTAAAGTTCAACTAATCCTAATGGATCATGTTTATAATTACTTTCCGTATCCTGTACATATAGTATTGGCCATATCATTTTCTACTATAAAAATTAAATATAGTTTAAAATTTTGAAATTTTGCCCTTATTTTGATTAGGTTCGTTCAGACGTATCTTCTAACGTCTGATTAATAAATTTAGAACTTATTATTAAGTAACTGGTTTCATTTCATTAGCTCTTTCAATAAGACTTGATATTATATTAGCGCAGATTATGTTTTGTATATAATACAAAGAATTGTATATAAAACCTTCAGAATAATGTTAAACATAAATAATAATCATATAATTTGTCATATAAGTTTAATAATTAGATTAATTTTTTTTAATGTAATAGGTTAGAGAAACTCTAGAAAAAGAATATGGATATGATCGATGCAATATTGATGGTATTGTCAATACAACCGAATCTGAATCAACTAAACAAGGAACAGACAGTTCTTCTACTACTGATTCTGTTTCTCTTCAAGTTCATTTTATTAAAAATAACGAAGCTATTGAGGCAACTGAAATTCAAAAGTATGTATATATAATTATTTTCATTATTGGTAATATAATAATATGAATTATAACGTACAAACAATTTTTTTATTGTAGAAAATCGGATAAAAATTTAATTTTAAAATTAAAAAAGATTTTTGGAAATGAAGGTTTAATTCTTAACAATATTGAACATACATCGTCAAAGGAAATTGAACAAAATTTAGAAGATTTACTAATTACAATGTTGGTAGTTGTATCTGTTGTATTAGGAACATTATGTACTGTTTTAGTTATTGCATATTACTTAAAAACCCGAGCAATTAATCGTTTATTAAAAGCTTATGAACCAACAGAATTTGGTTCCAGAGCATCAAATTTAAATCGGATTGGTGCACCAACTACAAATGTATTTTCTGTTGAGGGATCAAATCCTGTCATAAATAATAATATAAATATGAATGATGATTTTGAAACATCAAGGTAACTTTTTATAGTACTAATCTGCTAATATAAATTCAATTCGCCGAGAAATAAATCCCAGAAAAACTAGTATTATATCAGAAAAGCGTTTTCTTTTCCAGTTAAAAATAAAAATTAGTAGCATAATGAAATATATTTTTGTTAAAAGGAAATAATAATTGTTAAGGGACCTCGAGTTCGAGTGGTATACTTTTATTAAGTATTAAAACCCATTTTACATGCATGCATACGGGAATTGTTATTTACTAGTAGGGAATTGTTTTTCTGTGAATGACTGGTACTCAATATTTATCACTATTAAAACAATAAATATTAATTATTTTTTTAGTATTGATTCTGATGGATCAGATTTTGTTGGTATTAATAATGATCCTAATTTTATTATGAACAACGAAAGCAAGGTAATTTATAATATATATATATATATATATTATTTATATGCAATTTTTTTTTTTTTTTCACCTTCTACAGAGTAGTAAAAATTCATCAATAATTTCAAATTATGAAAGTAATGCGTCCAATACGAAAAATTCATTTAGTGATAATGATAATCAGGATATTTATGATAATCATAAAAATTTTTCTAATATTGAGAACACCAATGATATAAGATTTTAAATATTATACACATTATATTAATATTCGTAGCACAAAAACGATATAGACAAATACCTCTAATTTAGCTTAAATATCAATTGTACCAGAAGGAACAAAATATTAAAATTTGAAATTTGCTGATAAGTACAGCAAACAAAGAGTTATATACTTTTTAACTAACAATAATCAGCAAAACAGTCACGAGCACTTAATTATCTCGGTAACATTAATTTTTCTATGAAAATTATTATCAAACAAAATTTTATATTTTACGAGATATGTAAATATACAATGTTCTAAGAGTTGACAAAAATTAAACAACAAAAATGAATTAACAATTAAAAAAAAAAAAATATTTATGTATCTTCCAGTAGTCGGATATGTATTTCCGTATTTTATATTAAATATCAAAATCAAATTATTTTTGATTATGGTTTAATTAATTTACATATGTATTTTTATTTATATATTATAATATAAATGTGTGAAATAAATTTTAAATAATTAACTAAAAATAAAAACAATTTGAAAATTTCCATTTTATTTTATTGTTCTAAAATGAAGTAAATTTTTATTTTAGATTTTGATTTGTTTGTTTTTAAATATACTGTACATTAAAAATATTTTAGAGACCAGCTAAAATGATTGATGGATTTTCAACAGCATCTTTGATTTTTCGTAAAAATAAAACAGCCTCACGTCCATCAATCAAACGATGATCATAAGTTAGGGCTACATACATCATTGGACGAACACAAACCTAAATAAATAAGATTTTATTATATTTCTTAATTTAAATGTAATATCAAATAAATATTACTTCTCCTTTTATAGCAACTGGTCTCTGAAATATACCATGCATTCCCAATATAGAACTTTGTGGTGGATTTATTATTGGTGTTCCCATTAATGATCCAAATACACCACCATTACTAATTGTAAAAGTACCACCATCCATATCTTCAATAGTAATAGCACTTTTCTTTGCTTTCGCAGCTAAAGCAGCTAAAGCAATTTCAATATCAACATAATTCATAGACTCTACATTTCGAATAACTGGTACAACAAGACCCTTTGGTGTTGCTACAGCAACCGAAATATCTACATAATCTCGATAAACAATTTCCTAAAAAATAATAATATATAATTTAAAAGAATATATATAAAAAAAGAAATCGTACATTTTCTTCGATAACAGCATTTACAACCGGTTGATCTTGTAGAGCATATGCAGATGCTTTAGTGAAAAATGACATAAAACCTAATTTAATACCATATTTTTTCATGAAAGCGTCTTGTTGTTCTTTTCGGAAATTCATTGCAAAACTGTGAATATAAAATAAATATATTTTATAATGATTCTTTATCACCTCATATTAATTCAATATCACCTCATATCAATTTCATTAAATGTCGTCAACATTGCATTTACATTTTGTGCCTCTTTTAAACGTGATGCTATTTTAAGTCTCATTCGGTTCATTTTGACACGCTGTTCTGTACGGGTACCGGTAATTTCCCTAGAATAATCTTGCGGTGGAACCTTTAAAATAATGTTTATTTTGATAATATTAATAAAGTGAATTGTTCTAGAAATGGTAAAATTCAAGAACTGTTAATTCATGAGAGAATCTACAAAAAATTGAAAAATCAATATATCTGGCCCGTAATGCCTGACATTTGATTTTCTTGTAAAATGTGGCAATTATAATGAAAACTCAATTAGTTACCCACCACTGCCCGATAAAATATTACATGGAAGAGTATTTGTTCGTAAAAACTATTTGTTTTTTCAATAGTATGTATATATAAATATTTTTAAAATATACTCTCTATTTTAAATTTGTATGGGAGTTCTTTAGGTGAAGAGGATCTCGTTTATGGTATGTAATGAAAACCCTTATTGAGCAAGGAATGAATCTAAAAAAATATTACTTTTGGTTAGAGGTGCCTAAGGTTCCTAAAAGTAAAATTGAGGTTTCGAACCCCGTTGTTATTATGAAGTTATTATTTATGTCAAAAGATGCACCAAAATCTGTAAATTTCAGAACTAGTAATATACAACAAACAAATATGATATTTCATATAAAACTTCATATTGAAATTTTAAATATTTAGCCATACATTGAAATTTATCAAATTTATCAGTAATTTTTTTTCAAAATATATATAATAAAAAAAAAAAGAAAACGATAATAAAAATATTTTGTGTTAAAAAGCACATCAAACATCGAATATCAAAACCATATTTATAATAATTATTTATTCCAACCAAAGCCCTTTTGTTGTCAAAGCTCAGTTTTTAATTAATAATAATAATAATATTACTGAATATCTTAGGGTTATAATATTTTTGATTTGACCAAAACTAAAGCAATTTATTCAAGCATTCTTATAAATGAAAAGAATTTATTCAAGCATTCTTGTAAATGAATATAAAATAATAAATTATATAAAATCTATAAAGTGCAATATAAACTTAAAAAAAGCATGTTTTTATAAATCATTGAACTATCCGATATAGAAATTTAAAAGTAAACATATTTCAGTAAAATTGAGCAACATATTACAATTTTAATTTTATAACTTGATGATTTCGAGTTCACGTAAAATTCTATAACGTATAAGCGATTAATATTTGTCGTATAAATTAAATATATTATATTTATTCAATGCTGGAAGTAAAATTAATACCAATCACAGTCTCACATAATGGTGCGGTAAACGCATTAGAATAATATGTTCCACAAAACCAAAACCATAAAAAATAAGACATTTCGTAAAATTTATGGTATTAAATTTGTATTTTTTCTATCTAAGATAATAAGATTAAATTAAATTATCATATATTATCTTCGTATTGTTGATTTAAACCACATTTTATACATATTAGTAATAAATTCTATATGACTCTTTGAATATTCATCAAATTGGAATACTATATTATTTTCAATGCAACTAATATATTTTTGGGAAGATGAAGATATTGTATTTTTTAAAATTAACAGCCTTAGCACTTCTTTAACTTTATAAAAATATCAGTAAGTTATGCAAGCTTTCTTGATATATAATGGAATGACAAAATTTGCTCAACAGAAGTATTATTTATTTTGAGTAAAGTTTATTTTAGTTCGCGTATCTCAAATGTTCATAATTAATTTTAAACTATTTAAAAATATAGCATTTTGTAAATTTCCAATATTATTTAATTTAGTGAATATCGAAATTTAGCAATTTCAGTTATATTTTATTTTCCAAATTGAAAAACTCATTGATCCATATTTTATGAAACAAGAATATGTACTTATATATACATATTGACCTTTTCATAATTTTCCAAAAATGTGTATATTTATATGGAATTCAACCACGGAAGTGACTTGCAGTATAATTTGTATTTTTTTACTGTGTCTTGCTCGAGAATACTTTTTTTTAATCGGTTTGACAAATAATTAATTTGAATTTTTAGGATTTCATTTTACCTTAACGGAATCTTCTATTCCTTTCGCATGACGAATAGCTGCAACAGGTATTTGTGCAGATGGTGCAGCAGGTTTAGCCGGTGGTGGTGGTGCTCCAGCCGGTTTTGGTGGTGGGGGAGGTGCTGCTGCAGCTGGTTTAGGTGGTGCAGGAGCAGCTGCTGGTTTTGGTGCTGCAGCTGGTGCTTTTGCAGCAGCAGCTGGTTTAGGTGGTGGAGCTGCAGCTGCAGGTTTTGATGGTGCTGGGCCACCTTCAGCTTTCTTTAAATTAAATAATGGTTGACCAGCTTTTACAGTATCACCGTCTTTTACCAGAATTTCTTCAAGTACACCATTAAATGGTGCTGGAACACTAACAGTTGTTTTATCTGTTTCAATTTCCATTACAACATCATCGGCTTTAAAAAAGTCACCAACTTTACAAGTAAATCTATAATTTATAGTTATTAAGAAATAAATATCATACATTTTTCTCTAAATTCACTCACTTAACATCTCCCTCTGATACAGAATCTGCAAAGGCTGGCACATTTACGACATCTTGCAGTGTTAAGCTACTATGAAAAGTCCGAATATTTTCATTTATACATGGGAAAATTCTTCTAAAATAAAATTATAATTGGTATCTTAAAATTATATTGATAAAGGTGTATAGGTATACTTTTTATTTTGAATATTTTCAGACGATATTGTACTAATTGTTCTCAATAATTTATGAGCTCTAAATGATGTCTGAAAAAATATAGATAAAAAACTTTATAATAAAAAAACAATTAAATATATTAGAGAAGGAAAATATTATTTTTTTCTTCTGCATCATTCGAAGTTTAGTATTTGGTCTACCGAAGCAAGAACGGAGTTAGTATATAATATAACACTTTTCACAAGGAAAAATAATACGTTCTATTACATAATCCCAAAAACGAAATCTTCTTAACATACCTTCACATTATCTAGAGTACAATTTCTCAATTTAAGAACATTTCGAGGTAATCTCCGGGAATATAGTGATACAATTCCAGCCATTTTTAATTAATAAAAATTGGATTCCTGGATATTTTTATTATTTAGAGGCACGGCAAATATATCCTCAAATCCTCTTAAAAAAATATAATTCCGAAGTGTCAGTAATAAGTCAAATATGTAAATCAGAAATCTCTATGAAATCTATACTTTAACCCAACCCTTAAATGTACAAAACATAATTGTCATAATTTGGAAATGACAATTGGAAAATGAAATATTGCAACCATTATATAGAGTTTATTTTCATGTTTCATGTAATTGAAATATATAACTACCAATTAAATGTTTTTATAAATAAATTTGATATTTCAGACTAAGAGGTTATTAACAATATGTAAAATATGAACAACGAACGGTCCAAATACTAAAGCATTATATGGTAATTGGTAATGTTTGAATTTTTAACAAAATTTCTTAAAATACTTATTTTTCAGAACGACGTATGAACGCAAACGCAAATACACAACGCAATCAAAAGATTAACTAACAAACGGAAACGGCTACACTGAGTGCTATCAATTACAATGTCAAATTAAATGTCATAACAATACCGCGAGTTAGAATTTTGCTTGTATGGAACTTGCAAAATATATTGAATATTAGAATATGCTATAAATAAATTATCTGTTTTTTTAAAGTAATAAAAGGATGTCACAACAGTGTTACTTAAGATATCTAAAACTACTTGAAAAGTGGCCTATTGATAAAACTAAACCCGGCAGGTATTTTTAAATTAAGTTTGTATAATTTTAATAAATTTCTATGCAAAAACATCTGTTTGTAGGGATCTAGGAGAGCATTTGCGTCAAAGAGTCAAATCACTAGGTGATCCATCTAAATTTACCAGAGAACAGGTCGATTTGCTAAGCAAAGAAATTATATCATTAGAAAGATTAGCAAATAACGAATACGGCAATAAATATAAACGCATTTATAATTCCACAGCAACAGGTCTTACTGCCAGCCAATGCAATCAAGTACTATCAGCCGAATTTCTTCAATATTTAAACGAGGACCAGGGACTTTTTGGTGGCAAAAAATAATAAAAAAATCTATACAATTTTCTCACCATCATAGCAGAAAGCAATGTACAACACAATATTCTTCTCATATACCAGTTTTATGTGAACAATCTATTAATCTTTTAAAACCCGAACCGGATAAAACAATTATTGATATGACTTTTGGCTCTGGTGGTCATAGTAAAAAAATATTGGAAAAATTTGATAATGTAAAAATATTTGCAGTTGATAGAGATCCGATTGCTTTTAATCATGCCAAAGAATTAGCTAAAGAGTTTCCTACACAAATTTTTCCAATTTTAGGTAAATTTTCAGATATTCCTGCTCTATTGAAAAACCATAATATAAGTTTCGGTGACATAGATGGCATATTATTTGATTTTGGATGCTCATCAATGCAATATGATGATGGAGATAGAGGATTCTCTATTTCTAAAGATGGTCCATTAGATATGCGTATGAATAATACTGATCCAAATCAAATAACAGCTGCTGATGTATTGGCAAAAATTGATGAACATGATTTAGCTAAAATTTTAAGAATTTATGGTGAAGAAAAATATGCAAAAAAAATTGCACGTGCTATTGTCGAAGCCAGATCCATTTCTTGTAAAATAAATACAACAGGACAATTATCTAATTTGGTAGCGTCTTGTCAATCTGATTCATATCGTTTGGATAAACTTCAAAGACCAGCTCATTCTGCAACAAAAACATTTCAGGCATTAAGAATTTTTGTTAATAATGAATTAAATGAAATAAATTATGGAATGATTTTATCACATAAATTGCTTAAGAAAAGTGGCCGAATAGTAACAATAACTTTTCATTCATTAGAAGATACGATTGTTAAACGACATATTAATGGAAATGTAATAGAAGGTATTGCTAATCCATTACCACTTAAATATACAAATCATGGTTATTGTCACGATAAAGATATAGTGGAATCATTGGTAATATCTAATTGGAAACAATTGCATAAACATGTCATAACACCAGATATTAATGAGATAGCTGAAAATACAAGAAGTAGATCAGCTAAATTGCGAGGTGCTATGAAGCTTTAGTTAATTTAATGTTGTTAAGTGTATTAAATAAAATTAGTCATTCAATTTATAATTGTTTTTATATTAATTTATTAAAACTATTCTTTTAGGAACAGCTGAAAACTTTCAAATTTTTATATATTTGTAGCGATAATATGTAGCTGTGAAATCTTTAGGATGTGACGAGGAATTAGTTTCAATTAGAGTTACTTTATTTTAAATAAATATTCAATGATATATAAATTACGCATAAATTTTTCAACTTGTTGTTTTTATTAAGGTTCGGAAACAATCAATATTTTTTATTCCATATTTTTTATTGAAACAAAAATTATATATTGCGTTACCATTTTATTGACTGAAAATAGAGTTCTTATATGTTGCTTAATTAGTGATAGTGACAAATAAAATTTAAGGTACAGTTTAATATTTAAAAAATAAAATTTAATAAATTTTTATATAATATACCAATAATACTTTAATAAACTTATATCAATTTACAATGTATGATAATTATCATATTAGATCTCTGCTAGATTTTAGCAAAATTGTACAAAATTTGGAAAATAATTTAGTAGTTATGATTATGATGCCAGTAAATAAAATGTTTAATATAAATATCTAAGTTTGATTATTGAGCTCGAGCATAATTATGAAATTTACTCACATAATAAGAAAATTGTATATTATTGTTTTGTGGAATGATCCTCAAAATTACTTTAAACAACATTTATTTGTTTTTTTTTGACAGCTCATGATCCATAATTGAAACTTGAAATTATTAATAATTATTTATTTATGCATTATTGTACTTAATTTATTATATTAATATTATGGAAAAAAACCAAGATTGAAATTAAATCTTTTTGAAAATTTTAAAATATAATAAATTTTGAATCTAAAATCTAAAATATTCTTTCGATGAAAAAAATATATTGTTTTTATTTTGCAATATGACCTAAAGAGATAAGCGTAGAAAGGTTAATTTAGCAAAAATATGTATTTATATTAGTCACTAGTCAAATTAGTCAGTCTACTTTTAATTTTCATTTGAAACGGTTAGCTGTTTCTTAACATTTCTGTTAAATTTCAAAATTTATATATAAAATCAAGTTTTTTTTTTTAAAAATATTTAAATATGCATAAAGCTAAATTAATATCGGGAACATTGATTGCCAAGTAATATAATTTATGTACTGATTACGATAAAGTTTGAATTAAAAATATTATAATCAAATTTGTTTACATTTGTTATATTTTTTTGCTGAATACATTTAACCCTTTGCTATTAAAAAGTTCTAATAGAGTAGATTTAAAAAATTTAAGTATCGAATTGTTAAATTCTAATTTTTTAATTTTCATTACAGTGGGCTCAAGTTCAAGCTGAAAATTATAGATAGTAAATTTGTTTATCTTTTAGTTTAAAAAAATACACTTTATTGAGAGTTCAATAAATCAAGAGATAAATTTTTATACAGATAAAAATTCGAATTAAAAAATAATAAGATTAAAATTTCCGGTGTAATAAAAGTAAAAATTATAACAAATTAAAAATTCAATTATGTAGGTTTAAAATTAATAAAAATTGATTTTACACAAATTTTAATGTAGTAATCGAAATAGTTCTGTTCCATTTCAATTTTTTGCATCATAAATATAATTCTAAAATTCTTATTATTCAAAATTTATTTATTTAATTTCGAGAATAATTCGTTACAATTAGGTGAATCGTGGTGAAAGATTTTTTTTCGTTCTTCTCAGCAATAACTTACGCGTACAGCTACTCATATTTATTTATTAGGAAAAGTTAAAATAGAAAAGCTGGAATTGACGGCGGTGAATTGTTTCGCCGAACAACAAAGCGTCCCAATTTCAGTCATACGATATTTTTGATTAAAATATATTTTTTGTAGAAGTCTCAAATTACATAGCTGATAAGAACACTTAAAAATTACCACACTGTATAGTGTGTATCAGATCACTAAAAAATCAGAATATGTATGTATTTTATATTCAAATATGCTAAATCTAGATCTTTAATATGTGCAGAATTTTATATTAAAATCTGCACAGTGCACAATCGTAATAAAATAACAAACTTGTTAAGCCTTAAAAATATAATTAGTAATAATAAGTATTGGAAAAATATTATCAATCACATTTGATTCATAAAAGATTATACGTATATATTAAAAAATATAATTCGAATATCAAATTGTAATTATTCATCATAATTTTTTTAAATATCACTTCAATTTTTCTTTTTATGCTATATTAGATCAATATGAATTAATAAACTTTATATTGCCAATAATATAATTTCAGTGATATTAAAGTCAAATTACAACAAGATGTTAAGGATATCGCTAAGCTTATCCCAAATTTTCGACCCGGATTAACAATAGTACAGGTCGGGGGACGTAAAGACTCTGATTTATATATTAAAATGAAATTAAAAGCAGCTGAAGAAATTGGAATAGCTGTTCATCATTTAAAAATTCCAAGTACTGTTACACAAAGTGATTTATTGGAAAAGGTTTCATTAAAAACAATACAAAAATATAATATAAATTTTAATTTTTATTTATTATAATATAATTTAGATTGAAGAATTAAATAATGACACAAGTATTCATGGTATAATTGTTCAAATGCCATTAGATTGTGTGAATAAAATTGATTCACATTTAGTAACAAATGCTGTTGCTCCCGAAAAAGATGTTGATGGGTAATTTGTTATTGCAGAAAAAAATAACACACTAATATCAATTATTGAATTTAGTTTGCATACATTGAATGAGGGAAGAATTGCTCTTGGAGATTTAAAAGGTTTCATACCATGTACACCAAATGGTTGTATGGAACTAATAAAATCAACTGGAATACAGATTGCTGGTGCAAAAGCTGTTGTTTTGGGTCGTAGTAAAATAATTGGTACACCAGTATCAGAGCTTTTAAAATGGGAACATGCTACTGTTACTATTTGTCATACAAAAACTAGGAATGTTGCGAATGAAGTAATTTTTTTTTGTATTATAATTTTTTTTAACATTGATATTTTTCATTAAATTTTTTTTATTAGAATTACATAATATTTATTGGTTTATTTAATTAGATTAAATTAGCGGATATAGTAATAGCAGCTGCTGGTAGTCCAGAAATGATTAAAGGAAGTTGGATTAAACCTGGAGCTGTTGTAATTGACTGTGGAATTAATGTTATACCAGGTACATGAATTTTGTTAGAAACTTACGATGCACGTCACATAAAACACATAAATATTCTTTATGTAATGTAAATTTTTATATATATATAAAAAAAAAAAAAGTTAACGAAATAAATTGATAAGCACATTCTGTACAAGATTCTGAAAAAAATATTGATAATTAGAGTTTATAGGTCTAACTGATATGATTTTAATAGCTTGTTTTTAAATGAATTAAAATTTTCAATTGTAAATATTTTATTTTTATTTTTTTCATGAAAAATTCTAATTGATTATTTCAGATTCTACTAAAAAATCCGGCACCAGATTGGTTGGAGATGTCTGTTTTTCAGAAGTAGAAAGTGTAGCATCATTTTTAACTCCTGTACCCGGTGGTGTTGGTCCAATGACAGTTGCAATGTTAATGAAAAATACTGTACAATCAGCAGAAAATGCTTTAAAACGACTTTTGAGTAAAACTTGGAATTTAATTCCATTACCATTGAATGTTGTAAGCCCAGTTCCTAGGTAAATTTTATATTATATTATATGCACCTCAAAATTTCAAAATCCTTTATATTTTTTCATAGTGATATTGAAATTGCTCAAAGTCAAATTACAAAGAACATATCAAATTTGGCAATAGAAATCGGTTTAGAACCAAATGAAGTTTCACTTTATGGTAATAAAAAGGCAAAAATATCACTTTCTAGCATTCAGCGACTTGAGAACCGTAAACCAGGAAAATTAATTGTAGTTGCTGGGTAAAAATATAAAATTAAAAATTGTTATTTATAATAAAAATAATTTTTTTAAAGTATAACTCCAACACCTCTTGGTGAAGGTAAAAGTACCACAACTATTGGACTTGTTCAGGCTCTTTGCGCGCATGTTAGTAAAAATGCGATAGCTTGCCTTCGGCAACCATCACAAGGACCTACATTTGGTATTAAAGGAGGAGCTGCTGGTGGTGGTTTTTCACAAGTTGTACCAATGGAAGATTTTAATTTACATTTAACTGGTGATATTCATGCAATTACAGCTGCAAATAATTTACTAGCAGCACAATTAGATACAAGAATGTTCCATGAATTGACCCAATCAGATGATGCACTTTATTCGAGATTAGTGCCCAAAATAAAGGGAGAAAGAAAATTTTCGAAAATCCAACTTAAACGTTTGGATAAACTGAATATTAAAAAAGATGATCCGAATTCATTGACCAAAGTAGAAATAACACAATTTGTGCGATTAGATATAAACCCAAATACAATAATGTGGTCAAGAGGTATTTTATCATAATTTGATTACAATTAGAAATTTTGATAAAATTTTATTAGAATTTTATCTACAGAAAACTTGATTTTATGTTCTCTCTTTATAGTTCTTGATGTTAACGATCGCTATCTACGTAAAATTACAATTGGACAGTCTCCAACTGAAAAAAATTTCACTCGACAAACCGAATTTACCATATCTGTTGCTAGTGAAATTATGGCAGTTTTAGCTCTGTCAAAGAATTTAAAGGATATGAAAGAAAGATTGGGAAATATGGTGGTGGGCTTTAGTAATAAAGGAGAACCGGTCACAGCTGATGATTTGGGTATTACCGGAGCTCTTTGTGTATTATTAAAAGACACAATTGAGCCGACGCTAATGCAAACATTAGAAGGAACTCCAGTACTGGTACATACAGGTCCATTTGCCAATATTGCACATGGTTGTTCATCAATTATAGCAGATGAAATTGCTCTGAAACTTGTCGGTGAGGATGGTTATTGTGTAACTGAAGCCGGATTTGGTTCTGATATAGGCATGGAAAAATTCTTTAATATTAAAAGCAGAGCTTCAGGACAGATTCCAAATGTTGTTGTTTTAGTGACAACAGTTCGTGCATTAAAAATGCATGGTGGTGGACCTCCAGTTGAACCTGGAACACCATTAAAACCAGAATACGTTATTGAAAATATCGAATTGGTTAAAAAAGGTTTACCAAATCTATTACAACATATTAATAATTCACTTGCATTTAATGTTCCGGTTATAGTTGCAATTAATTCTCATAAGTAATTTAGGATATAGTATTTGTATTGTATATGTAGATATATTTTTGAATGTACTTCTTTTTAGCACGGACACAAAAGCTGAACTTGATATAATCATTAAAGCGGCGCTTGGTAATGGTGCACTTGCCGCAATTCCATGTACAAATTGGAATCATGGTGGTGCTGGTGCTATAGAATTAGCCAATTCAGTTATTTCGGCTTGTAAAACCGAAAATAAATTTCGTTTTCTATATGATGTGAACTCATCAATTCAGGATAAAATAAACATAATTGCTAAATCAATGTATGGTGCTGGGTCTGTTGAATTTTCATCTAAATCAGTAGAAGCAATTGAATTTTTCAATAAAAAAGTATATATATATTTAAAAAAAATATATATATTTTTTAATTTATATTAATATTTAAATTTTAAAGAATTTCGACAAACTTCCAGTGTGTATGGCGAAAACTGCTTTGTCATTGACTGGGGATCCGGCAATTAAAGGCGCTCCTAAAGGATTTAAAATTAATGTTCGTGATATTCAGTTATCTGCAGGTGCTGGTTTTTTGGTTGCTATCTGTGGTGAAATTACAAAAATGCCTGGACTTCCAACTCGTCCCTGTTTCTATGATATTGATTTAAATACTGAAACTGGAGCAATTGAAGGTCTGTTTTGAATATATTCAGAATATAAGCATTGTAGGATAGAACATACATAATAATTGTTGCTTTTTATTTAATATAAATAAATATGAAAAAATACACTTACAAAAAATTTACATTTTATTAATGTATAATATGATAAGTTATTATTACCATGCCTTGTCTATTTAATTTGGCTGTTTGTTATTAACAGTTTTTAATTATTTTGTCAGCATTATGAGGTAATTTCTACAACATTCTATCAACTTTGAGTTAGTGGTAAATTATATGATAGTTGTGATCGCAAATTTGAAAATAAATTTAAATTTCTACCAATATCATTTCCGATTGAGATATAAGTTTTGTTATATAAAAGGTTGCATTTATTAAAAATATATATTTGATATAATTTCGAATTCCGCGGAGCGGTGGGAATCGAGTCTATCATTTTAAGTTAATGTCAGTGGCTTACCAATCTCATCCCAAGCACACAAGAGTTTATTTCACGAAAATCGGATGGAAAATGCTTTAATTTTCACAAAAAATTATTTTGTGACTGTATAAGATTAGAATTGAAAAGGTTTTTCGGGATGTCAGAGGAATAATTGGTACTGTGTGGTTTAAAGTTATGCCGGGGTTGCTAATCGGTGCATTCTTGACATATTCTTTCCTATGTATATTATTAAACGGCTGGTGTGTCTTGTTCTTGTACGTCTGATGTGATCATTATTGATTCTATTTATTATAAAAGTCACATCAAAATTGTCAATACTACTCTTCTATACGTCAAATAAATGTGAAACATGATTTGAGCACTGTACGCGTTGAAGAAAAAGGAATGATATAAATAATTCGTGTCTATCTGAGTAGCGCGGTAAATTAGCAAAATCTAATTTAGTAATTATATTTGAATAGATTATATTCTGAATTCTGCCAAAAGGTATTTGAAACAAAGAATTAAACATAAAGTATGCGTATTCAAGAATCGAATGGGCGAGGGCACAGGATAATGAATCAGTTATTGATTTATTTTGTTCTTCTTATTTTTTGCTTTAGAAATTATTTGGTCGATATGGCAGTAAAGTTTCATGTCTAACAAAATACATAAGTCACTGATTTGATTAGCGTGATGTACTATTAATATGAAGCACTGTACCAATGGCTTTTTACGAGATAACATTTTTTATTGTCTAATTTATTGGAAATACACCAGTAGTTTCAGTACCAGACCAGTTAGCTATAATTTTATATAATTTTAGGTCATCTGCATAAAAAATGTGTTAAGCATACAGGGCTCTCAGTGACTACCTTGACGAACTCCTGATGTGACCATAATATCAGATGAGTCATTGGAAACTCACGAATTGAGTTATTGAGATATAGGCAAGTAATTCCAATATAGTTAAGTTTAATTTTAAAAAGGTTGTGGTAAACGGTATCAAAATCTTTGCTACAGTCAGCGTATATACAATTTATCTGGTGGCTATTATCCGTATTACATAGAACGTCCGAAGTGAACAGCATTAAGTTTCTTTTAGTGGAGCGACCTTTCCTGAAATTATGCTGCCGTTCATTTTGTGACAGATCAACTTTTCAAAAAGATTTCTTACTCACAGAAATTAGAAAAACGAAAATAAATTGTGTTCGTAGAGCAGTTGTTTGAAAAAAATACTCTAGAATTTTGCTAATACATATATTAATTATTGGGATTAGTTTGCATACATTGAATGAGGGAAGAATTGCTCTTGGAGATTTAAAAGGTTTTATACCCTTCATAACATGTACACCAAATGGTTGTATGGAACTAATAAAATCAACCGGAATACAGATTGCCAAAGCTGTAGTTTTGGCTCGTAGTAAAATAACTGGTACACCAGTTTTAGAGCTTTTAAAATGGAAATATGCTACTGTTACTATTTGCCATACAAAAACTAGGAATGTTGCGAATGAAGTAAGTTTTTTTGTATTATAATTGACATTTTTCATAAAAAAATTATTATTATTATATATAATATTTATTGGTTTATTTAATTATATTCAATTAAAGGAAGTTGGATGAAACCTGGAGCTGTGGTAATTGATTGTGGCATTAATAATATAACAAATACATTTATATTTTTTATTTAAAAATTATAATCAAATATCATTAAAGAATAATATAAATATAAAAAATATGTTTAGCAATGTATGTATAAGTTTATGAATTTTGTTATAAATCTAAGATATGTGTCGCATAAAACTCTTATACCTTAGTTTAGTTTTTTAGTACATAATATGCTGAGAAATGTTCTTTCTATAATGTTTGTTCAGTTTGCTTCTTGTTTAGAAAAGAAATTAACAAGTGCACGAGATTAAGTAATAAATTGTTAAGCACATTATGTAAGATAAAGAAAAAATATTTATAATTTGAGTTTAGTGGTCTAAGTGATATGATTTGAATTGAATTGTCAAAGTAGTCAGTTGATAATAGAATACAGCTCCGTAATTAGTAGTTACAAAAGGCAGCAATATTTTTGAAAATTGTGTTCAATATAAAAATTGAATGAATCATAAACCTTGAAAGGTAAAATTTGTTATAAATTATTGTATATTTGTGGATGGAACATACTGGGTAAAGCGTAGACATAATAGTGTTACATATAAGAAAAAAATATCACATTAAGATTAAAAAGTTATGTGTTAAATATTAATTATTGACTAATTACATATGTATATTATTATAATGTTCCATTGCATTTAAATCGCTATAGTAGTGACACGAAAACTAATTATTTAAAATTGTGTTTTAATTTAACAAGAGGGGCGTTAGTGGTACTGATTTATTTTGGTTTGCGTATTTGATATGTGGTAGAACACTGTATGTACTACTATATTATATAATTTAAATAAAATGATTTTATTTTATGGTTGTTCTTACGACCATATAAATATATATATAAGAAATTGTTTTATTTATAATTTAATTTTTTAAATTTAGACTTCACCGAAAGGTAATAAATTACTAAAGTAATCACTAAAGTCTTTCTCTATTTTATTGCATAATTGGAATGCGCAGATAATATAACACAAATTATAGCCATTACAAAAATTGATATGAAACCAAAATTATCTGCCAGATATAACTGCCATAATATTTTTAGATCGAATTCTTGTAAAAACCCGATACGTCTGTTAACTATCGGTTTATGTCAAATATTTTTGGTTTTACAAAAACATATTATATCGTTCTTATGGTAGAGTCTGTTTTTTTTAATTGTAACTTGCATTTTCCTAAAAATGCAAAGAAATGATTTCAAAATTAAAAATAAATATTGTATTAATGTGGCGGCGTTCGAGGGGGAGTATAACGGACTCACTTTTATATGGCCTATGTGACTGTGGGTCTCCAATTTCCCATTCCTTTAAAATTAAAACCAACCAATCAAATTTTTTTATTGTAAATATTCTTTTTATATTTTTAAATTATTAATTATTTCAGAATCCATTTAAATTTCTGGTACTAGATTAGTTGGAGATATATTAGTTTTTCAGAAGTAGAAAGTGTAGTTTCATTTTTAACTTCTGTATCTGGTGGAGTTGCTCCAATGAAAATTGCTATGTTAATGAAATATACTGTTCAATCAGCGGAAAATACTTTAAAACGATTTTATAATAAAAGTTGGAATTTAATTCCATTACCATTGAATGTTACAAGCCCAGTTGCTAGGTAAATTTTATATTATATTTTATTCACTTCAAAATTTCAAAATCCTTTATATTTTTTCATAGTGATATTGAAATTGCTCAAAGTCAAATTACAAAGAACATATCAAATTTGGCAACAGAAATCGGTTTAGAACCAAATGAAGTTTCACTTTATGGTAATAAAAAGGCAAAAATATCACTTTCTATTATTCAGCGACTTGGCAACAGTAAAACAGGAAAATTAATTTTAGTTGCTGCGTAAAAAGATAAAATTAAAAATTGTGTATATTTATAATAAAATTTTTTTTTTTAAAGTATAACTCCAACACCTCTTGGTGAAGGTAAAAGTACCACAACTATTGGACTTGTTCAGGCTCTTTGCGCTCATGTTAGTAAAAATGCGATAGCTTGTCTTCGGCAACCATCACAAGGACCTACATTTGGTATTAAAGGAGGAGCTGCTGGTGGTGGTTTTTCACAAGTTGTACCAATGGAAGATTTTAATTTACATTTAACTGGTGATATTCATGCAATTACAGCTGCAAATAATTTACTAGCAGCACAATTAGATACAAGAATGTTCCATGAATTGACCCAATCAGATGATGCACTTTATTCGAGATTAGTGCCCAAAATAAAGGGAGAAAGAAAATTTTCGAAAATCCAACTTAAACGCTTGGATAAACTGAATATTAAAAAAGATGATCCGAATTCATTGACCAAAGTAGAAATAACACAATTTGTGCGCTTAGATATCAACCCAAATACAATAATGTGGTCAAGAGGTATTTTATCATGATTCCAATTAGAAATTTTGATAAAATTTTATTAGAATTTTATCTACAGAAAACTTGCTTATATTAACATATGATAACATATACTGATTTTATATTCTCTCTTTATAGTTCTTGATGTTAACGATCGCTATCTACGTAAAATTACAATTGGACAGTCTCCAACTGAAAAAAATTTCACTCGACAAACCGAATTTACCATATCTGTTGCTAGTGAAATTATGGCAGTTTTAGCTCTGTCAAAGAATTTAAAGGATATGAAAGAAAGATTGGGAAATATGGTGGTGGGCTTTAGTAATAAAGGAGAACCGGTCACAGCTGATGATTTGGGTATTACCGGAGCTCTTTGTGTATTATTAAAAGACGCAATTGAGCCGACGCTAATGCAAACATTAGAAGGAACTCCAGTACTGGTACATACAGGTCCATTTGCCAATATTGCACATGGTTGTTCATCAATTATAGCAGATGAAATTGCTCTGAAACTTGTCGGTGAGGATGGTTATTGTGTAACTGAAGCCGGATTTGGTTCTGATATAGGCATGGAAAAATTCTTTAATATTAAAAGCAGAGCTTCAGGACAGATTCCAAATGTTGTTGTTTTAGTCACAACAGTTCGTGCATTAAAAATGCATGGTGGTGGACCTCCAGTTGAACCTGGGACACCATTAAAACCAGAATACGTTATTGAAAATATCGAATTGGTTAAAAAAGGTTTACCAAATCTATTACAACATATTAATAATTCACTTGCATTTAATGTTCCGGTTATAGTTGCAATTAATTCTCATAAGTAATTTAGGATATAGTATTTGTATTGTATATGTAGATATATTTTTGAATGTACTTCTTTTTAGCACGGACACAAAAGCTGAACATGATATAATCATTAAAGCGGCGCTTGATAATGGTGCACTTGCAGCAATTCCATGTACAAATTGGAATCATGGTGGTGCTGGTTCTATAGAATTAGCCAATTCAGTTATTTCGGCTTGTAAAACCGAAAATAAATTTCGTTTTCTATATGATGTGAACTCATCAATTCAGGATAAAATAAACATAATTGCTAAATCAATGTATGGTGCTGGGTCTGTTGAATTTTCATCTAAATCAATAGAAGCAATTGAATTTTTCAATAAAAAAGTATATATATTTAAATATATATATATATATATATATATATATATATATATATTTTAATTTATATTAATATTTAAATTTTATAGAATTTCGACAAACTTCCAGTGTGTATGGCGAAAACTGCTTTGTCATTGACTGGGGATCCGGCAATTAAAGGCGCTCCTAAAGGATTTAAAATTAATGTTCGTGATATTCAGTTATCTGCAGGTGCTGGATTTTTGGTTGCTATTTGTGGTGAAATTACAAAAATGCCTGGACTTCCAACTCGTCCCTGTTTCTATGATATTGATTTAAATACTAAAACTGGAGCAATTGAAGGTCTGTTTTGAATATATTCAGAATATAAGCATTGTAGGATAGAACATACATAATAATTGTTGCTTTTTATTTCATATAAATATAATATGAAAATAAATCATTTGTAATTTAAATTTTATTATTATCATAAGTATTATTTAATGGTTTAATAATTCGAAAGAAAAACTATTTTGAGAACTTATTGTATTCAGAGCTTAGAAAGTATATAAGATTCTAAGCTTAAATCTGGCGAACTTTCATCATGGCGTCAGTTTTACTTTTCTAATACTTCTAGAACCGCAGAATAATCGATAAAAACAAATTCATACAAACCTAAAGCCTGGGCTACATTGTTTCGATCAGTTCAGTTCAGTTTCGATTCGATTCGATTTGATTCGACGGTTAAGGTGACTGAACACATAATTACCGATCGCAATCGATTAAACCACATATATTTTGTTTTTGAAACTGTCAAATTTCATATCTCGTGACATTTCCTTCAGTTTGGATTCGAAAAATTCCAATCGTTCCAAACTCTTTCGATTCGATTCGTTCCGATTCAACCTATGTGTCCACTCAATCGATTTCCCATATAAAATATATGGAGACGTCAAATTTGAACTTTGCGAAACGAATCGAAACTGAACCGATCGAAACAATGTAGCCCAGGCTTAAAACTTATAAATTCATAAGGAACTTTATAATATTCGGTCATAATTATTATCTATATTATATTATTCAAGCCTATCCGAATGAAGCAACCACCCAGCGAAAAAATATTTGACGTAAAATAATTGACTTTAATTTCGACTTGCATATTTTACGTAAAATTAACATTCATTACTTGACTTAAACAAGTAAATTGTTTTTTTTTTTAAATATTTTTTAACTGTCAAATGTGATGAATTTAAATTTTCTTTGTTTAGTTTAGAGTTCTGGTAAGATTTTTCTTTAAATTTATAATACAAATATGTTAAATATATATATTATTTTATAAAATAATATAAATAATACTATAATTTTTACTATTTGTGGTTGTAAAAGTAAGTGTTAAATAAAACGTATAGAGCAAGAAAATGGTCAGCTTATCACAATCTCTGAGTTATGTATCCTTTTTGACATACGATTTCAAAAATTAATTTTTTTCTTCATAAGTAAATCCTTAATTTTCTTTTCTTATTATTTTTTCTCGAAAAGGTTTCTCAGTTCATACATAATGCGATTATGAACTATCTATAATGTTGATGATTTAGGCAATAGATGAATAAATTACAACAATTTTATATTTTGATAAATATATCGAAAATAAATGATATTTTTAAAAGATTATACGAAGACAATCATTTGCTATGATTTATATGGAAAACTTTAATTTAATAGGAAGTGATGCATTAGTAATTAATTCTTCCATCATTCATCTATTGATTATGCTTATGTTAAACATTGGGAAAGGAGGAATAACAGAAGAATAGAGATATAAATAGTTTCAATATCGTCAGTAATGTGAACTGTATATGAAATTATATGGAATCTATACTGAAAGCTGCAAAAATTGAATACTTTTCTATTTCAACGTCGTAAAATGTCATATCATCGCTGAGTTTATCTTCACTAAAAATTATTGCAAATTAAGTTAATTGGAACTTTTTTAGATACTTACTTGCTGAGATTGTACGTATACAATAGTTTAAACAAGAGTTCCGTGATAACCTATAAAATACTAAATTTAAATTCTGGATTAACGAATTGCTTTAATATCTTATACATTTACGAATTTAATGGTTTAAATAGATACAAATTTCTCAACACATTTCTATCGTTTATCGTGGTAAGTTCTTCTCTTTATTTGAGATTGTAATTGTGATTTATATAAAATACGGAAATCTGTACATACACAATTTTAGAACACATACTGATTTTGTCGTAGGACTACATAATTTCAGCTGATTTTTAAAAATATATGTTTCTCTTTGTGCTATGACTTACAATATTCAATTCAGAATTTAAAAAATACTAACAATTTAATGATTATTCATATATAACTTTAAACTCCTTTTCTTCCGCTTCATCCAGCATAAGCTGAAGACTTTTCATGTATTTCAGCTACAAAAATGATATAAAGAAATTAATAAAGTTCAAACTATTTTTTTAATTTTTTCCAAAATCCATTTTTATTTCGATATTGAAATTTTGTATTTCTTTTTTTTTTATATTTTTGTTACAGGTTCAATATTTGTATTAAAATTACCATTAAAATTAAAGTTATAGTAAACATTTTTTTTTGAAATTTATATAAAATAAATGAATTTAAATTTTGATTATATTTTTTTATTGAATCAAATTTTAATTGAATCAGATTTATTTATAAATATTATAATTTGGATAATATAAAAAAAAATATTTAAATTTGACTTAGTAATTGATTGTAAATTATGATTCATATTGATATTTATATAAATGATTGCTAAATGAATTAATATATGTATATTTTAATTATGTTTCATATTAAACTTTTATTGTTTTATAATTTACTATTTTTATAATTTGTCTAATTTATAATGATTTTAATTTTTATTTTTGATTAAATTTTTATTAATTAGATAATTAAACAGTTTTTTTTTTCTGAATGCCCAAAAATTACCATAATTATATTTTAAATCAAATATGGGAAAATTTTGTAGGAACTTCTTAATTTTTATAATTTATTTCAGAAGGCATGAAATTTGTAATTTAATTATCTTGATAATTTTACATTAATAACATAATTTTTATAATTTAGAATTTATCATAAATTTTTCTAAATTTTCACATTTAATTTAATTTCACATTTTTTTTTAATATTTTACATTTTATAGATTTTTGTTATTCTATTTATTATGAAATATTTTTTTTTTGTATATGAATCTTTAATTTTTGGTTAAAAACAAAAATTAATTTAAAAATCGTTTCATTTAAAATTTTCATTGTTTTTCTTTTTGTATTTAATTGAAAACATTAAAAATTTTATATGAAAGGATTTTTTTTTATGTTTTTTTTTTTTTGGAAGATTTTATCCTTTGGGATGTAAAAATGTTGTAGTGAAGTTACTAACGATTAAGTTTATAAAAATTGTTGTATAGATAATTTAAAATGTATTTCAGTTTAAAACAATATTTTTATTAATTATTACAGAAATTTAATTTTTTTTTATATAAATTAATAATTAAAATTTTAATGATTTTTAATTTTTTTTAAGAATTTTTCACTCTATCTATAAATTGTATATTAAAAACGGACTCTATTACAAGGACATTTTATAATAATATTGTATAAGTATGTATATACATATTATTCAATATATTATTGCCGACAGACTGGTTTGCGTAATGGATTTTCTATATTTATATATTTATAATTCTATAAAATTGCAATAAAATTTTCAATATGGTTTCTAAAAAGGATTTTGAAAATATCCCTTTTTTCTTCATATTTCGTATAGTTTTTGGTAAAAATTTATATTTGAAAACGTCTTGAAATTTGAAGAAAATATTCTATATAAATGAATCTATATGTTTTTGTAAATTATATTAAATATATATGTATATACCCAAAATATATATGTTTTAATAGTGTAAAAACTCAATTTTGTTAGTCTTTTGAATGTTCAATTTATCCGACTAAATATTTGATGAATTTACTTAGGAAGTAAAATCAAAAAATATACTTTAAGAAAATTGTAAAGTTTATTTTATTTTCCTAATAAAAATTAAATTTTCTTGCTACTAGGAAAAAGTATGATGGATTTCGTGTATGTCATTTATATATAGATATATGAGTTAATATTTAATATTTATAAATGATTGGAATTTAGATTATTTAGAAATTTTAAGATTCATTTATTATTATTATTTAATATTATATTTTTGTATATTTATATAGTTTTTATCGATAAGTAAAGAAAATTGTAGTTTTACTGTTCAGTTTCTTTTATATATGTTAAAACGAGTTAGCTAGTTTGGGGGGTAGGAGTAATTTTATATTTGAAAACATTTTAACCACATATTTTCTTAAGGGATACTAAATGTATATATATATATAAATATATATTGTATGGATTTTGATTTTCTTTTAAAGATTTTCCGGATGACTAAATGAAAGTATATCGCCATAATATAAGATAAGCAAAAACAATTTTTTTTTATGTGAAATATAAAGTTATTCTTTAGAATATGAAGTAATTTGAAAGAAAATTCATTACTATTAAAATTGTTTTTCTAAATGTAAATAAATGTCGTCATCTATTGAAATATATTAAATATTTCTATGAAAATTTGCAATTTTATGCTTAATTTGTTTTGATATAAAAGTAAAATAAATAATTGTTCAACAAAATTTTCTATTAATTTCAATGAACAATTGTAATTGTTAATTTTTTTTCGATATAAAAGTAAAAATCTATAATTTTTGAATTTTGAAGAATTTTCATTAAAGAATTTCTATGAACATTTTTTTATTATACTTAATATCTTTGAATATAAAAAAAATTAAATTTGTTTGGAAATATATTAATTATTTTTGAATTTTGCAGATTTTTCATTAAAAATATTCTTTTAATTTGTATGAATATTTTCAAAAAACAATTCTATTAATTGCTATGCTTAATTTCTTTCGATATAAATGAAAAAACGTTGATTATTTTTGAATTTTGTAGATTCTTCATAAAAAAAATCTATGAATTTGTATGAATACTTGAGATTTTATGCTTAATTTCTTCCGATATGAAAGTAAAAATCAATATTTAAGAATTTTGTGATTTTTCATCACCAATTTCTATGAAAATTTTGTTTATGCTTAATATCTTTTAGTTGTATTCAATTTTTTGAAAATGTATTTGATTATTTTTGAATTTTGAAGATTTTTCATAAAACAATTCTATTAATTGCTATGATTAATTTCTTTCGATATAAATGATAAAAATCTATAATTTTTGAATTTTGAAGAATTTTCATCAAGAATTTCTATGAACATTTTTTTATTATGCTTAATATCTTTCGATACAAAAAAAAAAATTAAATTTGTTTGGAAATATATTAATTATTTTTGAATTTGCTATGCTTAATTTCTTTCGATATAAATGAAAAAACGTTGATTATTTTTGAATTTTGTAGATTCTTCATAAAAAAAATCTATGAATTTGTATGAATACTTGAGATTTTATGAATAATTTCTTCCGATATAAAAGTAAAAATCAATATTTTTTGAATTTTGAGATTTTTCATCAACAATTTCTATGAAAATTTTGTTTATGCTAAATATCTTTCAGTTGTATTCAATTTTTTGATTATTTTTTAATTTTGAAGATTTTTCATAAAATAATTCTATTAATTGCTATGATTAATTTCTTTCGATATAAATGATAAAAATCGATAATTTTGAATTTTGATTTTCCATAAAAAAATATATGAATTTGTATGAATACTTAGGTTTTTATGAATAATTTCTTACGTTATAAAAGTAAAAATCAATAATTCTTGAATTTTGAAGGTTTTTAATCAACAATTTCTATGAAAATTTCGTTTATGCTTAATATCTTTTAGTTATATTCAATAATTTTGAAAACGTATTTAATTATTTTTGAATTTTAAAGATTTTTCATAAAACAATTCTATTAATTTCTATAATTTTATGCTTAATTTTTCTTCAACAATTTCTATGATTTATTTATGCTTAATATCTTTCGATATAAAAGAGAAATAATTTTTGAATTTTTAAGATTTTCATAAAAAAATTTATGAATTTCTGTGAATATTTGAAATTTTATGCTCAATTTCTTTCGATTTAAAATTTTTTTTTTTTTTTCGAATTTTGAAGATTTTTCATCTACAATTTCTATGAAATTTCTTTTTTATGCTTAATATCTTTCGATATTATAGAAAAATTAAATTTTTTGGAAAATTTATTTAATTATTTTTTGAATTTTTAAGAATTTTCATAAAACAATTCTATTAATTTCTATGAATATTTGGAATTTGATGCTTAATTTCTTTCGATATAAAAGGAAAATTTAATTATTATGAAAATTGTTTTTATTATTATTTGAATTTTGAAGAATTTTCAAATTTAAAACTGATATTAAGAAATATTTTTTTTTGAGAATTGGCCATATTTTCATATCCTGTACGTTTGTATATATAGTAACCATTACAGAAACATTGAAATATAAAAAAGCTTCAGACTTGATAATGGGAAAACTATATAGAAATATGTTTGTCAAATATAAAATTTGGAATTTTTCCAAAAATTAAATTTCAATTGTTTTGGATTTACTTTAAAATATTTGTTGGTTCTAGAAATATTTCGCTAATATTATTAAAACTTTATAGGTTTTGTTTCTAGATTTTATATTTACTAATAAAAATGTAAATATGCGGTTATGTTTTACGTATTATTTGTCACAAGATTTATCCAAAAGTTTGAATTTTGTTCAAACTTTTTTGGGAAATTAAATACCATCAGAGAAAATTATTTAAAGAAAATTTAAAAAAACAATAATAAGCAATACGCCAAAAACTAACTTGCTAAAGGATATTTTTATTTGTAATGTTTTTGAAATTATAATAAGGGCCTTTTCATAATAATCATTGAACCATAAACTATAATATTTCGATGTGTATATAGATTACATATATAAAGTAATATAATATCCTTTCTTCTTTGTAGTTTAAGAGTTATTTCTTTTCATTTGTATATATGTATTTATATGTCTCCTGTATAACTAAATCGTCTTTTTAACATAAATATTTATATAAATATGTATATATATATAAATAATGCAAGTATTAAGAAAAATATAAATAAGAAGGGAGTTTTATCTAAAGCCCAGTCCTAAAAGATGAACAGTGGTGATAAAAATCAAAGTATGTACTTTTCCACAACAGCAAAAAACAGGAGGGTTAGAATTTTCAATTGGTATGAGTTTGTTGCCTATTTATAAATTCAATGGGTTGTCCTTTAGTCTTGTGTACAATTTTATGTATTTTATGAGTTTGTGTGCGAAACAATTTTTATGTTTTTTTGCAAAGGATATTCAGCTAAGAAGCTGGGAAACAAGGATATTTTTTTTGGCAGTTGATTAAATTATGATTTCTTTTTTAAACAAAAAATAAAATTGTATAGATTTTTTTTTGTGTTTTCGTCTTTTTACGAATTTTCACCCTAAAATGAATTTTTTTTAATGGCTTCGCTTCTTTTCTTGAATTTTGCGCTTGTAGGAAATTTTTTTTTAACTAAAGATTTACATTGCAATAAATTTAATTAATATGAATTTATAAAATTATTATTTTTTGTTAATTTTAAATTGTTTTTATTTAATTTTGATTTTGTGTCTGTTTTTTTTTTATAATTTAGATGTTTTTTTTTATTTCAATTTGAATTTTGAATTAATTTTATTTGTTTTGGGTCGATTGTAAACTTAATTGAAATAAATTTTGAATTAAGATTTTTAGCGTTTTTTAGTGACTTGCGATTTTGAATTTTTATAATTATTTTTTAGGTTTTTATTTGTCGATTTTTTAATTTATTGTATGTTCTTAACGTTTTTTTATGTCGATTTTGAACTTTTATAATTTCGAATTTTTATAATTTTTTTTAGGTTTTTCTTTGTCGATTTTTAATTTATTGTATGTTTTAACATTTTTTTTAGGTCGATTTTGAATTTTCTTAAAATTTAATTTTGAATGTTTGCTTATTTTTAGCATAAATTTTGAATTTATTTTAATTTTATTTCGAATACAATTTTGGTTTAGAATATTTTATTTGTCAATTTTTAATTTATTGTATGTTTTTAGCCTTTAACTTTAGTTTTTTGACCGGCCGATTTTGAATTTTATTAAAATTTAATTTTGAATTTTTAAATATTTTCAGAGTTTTTCTAGTCGTGATTATTTTTTTTTTTAATTTTTGTTTATTTTTAGCATCAATTTTGAATTGGGGATAATTTAATTTTGAATTTAATTATGGCGATTTTTGATTGTATGTTTCAGAGTTTTTTTTGGGTCGATATTGAATTTTTGACTTTAATTTTGAATTTATTTTTTTAATATTTAATTTTCAATTTATTCCTATTTAATTTTTTATATTTTCTACGTTTTTTTGGGTTGATTTTGAATTTTTTTAATATTTAATTATAAATTTTAAATTTTTTACTAAGTTGTTTTTTTCTTTTTAAATATTATTTTTAATAATTCATTGATTTTGAATTTGTGAAGAAATTAATGTTTTAATATTTTTTGATAGGTCCTTTTTTATTTTAAATTTTATATTTTAAGTAAAAACACATTTTAAAATATAATAAAAAAAAAATTATTATAATTGAATTTGTTAAAATGAATTTTGTATAATGAATTGGATTTTGTAATTTGTAGAATTTTTGAATGAATAAATTTTAATATTTAAATATAAATTTTTAATTCAATTAAATTTTTTTATTATGATATTAAAAAATGTGTTCTGTTTTATTTTATATATTTTATTTCTTCTATGGTATCAAAGAGCCTTATTATATTTGACTAAAATGGTTGTGAAGTGTGGTAATGGTTAAATAAATAATTTCTAATTTTTAGTTATTTTTGGTTTGCACATTTTTATTGATTTATTTTTTTTTGTTTTATTTTATTTAAATTATTTTTTTATTTATTCTTTTTGTTGTATATAAAATTGATCAAAATTATATTTATAAAAGATATTTACGAATATTGTGCATTGGGTTGCTATTGCATATATAGTACCAAAAATAAAATAGGTCATAAAGTTTTCAAATTAAATTAATTTTTGCGACTATTGTAAAATGTTTTCGATATGGAATTTGGTTCCATGATACCATAGAAGAATTCTGAGTAATAGTTGGACTTTTAATATGGACAAATGGGAATTTGAAAATTATATTTCGATAATTTGTAATTTTGAATTTTAAATAAACGTTTCAGTTTCTTTTTTTTTCATGAAATTTAATTTAATATTATTAATATTTAATTTTGATTTTTTTAATATTTATTTCTGGTACAATGTACAATTTTTTATTCTATAATTATTTTATTGAATATTTTTTTTTGGCATTTTATAACTTTTGTAAAAAATAATATTTTTGAACTATTCGAATTTATAATTGAAATTGTGTAATTTTTGTATACATTTTTGAAATACATTTTAAATTTTCTAGTTAAATTGTAACAACACAAAACAAACTTACCCCAAATTTTGTTATTTTGATTAACGTTTTAATAATTTTGATATTAATTAATAATTTCTTTTTTAATTATTTTCCATTTTCTTCTTAAAGTGTTTTTCTTTTCTTTTTCAAATATAAATTTTGTTAAAAATATCCTTATACACAAATTGTAATGTGGATAATTTTTGTTTGTTTGTTTGTTTGTGAATCAAGTTCCTTTTTTGAGAGAGGAAAATTTTGATAATGTAGTTTATGTCCTACGGTGAGAGTATAATCAAAAAAAGAGAATAAAAGAATTGGAGGAGAAATGTATTTTTTTTTGAATAAATTTACCCCTTTTTTTAAAGTGGAAAAATTAAAAAGAATTTTTCTCTAGAAAATTTTTCCGGCGAAATTGTTTACAACTTATTCCCCTAAGGATAATTTCTCCTTATGTATATAAAAAAAAATGGTTTTCGTTTTGTAGTTGTGTAAGGATGTGAATTTTCTTTTTAAGTTATTTTCATTTTTTTTTTGTTTATTTGTTTGTATCCTTTTGTTGGGGTATTTATTATATAGTTTTTTTTTATTTTTTGACTTACTTGTGAAAATTTCCCCAATCACTTGTTTATAAGTTTTAATTATAAATTTCTTTAGAATTTTTAGTTTGTTGTTGGTTGTTAGATGGTTATTTTGATGCGATGAAGGATATGAACTTGTATGTATGGCTGTCCTTATTCTTTGTTGTGTAAAATGATTTCTTCTGTGTTGATGATGATCTGATGATGATGAATTTCATTTTAGGCTTTTGTTTTTAAATATTTATTCGGTATCCTTTTCATTATATTTAATTTTTGGATTTTGAAAAAAAAAAAAAAAAATAGTTTGTAAATATTTTTTTGATGTCCAAAAAAAAATAATTTTAGTCGATGTTATCCTTGAATTATCGTTGTTGAAAAATACATATTTTTTGATTCGAAATATACATAAACATATTTTTTTTGTCCTTCATTTAAGTAAGTAATTCAAAATGGTGAAAATTTTCTTTAATTATCGAATATCGAGAAAATGAGTTGTTTTTGGAACATGTTAAGATTTTGATATTTCAATTAATGTTGAAGTCCTTGAAAGAAGTATTTTAGATTTCATGTTTTTTTTTTTTCGTTGTATAAAATTTAATTTTGCAATTTTTCTTTATAGTTGGGGTTCTTGAGATGCACTGTGTGGTGGTTATCAATAGTTTTAATTTTTTCTAAATCAAACTATTTCTTATGTTATGTGTGGTGTCCTAGACGTTCTTTTCCTATATAAATATTAAAAAATTACATAAATTACATTTTTTTTTAATTAATTTATTTTAATATTTATACAAAATTTTAATTATCTTTTGTAAACACCTAAATATTAACACATTTTTTAAATATGGAAAACTTACCTGTAAATATAATAATAAATAAATTAGATTTGATTATCGGTTCTGTTCACAAAATTTTACTATTTTTTTTTGTATTTGAATCATTTTTTTTTTATTTAATTAAAATTTTCTTCTTTGGTTTTGATACTGGGATTGAAAATTATTTTATTTATTTTTTATCACAACATTTTTAATTTTTTTTAATGATTTTAATTTAAATTGATTGAACATTTTTTACACTATTTAATGATTTATTGAAAAATTATTATTAAAAAATTATGACTACATCGTGGATTAAGTTGATTAAGAAAAAATGATTATATTTTTTTTAATTATTTTAATTTTTATATTAGTCTCCAGAGTAGTTTAGGAGACTAGACGGTTTTGATAAAATCACGACGGCGGCGACGGTAACTATTTTATTTCTATTTTAGATGTTTAATATGCGCAGGTTCCAAAAAGACTAAATAAATTAATCGGTTAGCGTCGTCTTTTATTAAATTTTATGTTGCATGTGAGATGTTTTCAAAAAGAAGGAACTGTACCAAAAAAAACTGGGCAACAGGATGAAATATTTTGTTGTTGCATAAAAGACAGAAAAAAAAATTGCAAATATGTAAATCAAAACAAGTAAATCCTGTTGCCCAGCTTCCTTTTTTTGGTTAACAATAGAAAAAATCTAATATATAATAATAATAAAAATAATTCCAGTGATAAAATTAATAGAGAGATGAATCGCACCTGGACCAAAGAAATAAAATTTGTATTTTTTTTTTGTTTTTTATTTGAAATTTTTATTATTTCATATAATAAAAACTTGTATAACAAGATTACTTTTTATATAAAAGGATATGAAAAAATGTTGTATAAGGCGAAGAGAGCAATAGGACAAGTATACCGCAGTACAATTGTAAAATATTTTAATTTTGACCAGTAGTTATGTACGGACCAGTTATATAAAGTATGTATTTTATATGTTAAATTATATGTTAATTATTTTACATCGGAAATTATTATTATTCTTATTTCTATACAAAATTTTATTAAAAAGGATCCTATTTTTATGTGTTGTTTTTTATTTCGTATATTTTGTGAAAAAATTGTTAAGGAATTTATAAGTTGATATATAGTTAATATAGTTATAGAAAAAAAACGTATATTCGGCGATTCTCTTTATGGTATGAGAACAGACACCCTATTTTTTTTTTTATATTATTTTAGGAAGGATTTTTTTTCCTTTTGATTTTAACAATTTTGAACTTTAATGTGTATAGTTTATACTGGTCGTTTTAAAGTTCAATGTGAGGTCAGGGGTTGGATTTAAAAAAAGAACGATAGAAAATTTATGTGCGTGTAGTTTTTGGTTTATTTTAAAGTAATTCACAATTTATATATATTTAGCTTGCTATTATATTATTGTGAACTTATTTTGAAATATTTCATGTTAATAGGTAATTTTGCAAAATTTCAATTTTATATTAATTGTATAAAAATTTTTGTATACTTCGTATAGGCTCCGGAAAGACCAGTCAAATATATTTCAGTCAAGAAAAGAAAATATAAATACAATCACAAAATTGTCAGTCATCAAATTTTTATGACTGAAACTTATATTTTAAGAAGCAGCATTAAAAAATTATAATCAAGTCCTTTTTTACTAAATTGGATTCTGCTTTTGGAGTGAAATACGATCTCGAAATGTAACAAATTTATGGTTTAATTTTTTTTTGACAGTAATTAATTTCTTTATTAATTAAATAAGTTTCTATAAATTTACTCGGAAAAGCTGTTAAATTTTTTTTTTTTGTAAATTGTTGTAAAATGGCGATAAAGAATCCTAGGCAAAAAGGTTTTTGACTACAATACTTAACAGTTCTTTTATTTTTGCCAGAATTAACTTTCTTGAAATGTGTTTGAATTGTAAATTCCAATTTTGCTTTCAAGTTTTTTGTAAACAACAATTCTAGTATTGAATAATGATTAATTTAAAAATGTTATATTTAATATAATACACTTTAAATATTTTCAGAGCTTGTTAATATTGCTGTAATTTATATCTGACAGCTTTAAAATTTGTAGTTTTCAGTTTTAAAATTTTTAGTTTCTACTGGAAATAGACATGGGCTTAAAGTTCCGATTTATTGTCAAGACCACAATATCCCTAAGTTTAACCAGCTTTAATAAAGAAACATTTCCATAAAAATTCGGAGAAAATGTTTACATCCTTTGCATTAAAACAAATTGATCAACATTCGAAGCAAATCTTGATTTAATAAAAGCTGGCCAAAAAACTCCATATTAAATTGTAATTTAAATTTACGAGAAAGCGAAATATAATTGAAAAATTTTAACCTCCCATTTGTGCAACTCATTAATTTATTTAAATTAAACTTACTAGCTAAATTTTAATAAAATCAATTAGTATGTCATAAAAAAAACTAAAATTAAAACGACGATCCAACAATTCATTTTAGAGGTTAGCGTTAGTGGCCAATTACTTATTATGTTGTAAATAAATATTAATTTCAATGTAATTCTGGATTTCGATAAATTATATGTAAACCAAATAAATTATAAAAAATAAATATTAAAGAAAGATTACATCTTGTCAACAAAACCACACCAAAAAAGAAACATTGAACAAATATACATAAAATATTAATCTTTTAGCAACAATGTTTAGATACTAAAATTGAATTAATTTAAGAAATATCATATTTTATAGACGGCACTAAACATATTTAGTAAAGAAAAATGATTAAATTTGTATTTTTTATCTTTACAATGCTGGTTATATTGTTTATATCTGGTAAACTTAATAGATTTTTTGAATTTCTGGGAACAATATTTACTTCCATGTCCCAACACTAGAACAGCTAGTACAGCTATTTAGTTTGCTGTGTTTCGTATTTTTTTTAAAGTAATATTAAACCTCTAGCCTAGCAGATAAGACCTGATGGGTGGTGTTAGCGTAGTGGTACTTTGCTATGCTATGATGCATTAGATACTAGGTGCACCTCCAACCCGAGACATCGATGTCGAGTTAGCTTGACTCAGTTTTAAATTAGTACAAATACATAAAATTTGCAAAATCAATTTGTGATTTCAGACTTGGAAAAATGCTAACGGTTGAGACCATTTTCTAACAAAAAAATTGTCGCTTAAAAGTCATTAGCTTGTTGTAATTAAATGTTTCTTCCCTATAGAAAAATGAATGGTTTGGAATACATATAAAATTAGTAGGTCACGATAAAATGTCACGAAACCTCAGATGAGAATTATACTTTTTAAATCCCATATACAGTGTATATTAAATAGGTTCGATCTTAAAGTACAAATTATGATAATTGACTTCTTTATGAAATATTAATTCATTCGATATAAAAATCAACTTCAATATCACAATTTACAACATCAGAGATAGTATATAATGGCAACAGATTTAATAGATAGGAGGTTCAATAACATTTACTGTTCGGCTTGTGGTGGGTGGATAGTTTTCATGATTATATAAAAATAAAATTTGTCGGCTGGTTTCCAGATGTATATTCTAAAACGGGGAAATTTGAATAAGTGCTTTGAAACTTAAGCATTTTTAAACTGCACAGTGAATACCATTCCAGTGATAATTATGAGTAATTACAATAAAAGTGATTTTAGTAAATGAAACAATTTTAATTATTTTTATACATATTATTTGATTAAATATTTTCTGTATATCTTCATGCAGAACATAAATTTAAGACGATATTAAATATTTTATTTAAATTTTAAAGAATCCTGAAAGATCCTATATAGTAACATATAGTAACATTTTCAACACAACGAATTTATATATAAACATAGAATTTATTTATTATTTAAAATAACCATAAAAATTATATTATTTTAGAAGAGTTTAAGTCTGGGTGTATAGAATTTATGAAAATTGCTTAATATAAATACGTTTGAAGTTGTTAAACTTAAATTGGAATATTTTTCAGAATTGTTCTACTATTATATATAGTAATATATTAGAGAGTATATTTCCTTTAGATGCCATCATTACTTTTTTTTTAATGTCCTTTTTGCAGAAAAATTTGCACAATAAAAACCATTTTAGTTATATATGTAGATATATATATTTATTTTATAAAATTAGACCAAAATTTACTAAATTTAAAATATATATTATGTACAACATATTAGTATATATAAGTATACAATATATAAAATAGTAATTTTATATTGCAACGAGTTTAAATTGTGCATGGTAAAACTTTATTCAAATCTAAGCCAGGATAATTGTACAGAAATGAGATAAAAATAAAAAAACACCAACAACAAAATGTATAAAATAAATAAAAATAAAATAAAATTATCAACTATTAACCAAAACTTGAGGGTTAAATAAAAACCACACTATATTAAATGTCAGAAAAGGTCTCACAAGCAATTGATACTTCTATATATAGACAAATATTATAATTTTATAGTAAATTAATACAAATATTTTTTTTTTTTTTTAAATGAATATTTTATATAAATATTTTAATATAATAATCAAAAAATATAAAATATTATGTAATGAAATGAAAATAGAATATTATAAGTAAATATGTTTTTTTTTTTTTGTTGAAATTTTCTAGAAATATTTGCACATGACGTAAAAAAGGTCAAAAATGTATTATGATGGTGGTTCCCAATGGTACCATTAAATAAAATATTCTTCTTAATATAATAATATAGATATAATGTTTAATTTTTATTGTATTATCTCTCTCAACAAAAAAAAAAAAACCTAAACTTATAAAGTCAAAGATAAAAATGATTTTTATAAGGGATTGTTTAAAACATAAAATGTCCCCAAAAATTAGATAACTCAAGATTTTTGGACATTTATATTAGTTTGAATTATGATTGGTGTTTATTTTTAAATATAGGCTAATATTATATTGTAAAATAAAAATAAAAATATATAGAATATAAATAATAAATGAATACAAAATTTTCCTAAGAATAAATTTGTGGAAAACATTAAATTATAAAATATAATTCTTTTCAGAGATGTAATGAAAATATTCAATTTAATAAATTCTCTTTGATTTGATCACTTCACTTAATTTAGTTATCATATTTACTTAACAATATAATATATTATAAATACACTGATATTCAATTAAATTCAGACATTTTGATTTTTCTATATATAATTATTATATTTTGTGGAAATTTTATCATTATCTGAGAGTTCAGAAAATAAATAAATTAAACCATTTTTAGGTTTTTTTGTGGTACTACAGAAATGGTTAAGATGTACCTCTTTGTCCATCTGTTATCTTTAATTTTGACAGATTTGGACTTACGTCACTCGTAAGCTGGAAAGTGTCTTGTTGATTTCTGATAGGTTCCGATATATTTGTTGTTAACACAGAATCTTTGGTATTTAATTTATAGGGTTTTCATTTTCAGAATAAATGCTCATACTAAATGCTTTTAATAAAAGTATTTAAAAAAAGTACAATAATGGGCGTAGATTAGAGATAAAGCGAAATATTTTATTTGTGAAATACGTTTATTTTTTTTCTCAATATATCGAAACGAATTTGAATTAAATTATTGCATCTTTAAACCTCAATTCGCTTTCGTACTTTAAAACTAAATATTATGCAATTATCACATTGATTTTTTCCTAATAGTTTCATTTGCTAATGTTACTAAACTTTCCCAAAACTCATAATATAATCTATATTATGAATGAGCTAATTAAACTAATACTATAAATGTATTCTTTGCGTATTTAAATATAGTAATCAGAAGATGAAGAAATTTTTGTGAAGCTAAAAAAAAAATATTTTTCAAGATTACTTAATCTGCCTCATAAAGAAAAATGGTCATTTTGGATGTGTACATAATTCAAAATTCAAACTGTCCACATTTCAATGCACACTACTGTATGCATTTCGAGAAATACTTTCTAATACAATAATTCTATGTATTAATATATTTAAGTTATTATTATTTGTCCTCAACAAAATATTCTAAATATTTTCGATGTTTTGAAGAAGATAATATGATTTTATAATATCATGAAATATCTGTATAAATTAGAATATCTTTATGGATTATGTATACGAAAAATATATGTAAATCAATTAATATATTTTTGACATTTATTAGATTCCATTTCGATTTCACCCATCGAAACAACATACAATAAGAAAATATTGTCTAAGTGGAATTTTTCTATAATAAAATGGTGATATTTTCTTATTAGAATTATGGAACCAGGAACCACACACCCTTAACAAATAAAATGACAAGAAAGAAGTTTGATTATATATGTTTTTTTTTTATGTATCGTATATGTATGTATATTTGCCACGCCTTACATATTGTATTTCTCAATAATTTGTATAGCTTTAAATGAAATATAAGATTTTAATTCACTATTCACCCCTAGTGATTTGCCATTTTGCTGAAGGGAACTAAGAAAACAACATTGGTTGTTAATCAAAAAATGTTTTAATCCATATAGGAAAGGGGTGTATATTTTATGTATGGTTTCTGGGTTTCTATAATAAAATTTGAAAATAATATCGTTTTCTTATAAAATAAAACTATAGCAAAATTTAATTAAAATTTTTAAAAATAAATAACTTAAAATATTTTATTTTTACAAAATGATTGAAATACAATTTACCTTTTGGTTTTTACTATTTTTGAACGATTAATGTTGTTTTATTGATATAATAAAGTTTATTTCATGTAATAGTAATTGAAAACTATGGGTAACAAAAAACGTCTACCAAATGTCTGCGATTGGCTTCTTAGCAAAGCATTTTTCTAAGGAGTTTTTGTATAAAAGACTCCCCTGATAGTTTTTTATTTCTGTAAGTGTCTGGTTTGGTTGGCATGTATTAAATTCTAAAAAAGGCTGCTGGGGAGATAAATCAGACGATTGTGAAAACAAATTTAAATCATCAATTCTGAATATTACATATACGGTTATAAAAAAACGTAGCTTTGTTAGTCTGGCAATATTAGATGGGGTCTAACATGATTAATGAAAAAATCCTAGTACCTAGGAAGAGAGTGACATTAGGATGCCTTTAGTTTATGTGGATGTAGATTAAGGGGATGTGATTGGCAATCTAGTGTTGAATTAAATGAAAGCTGTTTGTTATTAATTAACGAGTTTGAGTAACGAATAATTATGGACTTGAATTATATTGAATTGCTAATTTCCCAATGAATCCGGTAATTTTGCTGACTGGTGAAAATTGTCTTCATATGTTTTGCGTGTACTTTAATTTAAATCCAAAAATGGATAAAACAGAAAAAATATATTTTAAATGGAAATTCGATCTACACAATTTTTCAAAATGTTTAAGTCCATAGAGTTTTAAAGGATTATTAGAATAGATCGTTGCTCAGGTGGTAATTACATTAAGATATTATTAATATTAGTAATAAATAATTCTTTAGCACTTTTAATAATATTTTTTTCTTCTGGTACAAAAATATTGTAATCGTGCAAAAAATTGCGTTATTACCACTTTTTACTCCCATAAGCTGAAAAAACAATTTGTGTGGCCTCCTGAAACAATCAATTTCAATTTCATATTTAATATTTTTGTTTTTTGGTTCAAATTCCTTATATAAACGGTTTGTTACACAAATGTTAACTATATCCTAACGCAAAACGATATCGAAAAATTTTTATACAACCTGATCACCAAGTATAATTTGATGTAATTTTGGTGTCATTGGCATATTGTATGTTACCATAAAAATCAAATCTTTAATAATTTTTCTAAGAAAAATTGAACTCGTTCTGTGGGAATTTACAAAATGTGAACAAGTTAGACCAGTCAAAAATTATCCTTTTCTTGCACAGCATTCGGTTTTAACTCGTTATGTACCAAATCCTTTATGATGCACACATTACGAAAATTAGGGAAACGTTTATTGCTCCTTGACCTTTCAGACTTGTTTGATAGATTTTCAAATTAAAGATTTCTTGGTTGTGTGAGAAAATTTATATTGGATTTTATAAGGAACAAAAATCTTTGAAGGTCCTTATTATGACGAAAATATTTAAATGAATAATTTTAAGATCATGTGGACTTTTTAGTTTTCTTTCAAGAATTTTATGCAAAATAGAAAGGAAATAATTTTTATACAATCAAGTATAACGAACTATTTTGATATAAAGATGGAATTTAGTAACATGGAATGAAAAAAACTTGATAATGAAGAATATTTATTTGAAAGCTATTAAGTTTATTAATTATATGATGATTAGGATTCGGTTAGGTGGTATAGGTAAGAATAACGAAAGGTGGACAAATAGAGCTAAATATGTTGTGTAAAATAATGACATGTAATCCGTTTATTTTATAGATATTAGAGAACAGTGAACTCAGAAGTTAGGTATTTTTTTAAACTACAATGAACTTACAGTGTTACAAATCCAAAATAAAAATTCATGGTCTTCGCATTACAAAAATTTGAAAAAATAGGTGGCTAACAGAAAATATAAATTAAATATTCTAATTTTTACTGCATTTAATTTTTCATTAAATTCGCAAATAAATATTATCATGAAAAATTATGGTTAATAAATAATTTATTGTAATTTTGTAATTGTTTTTAAAATTGTCATTACACTCGAAGGCGATGGAAACTTATTTGCAACTATGTACACATTTAAAAATAAAATAAAAATTAATAATTTTGCAGTTGATCGTATCCAACCTGTATAATAATTAATCTATAATTGAAATATACTTAACAGTATTATAAATATATTTGTTTTTAATGACGTAGTCCATTTGCATATTATTTTCATGTTTATATTTTGATTTCTGTGGAATAAACTGTTAATCGATAGATCAACATATCTGTAATTTTTAAACAACTTTAAAAATACTTTGAACAACGCTGAACTTTATAAATTTCCATTTATTTATAATAAAACATTTAAAAAGTTTGTTATTTATAGTTTTTTGTAGATAATTTCGGATATAGTATTTTTGAAATTTAGAAAAAGTATATTTTTGTTGTAATTTATTTCCAAGACCATAAATTTAAAAGAAAACTCATTCCATGCTAGGAAATTTAATAGTATTTATTTTTGGTTATTTGAAATTTTTATTTGTTTCATATACTTTCGAAGTTTTAATGAATTTTCGCTCCATGTTTCTTGAATGGGGCATAAGATATAATATTAAATTCAAAATTTGGATTGATGTCCTTGTATTACTTAGATTGTATTATGCTCACACAGACATACAATTATATCTCCTTCCAAACAAAATAAAAAAAGGTTTCAACAAACCTAAAAATATGTAAAAAATTTCCCTTATGTAAATTTTCCTTATGTTTCTTATCTTATTACTCTACTAAAGCATAAAAAAATTAAAATATTGTTTAAATCAAAGTGTAATCATAAAATTGACATATTAAATCTAAATAAATTTTGACTATATGTAATGATAATATTGTAATGAAAAAATCTTTCATCACATTTACGTAATTGATTTATAGCTTTAAATAACCTTACCATTTTCTGAAAATTTTGGAAAGTAAATAAAGAAATAATTACATTATTTTAGATCCGGAACTTTTATTACTGCTAATTCTTTTCAGAAAAACCAAATTTAGTTTTTCGATAAAACCTTTTTGGTTTTGTTAAAATAGACCTAAAAATTATTTAATATATTTTATAATTTAATTTTACATTCTCAATTATTGAAACAAATAGAATTTCTTTTTCGAAAATTAATATTTGATATAATTGAATAAATTTTACTAAATTTTGAGTATATTTATTTTAAGTGAATATATATAACTATAAAAAGGATTATTTAATTAATTTGCTGATTGCAGGAATCAAAAATAAGACATAGTATTTTAAATCATATTTTGGTGTCTTTCTAAAACTAATTTTTTTTAATATTGCAATTAATTTTTTTAGCTTGTTTTGTTAACTTGTTAATATTACTCAATTAAAGGAATAGTCTATAATTGAAGTAAAATATTAGAACAATTGCAATTTTATTTATATTGAACGTTTTAAATAATTTGAGGGTTATCCATCTGTAATGACTTTATTCTTCATACCATATTATAAAAATAATATATTATTATAATATGGTATGAAGAATAAGAAAGATGAACAAATTTTAGAATTTAGAAAGACATTTATTAAAATCCCTAATTTTCGTACATATTCTTCTGAGAAAACAAAAGAAAGAACGGCTTAGTTTATCAACAGGAGTTTATCTCTAGAGGAGGAAATATCTGCTATGCAGTTGCCAGGCGTTCAGAATTAGAAGACTGAAATATTTGGGTAACCTTTTATTTTAAAGGCTGATACCTTTAAGCCGGCACGGTTGGTCTCTTTCATGAGAGAAGTATGGTGGATGGACGCGCTGTAGAGTAGAAATTCAGCAGCCTATGGGGGTGTACAACGGGCCTGTACAACGAGTCCTTAACCAACCAAGCAACATCAAATTTCGATAAAAAACAGTTTACACCAATATACAGACGTCAATAGATGTCGCTGTAAAGTAAAAAAAGTAATTTGTTTTAAAAGTCACTTTTTCAATTACATTATCACGTTATGTTAATTCCAAAAATTGTATACTTATAAAAAAAAAATTAATTAAGAAGCTTCCAATAATTTGTTAACTTTTTAAAACTTTTCATCTAAAACTTTATAAATAAATATTAAATTTTAGCTTAAGTTTTCCATAATATTTCGATTCAATAAATTTAAAGAAAATTAATAAAAATAATTCAATAAAAATTAGCTTCTGTATGTATAGTATAAATATGAAACACTTTCCACTTGATTGGGCAGATGATTATGGCTCATTTTAATGTATAGTTTATACAAAACTTTAGATCCTTTATTTTTTTATTATATATTATATTAAATAGATATATTAACAATATTATAAAAAAATGTATGTATATCCTGTAAAAGTTTAAGAACTATAATTATATCCACTCGACATAATTGGCTTAGAAAATATAAATTTAAGGATATTTACGAGTATTTTATACATATATATATAGAAAAAGGTTACTTTGAATAGATTACTCATCTTCGCACGTCAATTAATTTTTCATACTTTTTATTATGATTAAAATTCTGGACAACCAATAATAATTACATTAAATTTATATTAGATATTTTTTTAAAAATGATAAACTGTAGTCAAAAATTATAACTACAAAATTTTATATTATAGTTGAATGTATATAAAAAATTCAGAAATTAATAAAGCTAATTTTTAAATCACCTTAATTATGATGTTTTACGAATTTCATAATTACATATGATATAAGGCTGTCAGGCAAAAACCATGTAAAAACCGGATCTATAATTTTCGAAGCTGGATAAATAAGAAGAAATGTTTTAGTCACTGAATTGCATATTAATAATATTGGTACCAAGCTCAAGTAAGCACATAATTTTTAACCCTAACACAGTTCTTTTTCCTTACTTAAATCTTGTTGCACCGAGCAAATCAATTCATTTAATTCTATATATTTATATATATTTTGCGATTTAATTTTTTTCGTGTTTGTATGTGCTTTTATTAACAAACAAGCCAACATTTCAAGTAAATTTAGCAATTTTTTAATCCGGCGACTGGAGATTGGATATGAAATCCGAACTGCGTTTGAAAACGAGACACCTGGCATCCATAATCTTTATTGGCTATGCGTTACAATCCTGAATGAGTCTAGGCCTCCTTATTTTTGAATAAATAACAATTTGTGGCTACTGAAATTCAGTTTCTCCTTTTAATTTATCTACAATTTTCATCAATAACATTTAGCCAGATCAATTTATCATTTGAACTTCTTTCTATTTTTGATCCTGGTAAGATTATAAATTTTTCTTGTAATTTTTTGTTTTAATAATCCAAGTATTGCTTCATTTCACTTTGTGAAATGCCAGTTGTCACTTGTGTATATTAACACTGGAAGTATCAGCATTTTGTAGATTGTAGTTTTAGATGTTCTGCTAAGCAGTCGGTTATTATTAATCATATTTTACTTTCTATAGTAGTATTTGTGTTCTGGATACTAATAACCATTTCATTTCAAAATTTATTATAGATATATGTAAATATTATTATTTATATTCAATACGAAACATAAAGACATTTCTCACACCATTACAAGATTATGTGGAGGCTAAAAAATATGTTGATATTATTAGATATTATTTACACATGATATATCTACTTCTAAACTTTAAAAGGTGCTTTTCATACTCTCAAAATTAGGTAAGTTTTATTATAAAAAAAAAATTATACACTAAATATTTATATACATATATGTGTGTATTATATAAAAATATATTTGTTAAAGAACTTATAAATTATACATATACAGGGTGTTTCGTATCAAAGTGTCTTTACGATATTGGCTGAATTATATTGAAGGTCGCATTTCGAACAACAGTCAATTTTCTGTTTCAAACTTTATTTTTCGGTCGATAACTTCAGAATAACTTAACGAACTAAACTGGTTTTTATGACATTATAAAAGTATATTTAATAAATTGCTTTTAAAACAAAATAATTTGTTTCATTCTCTGCAGAGGTTTGGAATCTACAAATCATATGAATTTAAACTTTCATATGATTTTTAGATTCCAAACCTAATATTCAATATTTTTTTCCCGTAAATTATACGATATCAAATTCACTACCATAATATTCAATATCTCTCTTTTCTGCATAAGATATTTCTATGCCTTTCAGAATAAATTGACCCAAATATATATTGACATATTCTGCACTGCGGCTGAAAACCATCAGATACCTATGACAGCAGCCGTAATCCTGGATGAGTCTTGGCCTCCTTCTTTCTGAATAAATCACGATTTTTGGCCACTGATCGCCACTTTTTCATATGGTCGCTATTGTTTTTTGTTTTGTTTGGAGATTGCACCAGAAAATCGGCTGTACCCTGAAATGATTTATTCTTCAGGTACTTTTTGATACGAACAACTACCCTGCATATATAAATACACATATAGATATTAAAAAATACTTTATGTAGTCAAACTTTTTTAGGTAGCATACAAAAATAGATTTTCATGGGCTTAACTATAAAATTGCTTAGGTTGTTTTCTAAAACTTTAAAAATATTATACACATCTAAAGATGCTATACAAAACAAGAAAAAACACTTTGGTTTAGAGTATTAAATATGTATATATATATATATATAAACTAAATAAAAATGTTTATATATATTATGTATACTACATGAATATAGTATTTTTTTTTTTAAAAGAAATATAAATATAAAGTAGTATATGAAAAAATAAAAAATAATAATATTATACACATATGAAGTAAGTTGAAGCCTTTTGTTAATATGCTTGCCGAAAACTTTATATTTTTAACCCCATATCTTCCATATATTTATATTATATATGTATATATTTATCAGAAAAGAAGAACCTCCTTACAACCAAATCCCCATTTTCACCCCAACATCTAGATCCTTTTTGTAAATATACTTATATTTATATGTTTTTTAAAATTCATCTAACTTTAAACTACCCATAAAGATATATAAAAGTTTTTCTACCCAAAAATAGTTTGTTTTATTTTCTTCCTTTTTTTTTTTTTTTTTATTTTTAGTATAAAATGTGTATAGTTATAATTATTTAATGACAAAACAGAAAAACCTCTACATAATCATAGTAAGAAGAATTATAGAATCTATGTTTTTTTTTTTGTATACTATATAAATTTTATATGTTTCGAGCTCTTCTGGTCTGTAAATATATCTCTATATATAAATATATATAGTGATACAATATATTATATATATATATAATATTTATTTATTTGAAAGGGGTTTCTGTTATATTCTTTCATTTTATTTTACCAAACAAATTTTCAGAAAACTTTTAAGATAACTCAGAGAATCTAGAATCCTCCTCACAAAACCTCAAGTATTTTCTATATAATATGTCCATCTTTTCTAATACAGAAAAATATTTATACACATTTTTATATATGTAAATATATATATACATATGTATAGTGGAAAAATAATAATAATAAAAAAGAAAATTCAATGCAGAATGGAGGATTTTATTTTTTGTTGCTATGGTTACGAAAAATTTAAGACGTATATAAGTCTTAAGGACCTTCATAGATTTTTATATATATATATATTTATATATGAATATTTGTGTATTAAATGAGTGATTTAATATTTAAATATATGAGAAGTATAAGAATCAAACTAAAATATATATATAAAAAAAATATTTTAAATATAAATATATACAAATATTATATACTCTTATTTGACAGATCTAAAGGATATGGCATCAAATACAAATTGAGATGTGGGTGAAAATACAAAATTATATGTAATCAAAAGTAATCAAAGAAAACTTCTTATATTATAGAAAAAGGGTAAAAGATCTAAACATAAAATTTTGTTATATATACATGTAATTTGTAATTTTTCTGTTTGTATATATATAAAACCTTTTTCATATTATGACAAACTTGAGATTGTAATTAATTCTTTATTCATTGAAAATGTAAAAAAACAAAAAAAAAATTTAAAGCTAGAAAAATCCTTTTTGACTTAGTTATATACAATTTTACAAAAATATATGAACCGTCGAAAATATCCTGAAGGATTTATTTTCTTGTATGACAACACTTTTATATTTATATAAGTAAAATTTCTTTTTTTTTACTAATTTTGGATTTTTGATGAAAATTATTCAATTAAATTTTTCAATTCTTATAATGAATAATAGAAATTATAAATTAATTTGGTACAAATTCAAAATAAATTTATATAGAAAGTATACTTAAAATTCCTTTCAGAAATGCAGTTCTGAGTAGTTTTATAATGAAATAATAATCAAACTAAAGCCAATTAATTCACAAAACTTCTTCAAAAATTATGATAAGTCTTAAATTTATATATTTATACACTGAACTATATAAAAAATATTATTTATTGAAGAACATTTTCTAATACATCAGTTTATTTTTTGTGGTAAACTCTACTTAATTTTTATATAATACCTTCTAAAATTTATTAAATAGAAATGGCATTATAAAATGAACTATAAAATATTTCTATTATGGAAAATTGTAATTATTAGAATTATTTATATGGTGATATAGTAAAATATAATGTTTCAAATATTTAAATCAAGAATTTTAAAATTTTAATTAAAAATTAATTCTAATTCTTTCAATAACAGAAGATATTTTCAAATTCATCCAATGTTTTTTTTATCTATTTCATGGTTATATTCAAGAATTTACCAATTTTTATAATTAAAGATTTTTTTTATTATTAATATTTAACGTAAATAAATAATTACGTTAAAAGTACTTAAATGGAGTTTCATAAATTGTATAGAAAAATTTTGTTTTTTGGAAATATAGAAATTAGTTGTGTCGTAATTCAAATTAATTAATGAGCTTTAATTTTAATTGGTTCATTATAATATAATATTACTTACCGTTTACCAAAAAGTATAAATTGAAATAAATCAAAACTTATATGGACTCAAATTAAAGATTAAATCTCACAATATATTCTTTTATATAAGCTTTGATCTCTTTTTATATATACTTTTTACTTATATGTATTTGCAAAGTTCAATATATTTTAAGAATTAGTGAAAAACTCATCGCTATGCAATAATTGAAATTATTTTAATAAATATATGTAAAAAACATTCACAAATTACAACATTAAATTAGATGAATTTTACATTATATTAATTTACATTAAAATGAAAATATTAAGTTAATATTTATATAGCAATTTATAGATTTGAATTTTAATTAAAATATCCAGTAATGAATTTACTGGTTGTTTTGTCAAAAGTTTGTTAAATTTATAAAATAAAAAATGTTATAAAATGATTTCGAAATTCTGCAATACTTCTGAGAAATTTTAGTGTCATTGTTCAGAAGTAACACACAATCGTATATCATCTTTTTCATATAAGTTCAATGGAATATTTAAGTTGGACCATTTATTTACGTTACAATCGTATTTATAGGTACCCCAAGTTTTGCTGTCGTCGGTTTGAAAGACACCGAATATTTCGTTATTAAAATCAATAATATCAGAACAATAAGCACTGGAACGAACATAAATATATTATTCTTTAATTGAAAAATACAAAATATTTTATTTCATTTTTCTTACTAATAATCTACTTCTTCTTTTCCATCAAAAACATCTGCTAAAGTACCAGTCCATGTATTGGTTCTCAGATCAAACAAATTGCCACCAAAAATATTGTCAAAACAGTAAACAGAATTATCTGATATAACTACTGTTTGTGATGATGTTGGTGTATCACTTGAAATTATCCTCCATTTACCCTCTCGGGCATCGTATTGTTCAACTACATTAGAACGTAATGTTTCTGATTTCCATCCTCCGATAGCATAAAGTGAATCATCTAAAAAAGAAAATTAATAGAAATTAAACAATTCTATTAATTATGAAATAAACTTATATACTTGAAGTTATTAGTCCAAAATATGATTTATGTTCATTCATAGATGGACAATTAGTCCATTTAAGATTTACAAGATCAAACATCTCCATTGATCCTTTATTATTTTCACCACCACAACAATAAATCCTATCTTTGAAATATATTGATTTATGTTCACATCTGTTTTCAATCATTTCTGGCAAATATTTAATTTTCTGCGATGTAGTATTGAAAATTGTACATTGTTTTTGTGATTCAAAGTTCCAACCTCCCGACATGTAAATGTCATCCTTAAAAGTAGCTGTTGCGAAATATTTAAGTATTCTATTTTCGAAATTAAATCGTTTTTCCCATGTCCATTCGTCCCAATTCAATTTATAAAGACCACCATTTGTAATTAAATTAATATTTTTTGGACGCTTTTTATTTACACAACTTATACAAATCAATTTTTGTTTTGATTTTGCATAAAATTCTTTCTTAATAACTTTGAGGTTTTGGAATGTAATGCCGATTATTTTTGTTAAAAATTCTTTATTACTTTGTAAGATTTGATCAGTCATTATTTTATTTTCAATAAAATCATCTGACATTTCTGAAAAATCTATATGTCTAATCAATTCCATTAAATATTCATTTCTTGTTTCGAAATCATCTTTTATCCATTGTGCTACATGCTCATATAAATCTTCTTGATCAATTTCATATAATTCCTCTGACAAAATGATTCTAAACTGAAATTTATTATCAATTTAATAAATTATTTTTAATTACTTAAACTATAAAACATTAGAAATTTACCTCATCAGCAGTTATTTTCTGAGCATTCTTTTTCAGAAAACTTATACAATTCAATCTAATAAATGCAAGACACTCAAGTGTTAGGCTAATATTTAAATATTTGACTATAGCGAAATAAAAAAAATTTAATATTTATACTGATAATTTTAAATTTTTTATTTTTTTTTACTTGAATTTCTCCAGTAATCCAAACAATTTTCAATTTGTATATTTTCAATTAAAAATTGCGAACAGAAATTTTTAAATTCTAATAAATGAAAATATTGTGTTTTAATATAAAGATTTTCCGCATTTTCTATTGATACTTCAGCTTTCCCAGTATAAATATATTCAATTATGATATCTAAATCATCAATTGTAATATCATCCACTAATTGAATTATTTCTCGACCTGTTTCAGCCATATCATCTGATGAAATTTATAAAATATATTAAAATATAGACATTTTTTTAAAAAAAATAAAAGTTGTACAATTTAAAAATTTCTCGAAATAGGGACAGGATGCCGTCAAAATATTTTTGTGTACTGTAATAGTTTTACCATCCGTGGATCTTAATCTTAAATCGGTATACTAAAATGATTTTTAACATTATTTTGATATATTTAATAATTTTGATTTTAATATTTTTAAACCTTGCCAATTTTACGATATTCATTCAATTTGTTATTTCGGTGCGTAGATATTGACGGATCTTCAAAACATTTAGTTGATTCCAGTATTGTTTCCATTATTGCTTTACACTTAAATTTCAACTGAAATAGATAATTAACTTATTTAAATTAAATATGTTAGAATTCGATTTAAATGGAATAAAGTCAAACTCACTTTCATTAAGGATGAAAAATATTTATATAATCAGAAATTAATTATTAAAATTTTGATGATGTATCAATAAAAATATAGAGTTATTACTACTTATTTTTTTCACTATTCTGCAGTTCAATTAAATCGTTTTCATTAATCTGTATTTAGAGTTTTCTGCATAAAACTGGAAAGAAATAAATATTACAAAATACATAAGGCAAAAAGAGACAGGATTGTGCTAAAGGATGTGTAATGTCTTGCCATAAAAAGAACATTGAAATGTTTAGGACTTCACAAAAATATTTTATCTCTTTATCGCACAACACTACATAAAACTGTATCTAGCACCTCTTTCTATTATGCACCTTAAAGTTGTAGATTAGTGAAAATCTAATTTTTTTATTAAATATTCGAGGTAGCAGTTTACTCCGAGTGCGAGGTAGCAGTTTTCAAATGTCAGTTTAATTTAAAAAAAAAAAATATTTCTTTCAGTAAAAAGAGCTGATTTCCTAGCTGATTGTGAACAAAAATATGTATATATCAGAGGATTATCTTCGATACCATCTGAGATACAGGATTTTCAAAAAAGTTCCATCACTTTAAAGAGAAAAATCATTAACTTCTAAACTATTAAACATAGGTTAGCCAAAGTTAGTTCATTAATATTGATGAAAATTAATTAAAGTTTACTTTAATGTTATTTTATTTCTTAAACAAGCAAGGGCTACAAAAATTAACAGCTTTTATTTGTATTCCAAATGAATTAACGTCACCGTTTTGAATACATCGCTCGAAATAAATTGATTTTAAAAGGGAATTGCAGTCGCTGTTAAATTAATCTAGAAATTCAATTTCTACATGTAAATGTTCAAGATGTATAATTGCTGCCTGCATCTTTATTATTGTTGCCATCTAAAAACTGCTGGATTATTAATTTACAAAATCATTCATTTATTTCCCATATTTTGGTGTCTACAAAATAATTTAGTACGCACTTCTTAATATTATGGTTCCAGTTAAAATGTAGCTATATTTTTTTTGTTCAGTAAAATTATCATTAAATTTTATGTCCTTGTTGGGAGGAGAATTTTATTACTATATAAATAAATTTATAGTTACAATCTACATAAAATTAATGACTTTAAATTGCTTCCTTTAATATTTCAAAATCTATATTGAAATATCCAGGCTGGGATATTATTGAGGCCTATAAAATATGCTGGTTAGTGGCAGGTTAAGTATAGAAATCTAGATCCCAAATATTTTTTTGTTTTAAATTAAAATAAACTTTCACAAATTTGAATTATTATATTTCTAATAATTGATATTATTTTTATTTTATACTTTAAAGTTTAAATTTTAACTTTTATATTGTGATTTTAAAATTTATAGTCAATTTATAATCATTGAGATTTGTCCTTAAATCATTTTATTTAATTGTTCTGTTAAAAAGAATAATTAAACTAAATTAATTAAATTCAACAAAAATATTTGCTGACGTAGTAATTCAGCAACAATGGACGAATAAACTTCGATTTATGAAGTTATCATGAATTTTGATTAAATATTTTGTGTTTATAATAAAAGCTCATGCCTGATATGCAAATCAGAGGTTCTTTTTTTATGTATTTCAATTAAACAATTTTCAAAAAGTATTTACCACTTTTTACAGGAATATCATACAAATGCTAATTATATTAAAAATAATTATTGATTATAACAATACACAATTTTATTAGTTTTATTAATATTATTAACAAAATTATTTAAACTTCTAGTCTAATTTAAATATACAATTTAATAATTTATTAATTTTAACACTTTAAAATTTTAACTCTAATCTTTTGTGTGTACTTCTAGATTCAGACGGTAATCATATGTTCTTCATAATATAACTTCAGCAGCATCTAACAGAAATTTAAAATTTACGTTATTTACAATTGAAATTAATTATTTAAAAAAAAAATAGTTCGATGACTCAATTTTCTATTACAGGTTTTTGTTATTGCTATCGATGACGTTTTCTTTAACCATTTTTCTATTTTCATCTTTATATTGTCATCTTTTTGATTGTCGGGAACGTGGCTAAGTTTCTGAGTTTGCTGAATTGCTGGATTCTCTTCTTTTGCTGGACTTTGGGTTGCAGTTGCAGGTTATTTAGTTTATTTTTGAATAATAAATATTTAATTTTAAATACATAATTAAATTTAAAATAAAATAACTTACATTTTGCAAAGAATTTACAGACACTATATAGAAATTCATATTTTTAAATTATTTTTTTAGATATCCTTTAATTTAATTTAAATATTATTTTTAGAGGCAAATAATTATTAAATTTTCAGTTTACTTTATTGCATTTAATGATTATTTTTCTAACAATAATATATTATGATATAATTAGTGTTCTGCTAAATGTCTGTACTGTTAAATTTCTGTTCTGTTAAATGTTCCATTTTTTGGGAAAAATTGTATAAAAATATTATTAATTCCATATACTAATTTTAATGAAAAACTGTGATGTGGGAAAGATAAGTTACAAAATTTAGAAAATGGTGATATTTTCGGATATTATACCAGTTGCTGCCGTTAAAATTGTTGTGCGGTGGTTTCATCTCAAATTTCCGTTATTGTTAGTTATTATTAATTTAGTTATTGTTAACCGATTTTAAAGAATTTTGAGACAGTTTTAGTTAACTGAATTTTCCCACAGGTTTCGTGAAAATAAAAAAAAACTCGTCAGCTGAGTTCTTTTATATCAGTACGTTCACTATTCGCTATTGAAATATGTAGTAATATTTTATTTATATTGTATTGTATACTGTCCTGTATTTGATAGTTATCGTAGATATACTCCAAAAGATTTTTTTGTTTAACTAATATTATTAATTAATCGCGTGCATGAAATTAAATTTTATTATAAAGTAATATGACTCATCGTTTTGAACTTTTAACCATTTATTACTTAGTGCTAAAATAATTCGAATTGTCAATATTGTGCTAATTCTGAATAAAATCATTTAGCAACTTTTTAATATTTTTGCTGATTTTATATATAATATTGAAAATTATTTATACTTAATTGGTAAAAGTTACCAAATCTTATCAAGAATTATAGGAATTGATTTTAATAGAATGTCTATAATTATATAATAATTTTTATGTTTAATGACAAATTCCAAAAACATATCTAACAAAACAGAACAAACTATAATTCAGAAAACTGCAGGTTTATAATTCATTTTGATAAACAAAAATATAATGATAATTTATGTAATTATCGAAATATTCAGTTTTTCTTTAGATCATTTTTTCACAAAAATTTACTTTATTTTTGAATATTAAACTGGCATATAGGGATTTTCACAAATCAGTTGACCAAATAAAGTAAATTTTAGATTTACAAATGTCCATATACATACTAACTTTATATATATAAATATACTAACTTATAATAAAAACTATATATAAAATTATTTGTCCATATATTATGTTCTCTCTAACAACAAATTGTATATTAAATTTTATTTCCATAAAAAAGAACAAGTTTCCATAAAAGAAGAGTAATGATCTATGCTTCCTGGAAATTCTATACAATTTCATATTCTTATTCCTTTATAAAATTTATATTTTTAATATAAATAAAATATATAAAACTTTTTTTTTTAAAAGACGAGAAAAAAAATAACTCTTCTACGTTCCTGTAGTATATTTATATCCTTGTTTTTATTTTCTTTATTCGGTTTATTTAAAATTCAAAATTTTGTATATATATATATATATATATATGAAATATGACCTATACTTTTACACGTTCCTCTATATTCTTTTGCTAACTCTATTTTTGTTTTCTGTCCATTGGGAAGCAGATCCCCCACATTATCTTTACCCAGTAAATTTCCTCTAATACACACCATTTATATATAAATACGGAAAATTATGAAATATTTTGAATATGTGGTATAAAATATTGAAATACATAATATCATATAGATATATATGAAAAAATATGAAAATTTCCATTCCATTCGATTATACCGAAGTTTATTTTATTATTATTATGCAAATAGATGGAGCGTATTTTAAATTTATCCTTGTGGCTATTTTCTTATAGTATCGAATATAATATTTATGGGATAAACACGTTGTGGAATTAAAAGATATATAATGGTCAATTTCTAATGTAGGCGTCGGCATGAAACTTCGGTGTAATTCTGTAAGAATTGTCTTGAAAAAAGTCAGCTAATGGGCGCAAAACCTTAGAGTAAATATACTGTAAATATACTCTAGAATATAGAAGCAAAATTGCCAAATAAAAATGGTTGTTATCATTTAATAAATATATTTTTTGTTTGTGAATAAAATGTTGGTAGGTCCTTAATCGTTAGCATCAATTATTGAATATTGCTCAATCGAATAATTCTGATACCAAGCGCTGAAGCTGCTAATTGTAAATTATATCATTGATTTCCATATATTCAATTTTGTAATTTGAAGTTTCATGGCGATTTTCCAAAGCCGATGTCTGCATTGGAGATCTACCATTAGATGGGTATTAAAAACGGAGAGGGTAATATAATATTATATTTTATATTTTCAGATTAACTTAGGATATTTTTTTGTTGTTCTTATTTTATATATTATAATAAATTTAAAATAACAAAAAAAAAACTAACTTTTACTCATATTAAAATATACTGTTTCTGGATAATGGTGTAATTTAAGTATTTTTAGTCTATAATGTTTAATTGGATGAAACTTTTTGAAATGATTTACGTTGGCTGAGGTCATTGTGTCATTTGAGCAATTAAATTTATATTGTTTTTCTTATATCCATTACGTTCTATTTTTTCTTTTTTTTAAATAAATTATTTCCAAAACAAAATTTTAAAGTATATAATTTAAAATTAAATATAATAAATTTGTAGTTTTTGAAAAGTAATGAAAATGTTGAGTTGTATAACTCAATAAAAAATATTTGTATATTTTTTATTCAAATTCGTATTTTTCTATTTCAAATTCGTATTTTTCCGTATTTATTAAATATGTAATTTAAATTTAATTGAGGAAAGTTTGGCTGTTTCGAAAGTAAAAGCTAGTACAATAAAAAGCTCTGATATTACTCATAAGCAAATTATAAGTACGAATTTGAAATAAGAAAATACTAATTTTGCTGGAAATGCTACAACAATTAAAGAAATTTGTTCAACTATAGAAAGTCAAAAGAAACGTTTACAATTTTAGTTATGAATTAAATCATTTCTTTTAATTTCCAAATTTGCTGTTGGCACAGAGTTCAATATAATACAATTAAAATTACACCTTCACGATACAATTTATGACTAAAGCTTGGGCTACAATTTATCGATCAGTGTAGTTTTGAATAGATTAGTACAGTAGTCAATCGACTGGTTAAGCAGACTGAATACATAGTTAGCGATTGTAATCGATTAAATTTGTCAGTTTGATTTGAAGTATTGTTTTTGTCATTTTTCTCTAGTCTTCATGTAATTTTTATTTTGTTTATTATATAATTATGAATTTACATTTATTTTGAAACTATCAAATTTAGTTTTTCTTCAAAACTGCTTCAGTTTGGATTCGTAAAAGTTAATCATCCAAACTGTCGATTTTAATCGCATTTATGTGTCCACTCAATCGATTATCCATACCAAATATATGAAGACGTCAAAATTTAAGTTTACTGAAAGAATTGACATTGTAGTATAAGCTTAATTATTTTGAATAACTGATTAGCACCAAATTCGTGGTCAATTTATTCAGGTGATTAAGTAGGATCTAAATCCTGTTAGCTGTTTTTATTGTAAACTGCAAATAGTGCAGAATTTCGAGTATTGAGGTTAGAATGGAGAAAGAACATTGGCATAACTAATATACGATTATCGCAATATTCGGGAACGCGGACGTAAATGTCATAATTTGTAGATGGATATGCATAATAATTATAAAATAAATGTTTCTGTGATGTGAATTATCTGCAAATTAAAAAAAAAAAACAATGAAAAAATCTATACGCATAATTTAATATTAATATATCAAATTATTAAGGATATATAACAAATTTACACAAGGTATAATTCCAATGTGAGTTTATATAAATAGGAACATGCTTCAAAAATATATAAAATAATTGACCATTTGAATTCAAAATAGGAAAAAAACTGTTGCTTTATTAAAAATCGGATTATTCTTTTTTTCAATTTAAATGGCTTGCCATTTGCAATAATTAGAAGCGAATACACTTTAAAACTGTCGATTGAATAAAAAAAATTAAAAATTTGTAGTGTTATATATGAATTTTTTGAAATATCTTTAATTATATTTCATTTCAATTCATTTATTTCATTTAAATTCTTATTTAAAAAAATACATTTCATTAATTATATGCTAGAGCTTAGGAGTAACCTTACCTTAACAAGTTTTATTATATAATTAGTAAGTAAGGAAAACATTTAAGAATAAAAAACCTTAAATGTAAAAAATTTGTAACCTAATTTAATGTAACTACAAAACTTGGACAAGGACATTTACAAATATATTAAAAATCATCGATCAAACAGTTCACTACAGGTAAATTGAAATTTTGAATGAGTAACTTAAAATTTTATCTGTTATTGGCATTGTATCAGATAGCTTTAGCTTATGTTACGTTTTTGTTGAAAAAAGGCAAATTAAGCATCATTTTTAATATTTCTTTTTGCTTAATTTGGAGTGTTTTAATGTGGGTTTTAGCGTAATTACCCCTGACAGGTAAACCATACAGCATTATGCTCTGAAATATCTTTTTGTATATTATTATTTTATTTTCCATGGGCACGACTTGCGATTGATAATAAGATATAATACTTAAATTATAATATTGCATTTTTTTTATTATGTAGTCTATATGACAATTAAATTTTAATTTCCTATTCTAGGTAGATTTTAAGATTTTAAGAACAGATTCACACCATTGAATATCCTGACCACTTAATGAAAGATTGGTAGATGGTAAATTTTGTATCTATACAATCATTTTACATTTACAATTGGTAATACTATGTATTGTATTGTCGTTTTGTCAAACTTTATACATAATTATTAATTCATATTTTAACTTTAAAATAGGAAGATAATTTATTTTCAAGAATTTTTTTTTTTTGCCTCAAAACTTTAGTTAAAACCCAAAAATTTGCATTTTAAATTTTACTATTTATTTATAAATATATATTTGTATATGTATTGTATAATGTTAATAAAGTTTTATAATTTTAATATATTTAATAGTGATGTAAGTTTTAGTTTTCTAACTCTATCTTCCAAGAGAAAATTTTATAGTTTTTTTTTTTTTGGAAAATATTTATATATACATATATACATATTTACAATATCTGTCATATTTTTATGGTCCATATTTTTTTTTTTTATTTCTAAATATATATTTAATAGTATACGAGTATAGTATCTATCAATACTGGAGTACATATATAAATATATGTAAACTTTTCATGCGCATCAATCCAATTTTAAATAAATAAAACAAAAGAAAACTTTGGTTTGCATTAAATTTTCATATAATAACCCTTACAAAGAAGGAACCAAATAAAATAAAAAAAAAAACACTAACAAAATCATTAAGGTTTTGTAGAATGATTCAGTTAACAAACTCTATAATTTGAATGACTATGAAATGAATCAAATATAAAACTAATATAGGAAAAGTAAAAGCAGCAATCAGTAGCTAAAACAACTTTTTTGCAAGAATATTATGCAAAAAGATATTCTTTCTCATCAGCAGTTTTTGATCAGAAAAAAACAAAAATGTTTGTAAATTATTGGAAATGCTATAACTTTGACATATATTTGAAATTAAATAAAAGAAATATTTGAAATTTTATAATTTATATAAAAAAAATTAACTAATTCTTAACCGACTGAAAAGTGGAAAATTATATATTTTTTATTATGAAATGTATCAATGAATTCTCTTGGTGGCAAACTTCCTCTATTGATATTGATGAAAATAAATACAATTTTTAATTTAGCAATTTATTATTATGAAAACGATAAATTTTTAGAAGTCGTCTTCTTATTGCACTTAACATATTCATATTTTTATCGATTTTACTGGACAAACTTTTAATGCGACAATTTTGTGTTGGATATAGATATGAGTCAGAAATTCAATTCAAATTTGATAGATACTATTTTCAATATTTGAAAAGTTTCATAATTAAAGTTAGATTTTTATTATAGTCCATTCGAAATATCTCAGTTTAATAATTAAAATTGTAATAAAATGTTAACCTCGATTTGGACTGTAGCTTCATTGGAAATGAAGAATAATTATAAATTAGTATTCTAATTATTACCAAATCTGTAAATACTAAAATTAATTTTCAAACTTATATATAATTTATTCTATAAATTTATACTTATATTTACATCTGATCTAGGGATCTTATTCTCCGTCAAAAATGTCTCAAGCGTAATTTAGGCATCCGCCAAAAGACCGTGACACTCAACAATTTTTGCGGCGGTGACGGTTTTCATTATACGCACTCTAAATATTTTATTTTTTATTTAGTAGCTTGATATTTAAAATAAATCTCAACAATTGTTAGTTGTCAACAATTAATTGGTTAAAATCGATTGTAACGATTTTTTGGCAGATGTTTAAGTATTTTATCTGCTTATATATTTTCGTTAGATTCACAAGTGATCTGGAACAATGTTGTACAAAATTCGGTGTGAATTATTTTAAAAATATTTATGTTGAATAAAAACAGGTCAATTTCGAGTACATTTCCAATAATAATGAAATGCAATCACAATTTAAGAAATATTTATATATACATAATATATAAGAAGTGACGAATAGTTGCAATTTTGTTTATATAAAATAAAATTTAAAATATATAACAAAAATTTTATGGATCTATTCTATAAGCTGGCAATTATATTAGAAAAGTTTATTTTATGTCTATATATAAAAATTTATATATATACATAGTTATATATTATTTGGTTATTTGTACAACAAGCTCATTTGCGTAAAAAGTTTTGCTTTGCAACTTTTGAAATTTTGAAAATTTTAAATACTAAATATCTGTCTAAACAATACTTGTAATTTTTATAACCAAACTTGATATATATATATATATAAATATGTAAAAAAAAATATATTTTAACTTTCGAAAACTAAAAACAATTCAATAACTATAACTAAAGGAAAATATCTTTTAATTATTTAATCAAAATTTATAGTTTTAAGGGACGTCTAATTGAAGTTGCTAGCGTTATCAGTCCAGAAAGCCGTAAAATAGGCTTAGTTAATTCAGAAATTATATAATTCATATTGTATTAGGTGACATAGATCGACGCACTATTGTCAGAACTTTAATGCTATTTTCAATAAGATTTCAAAGATTCTCCAGAAGTAAAACTCTTCCTCAAATAACGCAAATAAAACTGTTTGCTAGTTCTGTGTTTATTTTGGAATATTAAATTTTTCATTAAAATTAGTTTCGGGATTCTAGTTTTGGATTTGTAGTACGCAGCATTATTATGAAATACTAAACGTAACTTTGATAGAATTATAAATTTTTCATCGAATATCTCGAAATACAAATGCGTGCGTAAATTAAATCGCATATTATGTAAATGTTTAAAATAATATTAAAAGTTGCAGCTGATATCCCAACTAACATTACGCCTTACAAATCGTCTTTTAAGATTTTTTTTCTCTTACATGGAACTTATAAAAACATTTTGCAAGACTAATATTTATAAGAGACTTATAAAGTTCTTAAAAAAGCGTGTATTTTTTAGCATTCTTAAAAGCCGGTTTTACTTCTTGACTAAATTTGTACTAAGAACGGATCTTATAATTGGCTTATATTACCCTTAATAAAGAGTTTTCTTAATCAAGAGTAATATACTCTTACAATATCCTTCAACTATTTTTTTAAAAGGGTTTTGTAAGTCTTCTCTTGAATTAGTTTACTATAAGAATGGAGTCAAATTAATTTTCTTATAAATGACTGTTTTTATACTTACTGAAGAAACTTCTTCACAAAAAAGAATAATTCTTTCAGTACTCTCCAATAATAACCTTAAAAGTGTTATGTAAAAGTGAGCTCAAATGAATTCTTGTTAGATAATAGTATAAGAAAAATTATAGTATTGACTCTTATATAAGGACTATAAAAGAATCTGGTAATGATTGCGTCGGCGTAATGTAAATATCCAATTTTTGCTAGCTCATTCGCGTGTGTCAATTATTGACGAAACTTATTCCTTAATTTAACAAAAAAAAAGTTACAATGTCGTTAAATCAGTGGAAAAAAATTAAAAAAATTTACCAGAAAGAAACAAAATAATTACAGAGAAATTACTAATGAACTTTTTAAAAGTGCTTTCCAAAATAATGAAATCATATCGCCTATAACTAAAAATAAAATTGTATTATCTCGTTTGGATGGCTTACAAAATATTGAAATTGACCAACAGCAACAAAATGAAATAGTATCAATAATTGAAAATGATTCAGTTTCTTACAATTCTGGAGGTGATTCTGATATGGAAATTCAAATTTCAAAAAGAGAATTAATACATGAAAAATTAAAAATATGGTCAACAAATTATAATATCAGGCACACCGCTTTGACAGATTTGATAAAAATTATAAATATTTTAGAGCCAGGTTTATTGCCATGTGATCCTAGAACATTATTGGAGACTCCAGTTGCCATAGTAGTGAAAACTATTGGTAATTTATCATAATATTTAACTGCTTTAGTTTTGTATAAAAAAATTATTTGTTATAGGTGAAAACGGAAAATATTGGCATCAAGGTCTTTTTACTTGTTTACAAAATAGAATTTTGCTCGAAACAAGAATTTTGGCCTATTTCTTGTAGCATTCACGAAGTAGATAATTGTACACCGATGGTAATGGGCATTTATCAAGGGATTGGAACACCTGATTTAAATGAGTACCTACATCAATTTGTTGAAGAACTTAAAATTGGAATGCAAGACGGAGTCTACATAAATGATAATCTATATCACCTTAAAATTCGGGCTTTTATTCTGCACTCAAAAAACATTCTTTCCAAACAAATAAAATTTACAGTTTTTTTTTCTTATAATTCTTATAATACATTTAAAATTCTCTATTAAGTACGCTTTAAGCCAAACTTTAGAAAATTTGTATTTGTACTTAAGATTGTATTTGTATTGTATGCACTATTCTAATATGAATGTAAGTTGTTAATTTAAAAAACATGTGTTTAGAATTCTTTCTAGAATATTTATAAGAGGAAATTAAGTATGCAGTAAGATATGTTTATAAAATTAATTTACTAATATACTTAATAGATACTTATAAATATTTTAATAAGAATAAAACTTCTGATTTTAAATATATGTTAATAAATTCTTTTTAGAATGTTTATATAAGTAAATTAATGATACAGTAAGGGAAATTTATAAATTTGCCTTTCAGCATTCTTTTATAAGAGTTTTGTACAAAAAAAAGTTAAATTGTACATGAACAATTACTTTATAAACAGTGGCGGATCTACTTAGTGCCGCCCAGAAAGAATTATTTGCAAGAATTTTAAATACGGATAAATGAAATATAATTCAAAATTTGTGTGCAATTGACGTTTTTTGGATTCGTATCTCTTAATAGATATGAATGCTTTGTGGTCAACATGGATTTTAGAAATTATTATTTTTTAGAGAAATACGTTTTCGATAGCAGGAAATCCGAAAATAGTAATTTTTTTGTGCATGAAAAAACTATCCTTAAATATTTCGGGAATTTAATGCGATTGGAGAAGCAATAAGGATTAGGGGTTTGCCCCATCTATTGTAGGGGCATTCAAAGTCCGCGATATTGCTAATTTTTAATAATTTAATTTCATACTAAATTTTGTGGGAGAAGTGGGATGATTATTTAAAGGTGTAACCCCTGCAAGCGGAGTCAGATTAAAAGAATCAAAAAAGAATATTATAAAAATGTATCTTATTTATTATTTAGTCCCAATGGTAACATTCTATCATGAGCTCCCTCATTTTCAAGAAGAGATGAAGTTCTCCATTTTCAAAATTAAGATCATCGATACAATCACAACCTTTATAGTAAGTTTTGTACGTAAGATCTTGTAATTTGAGAATTTGGTAGTATATAAAGATCTTTCGATGCCAGATAAAAAAAATTATATTTTACATGAAAATTACTATGAGTATATGCTGTATGCAAAAACTAAGGTACATTTGTATCTAGGTCATACTATAAGCCTAAGCCTATCCTGGTCCTCTCTATTATTTTTTTCTTAATTACTACTTATTATAGGTTTCTTCAAGGCAGACAGATAGCGCCATATTTTTGGGAATAGCTTTGGCGGCCATCTTCTAATATGAGAAATATATATTTTTTTTAAATTAATTATTGCGAAATAAGAATAATATTAAAATATCAAGTGGATATTTTTTGAAGTTTTTGCATATTTATAACATTATAATATACTTTTTGATGTGGTAAATGCAAAAATTAAATTTTTTAATTTTTATCTTAATTATACAAAATAGTTTATTACAAAAGATTTTGCAGGCGCATTAAAAATATATAACACAGTTTTAATTTTTAATCGATATTTTTTTAATCGCAATGAAATTTGATATCTGATTGGGTATAAATATTAATTTTTCGTTTGAAGAAAAAATGTTATTATTTCCAATTTATTTATTTTATATCGTACTTTCATTTCTCTATTTTATAATGGTTCTATTTTATTTATATTTATTCACAGAAATGGAAAGCAATATAAAACTTTTGAAATCTTCAAATACTCTTTTCCGAGACATTTGTTACAACTATCTTGTTAAATAATGCTATAAGAATAAGTTAATATTCTGATAATAATCTTGCACAAGATCGTTCTCAGGGTATGTTTTTAACTTATATAACTCTTGTGCAAGATTATTATAAGATTAAGTCTTAAGCTTTAACCTTATAACACTCTTTATAATACTTACATGGAACTTAAATCACTCTTCTAAGACCAAAAAGTTCGCCAGAATGCTAATATGGGAATCGAATAAGGTTGCCGTAAACTCTCAATTCGTACTTATAAATTCAAAAATTGTTTGTTGGGATGTAATAAGTCGCAAGTATAAAAGAGTAACAAATTGATTCGAAAGCTACTTAAGAGTTTACCATTACATTACCATGGTGGTTTACAAAATTTTCATATTTAAAACACTTTGTATGATTTTAACACAAAGTGATTAGAATAGCTCTATGCAATACACCGAAAATAACCACTAACTACTTAACTAAGTTTACTTGCAGTTGGTGTTTATAAGAGTTTCGTAATGCAAATAAATAAAAAATATTTTCTCTATTATATTCACGAGATTATGTTAAGATATTAAATATTGTTTATTTGGAAGATGCTGGAAAAATGAACTTTAATAACAATTAATTTAAAATATTCAATTTATCCAGATTCCCATGGATCTGCTAATATATTTTTTTACATATGATTTTAACGTTACTGACCTCAAATGATCTTAATTTAAATATTTTTCAAAAAATATGCAAAATTTAGGGATATTTTAAGAATATTTTAAATCAGCTTCTACATTTTGTGTCAAAATCTTCCGAACGGACAAAATAACATTAATATATACAAACAAAAATTACCCAAACCAAAAATTTCAAATTAATCTTAAAAAAGGAACATCAAAAACTGGTCATTTACATAATTTCAAGAAGTGAATATATAAAATATAAATAGCAAGTGTGGTCATCTATAAATTTTTCTTGAATTAGGGGAGGATGCTGTTGTGCTATCTTCTAAGTTAAGTTAAGATAAAAATAAAAGGGGTGAGCCAGTTAATAATACACTGGACAATTTCCAAGTATGAGAAAATTTTATTAAATTTTTACTTATTTTATAAAATAAAACATGTTTAACTCGATTTTCAAGATATCGAAAAATAAAATATTGTATGTGAAAAATATATGTAGACTTCGTTGGAAGAAAAATAAGTTTTATTATTATTTTTGACTTGTAATAGAAGAAAAAACATTTGTATATAATATTCAAAATAAATGAACAATGCCAAAAGATTTTCAGTGCCAGTTTATTATTTTACCAAAGATAATGAAATCTTTTAAATATTAGAGCTGAACATATGATATAAGAAATATCAGATAATCTTGAGCAAATATGTGAAAATGTTGATCAAACTGCGAGCAACAAAATTATATTAAAACTTGGGAATGACTTAAAACGCCTGTTTTACAACTTTCTACGAACGGATACTTATTTCCTGTAGCACATCGATTCATCCTAATTTGCCAATGAACGATATTACCTTTGCCAGCATTAAATTTGTCATGTTACTTCAATAAAATGTACCCAGTTTTATAATAGCGTAGAAAAAATATTGTAGTTGATTTGTTGATATTCTAGATTTCTTTTATATTTTTTGTGTAAGGATTATAACCCAGAATACTGACATGTCCATGGGGATAAATTTAGTTATATTGTTGATTTGTTCAATTTCCTTAGTATCCAGTAGGGTACCTAGGACCTAGCTATTTCCAATCGAGTTGAAATTGTTAAAAATAAAATAATTTTTTGATTGAAACTTTGAAAGCTATTAAATGGCGAATCTTTTAATATAGATGATTTTGTAATTAATTTTATATTTTATTTTTGGTAATAATGTAATAGTGCTAACAATAACTACCCAAGGATGAAATATATATTTGGACAATTATCAATCCTTTTTGGATTGAATTATTTATTGAGTTAACAATCTAATAAACATAATTGCTTTAATTAAATTGGATATGACAATTATTCCCTACACTTTAATAAATTAAATTATTCTTTACTAAAATTGTGTATTTGATAAGCTAATCAATTTTATTTCTGACATATTTATGAGTGATATTATCATTTTTCTTGTTACGAAATCTTGATAAATGGATTCTCCAATTTGAAAAAGGACAAGAATTCCATTAATCTTAGAATTAAAAAAATCTATTACTGCCATTATGAATTGACCGATAATTAAAATAGATTCTTAGTTAGCTCTCTTCCTATATATGTGCTTTAAAAATTTAGAACTGTTTTTAAAAATGATCATAAAAATTGTGCTATTATTTAGATTTAAACATATTTTATTTAGGATTACTATATGTTTTAAATAGTATAATTGTATCTACTACTATCCAATAATATTTCTTCAAATATGTAGCTTCTTATAAATTAGTGATTTTCTTAAAATATTGATTGAACTTTATTTGCCCGCCATTTTTGATTTATTTCCTTGTAATGGCGAATTTGTTTGTTATCTAATATTGGTAAAATTGACCATAAATTTAATACGAATTTATATTTATAACGAAATAAAAATAAATATTTTCTGAAAATTATTATTAAGTTTTTTTTTCTTTTGTTTATAAATAATAATATAAAATTAAATTTTTCTTACTTATTATTATTATAGCCACTGGTTAGTTATATAAAATTAAGGCAAAAATAAAATAAAAATTACTTTAGATTAAAACATGAAATTTCTGTTCTTTTGATATAAAACAAGATAAAATCTCATAGTATCCTTTGACCCCTTTTCAAAATCATCCCTTATGACCACTATCCGTTATCACCCACCGAAGAATATAATAAAAATTGTCGGTTGTTGTATATATATATAGCCTTCCAGCATATAAGAAATTTGAATAATCTAAATTTTTTTTTTATTTTGAAAGGGATATCAAAATATTATTAAAATAATTAGGGTGTTTCAAATTTAATATTTAAAATTTATGACAATTTTAACAATTATAAAAATTTGTTTTAAAGTTTCATCAAAATGTAAGTATTCAAATCTTGAATGATTAGGATGAATAATTATGATGATTATGATGAATGATTAGCTATGCATATACTTTATTTTTTTTTTCGAATCTTACTATAAAATAAAATGTTCAATTGAAGCTTTACTTATAAGAAATTTCAACAATAGCAACACGCTGAAAGTTTCTTTAAAATAATAAATATTGAGAAGTAATTCGTACGTTAATCTCGGTAAATTGTCTAAAGAATATAAAACAACTTCAAGTACGGTTTTGAAAGGATATTACTCTCTTAAGAATATTGTGTTTTCCTTGAATTATTAATTATAATATAAATAAGAAAATGATTCATGGAAATTTAAATATTAATCATTAACTTCATAAAATACAATAAATTATTGTAGTTTATTTTGTGACTTATGTAAGTTAATCAGATATTTCTTATCGGCGATTATGTTGGTATTAAAATAATCAAATTATATTCCATATAATTTTATTTTTAATATGGAAATTAAGCTGTATAAATAATATCGATATATCATAGTTTAAAAAATTGGCTACATTTCTGGAGCTGTTTAAATTTAATGTTTAATTTCCTAGTGCTCAAACTATTTAGTTAATAAGGAAATATAGCTTGTTGAATGGCAGCTATAATTCAAAATTTCGCAAATACATAACTACAGAATTCCAATTCCTGAGAATTCCATATGATTAAAATATTAATCCAGTGTTAAAGGGGTGGTACAAAATTTACCCCACAACTAAACTGAACTAAATTAATTTTTTTGAACTGTCAAATAATTTTTGTGAAGTATTTAAGATTTTCAAAATACGTTACAAAAAATCAACCATAAATTTTGTACCACCCTTTAAATACATAATAATTTACATACAAAAGATAAAGTATATATGTATATATAAATATATTTTAGGAATTGTATATTAAAAACATAAAATAAAAAAAAAATCGTATATATATGTATATAAATGTTATTTTTGAACAATACAATTTTCCTTTAGTGTTTTTCTAAGTTTCTTCTGAAAGCCATTAGAAAATATATTTTTTGTTGGTGGAATGAGTTTGTATTGTACAATATAGTTTATAAATATTTAGTTATCTTTAATAATATTTTTATATGTATATATATATATATATTTATATGTTTTGTATCTGTATTTATAATTTTTGGGTAACGTATTTTTAGATAAGAACTAAAAGTTTTGTGTGGTCCGCCATTGCTCTGCCTAGATATGCTTTCTTATTGTGAAAAATATAATATTTCTTCTCCCAAGTGTAATAAAATGGTCACTTTATATGAAGAGTTTTGTATACATATTTATTATCATATATACATATTACATATAGATATTTTGTGTATTAATATTTTGTGTAACTTTTATTTTTATTTCACTAAATATATATATGTATATATGTATTTTTTGCCTTAATTTATATAATATTTATTTGAGTTTTACACATACATTAATTTATTTAATATAAGATGGTAAAGATTTTTTTTTTATTATTTTATTACAAAATCGATTCGTATATTCTTACAATAAACCTAAAATAAAACTAGGGTTGTTGTCAGGTCCATTTTTTTTTTCAAGTATATACAATACAATTTAAATTTTGATAAAAAAGAAATGGTTTATTTAAAATAAATTTGATTTATAATAATTGAACTTATATCTATTAATTATAATACTTAAAAATATTTAATTAGTTTAATTTTATTCATTATTTATAAAAACAATGAATTGAAATTTCAATAATTTGCTGATTATATTTGATACAATGTGAAATAGGACAAGTTGGTTTTGTATTTGGAAACTTTTAGAAAAAATAATGCTGGTATCAACCATTATAAGCATAGCGAGGTAAAAACGGTTTGAAAAGTTACGCTATTCAATAACAATTATTGTAGTTGTTCAATACTACAAACTTCTATTATTATAAACTATTTTTACGATAGGTCCAGGAAGATAGCAATTTTTGTTAATAGGTCAATTATTGATAATGTATTGATGTTTTTCTCTTTAATAATCAGACTTTTTCTCATTAACAATTTTCGTATCAGCCTCACCTTGAATTTCAAATTTACTTCCACTATCCAAAAGATTTTTATCTATTACATATTACAAACGCTGATATAAATAAATAATAAGGACATCATCACAAAAAGATGCAACACGATGCGCAGTTGGCATTGTTTTAATAAATGCAAAGATGTCATAAATGAATGTATTAAATGCTTTATATATAAATGTATTGATGTTGCACGCCATTGTATTGCAGCTACAGACTACAGTTTATAATTAACAAATAATTGTTGCAGCATAAATAATGTTGTTGGTTAAGCTGGGAAATTGAAATATTTTGCTGTTTCATGTGGAGTAGGTTCAATTCGTTGCGTTTATTTCATTTATTTTATTACGTTAGATAACGTTAGAAATGACCATATAATTTATAAAAAAATATGTTATTTAACGTTATTAAGGCAATTGTTATTTTCCCAAACTAAAAATTAAAGTATTTTAATTATTAATATATAAAAATAAAACACAAAAAATTCGATTTTAATATTTTTTATTACAATTTCATTTTGATATTGATATTATTTATTTTCTCGAAGGGATCCCAAATTTGCAAGTTAGTGCTAACAAAAATGTATTTTATTTTGATGTGCAATATAATAATGTCAAATAATAATTAATAAAATAATACATTATAGAATTCATGCCCCAAACATTTTTTATTATTCTTACTCACTCACAATGTTATGCATCCACATAATATCCTACCTAAAAACGTGTCAGTTTTTGTTGTGAATTTAAAAAAAATAATATTGTAAGAGTTGAAAATCATATTCAGTTGAAAACTTTAATAAATAAACCATACCAAGGCAAAGTTTACGTTATTGTAAGTATTATTTTAACGTTATCGAGTATCGTTATATTATTTGTTTCATCCATCTTTACATTTTGTTTCGTTTATTTATTCCAGTTGGTAGCATAGATCATAAATGATGGAGGTTTAGTTACATTTCTATTAAATAATAAATTTGGATCTTCTAATTTTATATTGATTCCGAACCATACTGTTCTTTATATGGTGAAGAACTTGTAATTGCAACGATTTTTAAAAGTGAAAAATTTGGCAGCAAATGGTGAAAATTAAGTATTGAATTTTGTATTTACTATGGTACACATTTAAAGCTGAGTTTACTTAGAACGATATCAATACCTCGATCTGGAGTTGAACCCAGGACGTAATACATCACTGCCACAACGCAACCGACATCCACCTAAGATAAAACAAAATAATTTTGTTGATGACGTCAATTGTATAATAAAATTTTCTTATTTGTACATTTTAATTTATTGCATTAAAGTTTATGTTAAATAAGTTCTATTCATTCTTTGCAATCAACATTATTATATCTTTCAATTTTCAAGTAAATTTAATTTAATTTTAAAGTACACAAACTATTTGCTTAGCTGGAGAAAGATTTTAAAAGAATGATATCTTGAAATAACTGCAAAAACATTTACTGGTCTCTAAAATATAAAGTAAATGAATCTTTACCAAATATTTCAAAATAGAAAGAACTGAAAGATATTTTTCATTTCCATTTTAAATATATTGTGAACATTTTTATATACGTTTACCCTTTACCATGATATTAATTATATCTTTTTTGTATACATTTTCTTGGGAAATTTATTTCGTAATTATATTTTATTTAAAATTATGTGAACTATAAAAAAAATATTTATGCATAAAAATAATATGTTAAGGAAAATGTTATCGTTATGTAATTCACTCATTGACAGTAATTTTTAATTTGGATACAATTCGACAAAAATATTATTAATTTAGAAATAAAATTTGTGATTTGTCTTAAATCTCTTTTTGATATGATGGCATCCATTTGTATATGAAATTTATGGAAAATGAACTTGTATTAATTCGAAACTTCTGTGGTAAATGTTGTTATATAACGTTATTGTCGTTATTAATATTAAAAATTTAAATACTAGTTTCATAAAAAAAAAATAAAGTTATTTATTTATTTTATTTATTTCTGTTTAATTCAAATTTTTAAATATACTAAATAATATATATAAAATAAATATAAAAAAAAATACAATAATTAATAACTTAATTAAAATTTAATACATATTATTAATTCTATAAAAATATAAATAGAATATTGTCAAATATTAAATGGTTACTCCTTTTAATTAATTAATTATGGTCTCCATTTGAGTAGATTTCTTAAATATAACATACTAACTATAAATATGTAGTATTAAAAGAAAAAATCTAACTAATAATAATACTAGTAATAATGGGAAATAGAATATATAACAATCAATTACCTATAATTAGTTTTTTGATGTTGACAATCTAATTTGATTTTGATACTTATTGCCTAATATTTGCATCAAGATCGATAATTATTAGTAAATTGTATTTTATTTAAAATGAATGGTGAATCAATTTGCAAATTTATAACTTCAGTTAAGAAAACTACATCAGCAAATTTACGTCTCTTTTCTAATGAAGCCAAATGTATTAAATTTAACCTATCTGAATATGGTGGTAACATTAATAGCTTCAACCACTGAAATTGACGTAAAGCGTTTCTAATGAAATTTCTTTGAATTGACGTACATGAATATCAAAATGACCGAATTAAAAAAAAATCGGTAATCGTTGCACTTGCTATTACATTCCTGGTTAGAATTACAAGTGCCTTTTTGAAATTATAATTTTTGCAAAATTTCGTTTAGAGAAATATTAGCAAAAGAAAAATGGCGATAAGATAAAAATTAAAAATCGCTGAAATGTTTAAATGAAAATACTGAAATAAATAAAATAATGTAATTGGGAAAAAATTAAATTTTAAATTGTACTTTCAGGAAAAGTGCATCTAAGACAAAAATGTTATAAAGTGGAAAAATTATTTATATTCTATTTTAATTTTTTCTATACTTAATTTCTCGCATCAACTTTGGATATATTTTCTGGAAAAACTAATGACATCTTTGCGATAAATTGTGATGCCACGATTTTTATATTATTTAAAATTCGGTCATTTTTATTATGAAATTAAATTTAATGAAAAGTAAAAGAAAAATAAGGAAATATTATTAATATATAATATTAATAATATTAATTAATTAGGTGAAACATTAATACTTTTTGTTGTTTCTAGGTGGAAAATAAATTCTTGATAGCGAAAATACTTACAAACTAAAACTAAAATATAAAATTAATATAGGCATTTGAAGTTTAAAAGTATTATATATGTCCTGCATTTATGATTTAGTAGGGGAAGGAAAATCCTGTTTCATTTTAAATTTACAATTTGAAATTTAAAATATTATAGTAAGTACTGAAACCAATTTATTTAGAAAATGGAAAGTATTATTAGAATTATTTATATTCTCTTTTGGCTTTATCAAACTGCCATCTAGTAGTGAAAAGATGCAAATTTATGAGAGAATTTGGGTGATATAGGATAAGGTAGTTCTTTAATGAACGATATTAAGGACTAAGGAGACGGGATATAAAAGAGAAAATGAAATAAGCTTTTACATGTTTAAATAAATAATAATAATAACATAGTTTTTATATGCACTTTGTCGGTGATCCTTTTAACATATATTATAAATTATGAATTAACATAAATTAAGTATGTGATCAATTTTTTAATTTTAAAAAATTGAACTGAAATTTCCTTTAAATTGTTGTTGGTTTTATGATAAATAGAAATATTCGGTGTTACTTGCAAGTGTTTGATTATTTATTTATTTACATTGTTAGGTTCTTCTTTTCATTAGGTTTTAACATGTGTAAATCTATCCCTTACAATAAATATACATTTACAATAAATATACATAAATAAACAATTACAATAAATATACATAAATAAATTAAAATTATTGTATTTTAAATGAATTGGTAATAAATGAAGGGGATATTGTGTATTTTATTAATAACCTATTCAACACTCTAAGAATTAGAATATAACAATATTACCTAACTAATATTTTTAATGACATGTTTGAGTAAAAGAACAAATTGTAAAGTCTAAGTCGTAAATTTTTTTTATCTTTGTTTACTAGACTTGGGAGCATAGCGTCTTAATGATAGAGATTTAGTTAATTTTTATTGCAATTTGGACCTACTTATTTTATGGATTTTATATGATTTCATCATATAGTGAAATTTATATTCATTTATGTTATTAGTTTAAATGGTATAAAATTATATATATATGAATGAATATATGTATATTATATTTGGCTTCTGGTCTCGTATTTTACCATTGTTCTTCACGCTAAAGACTTACTTCCAGAGAAGGGACAAACATAAATTCATAGTTTGGAGTTGTAATATGCTATATACTTCCATCCTGCCGCTTTGTGATCCATCTTAATGTAAATATATATCGCTACATAGAGGAAAGTTTTTAAATTTATATCGGTACCACCAATTATAAATTCTTCAATTTTTACATAGAAAGATTCGTGAATAATTTACACCAACATGTCTTGTGTTAAAAAAAAAAAAACAATTTCAAAAAGTTGAAAATGCATGGACACTCTGAACAAAAGCGCTAATATATGAGAGAAAACCATTTAAAACTAATTTATTAAATTATCACGGTAATAAGGACCAAAAATGTAATACTTTATTGACGGACTGGTAAAAAAATCTCTAATCCCGACATATTTTTGTAATATACTATTAAACGATTATGGGATTGGTTCCAATTTTTTAATTTTTCAAATGACGTTTGGGTCTAAAATTTTAGTTAATGTCAGTGGGTGACTTGTCAAACTTTAGCACACAAGTGATTATTTTACTAAAACCGGAAGAAAAATGATTTTTACTTATACAGAAAATTTCTGGGGTCTATAGTTTATGATAGGGCACCAAAATTTGAAAATGGGAGGATCAACTAAAGACTTTTATTTTTCGAAAGGCTTTTAAGCCTTCAACATCCGGAGAATATATGATATTTAATGGACGGGCAGACTATAGTTGACTTTTTCTTTAAATCCTTATTGTAAATTAAATTATTACTTCTATCTTCCGAACTACAAGTTTCTCTATAAAGTGCAAAATTCTTTACTTTCATAAAGCTAATAGTTTTTAGTAAGGCATTCACTATTAGAAATTAAACAAAAACAACAACAATAATAATACAAATATAAAATGGTTACAAATATTCAGTACTTTCATACATGCCGAGCTTATAATTATATTTACATCCGTATACAATACTGCACTACTACGCCAACTTGTTAACGATATTAATTTTAATAACCCAATTCATTGATTTTTTAAAATTAATTCATTAATATGCGAAAAAAATATTTTAATGAAATTTAATTTATTTATTAAAATGGTATAAAAATAAATTTATCGTTCACACCTTCTGAAAGTTAGCTTTCCATCACTCAAAGTTTTTATTTCGGTGGAAATCATCAATTAAAAAATTTAATTTTAATGTTTTTCTTTGACATATAAAATATTATTCTATATCCTCACATTTTTCACATTTCTTTTTCGATATTATTTTTTCAAACTGTGGAATTTTTATTTGAAGACTTTTTAAAACAATTTAAAGTCCTATTAGCTATTAATATAACAATTTAATTAAATAAATTAAATTGTTATATGTATTTATGTTTTTAATATATCAATTACAATTTCCACTAATTTTCTTCAAAATGTAAATTTTTGACAATGATAATAATTAAAATACTTATATTATTTTAAAATATTTACAACACTAGTAGATACTTTTCCAAGTGAAATTGGTATCTCTATGTTTAACACTTTTTTTATAATTATGTAATAGAAACTGCAAAAAATATATTATTGAAGTATCTCAAATCTACATTTCTATGATATTAACTAAATTGTGCTCTCCAGCTTTATATTAAGAAATATATTTAAAAAAAAACAACAATTTTACTTTTTGAGATGCTAAGGACCACTTTTATTTGAAAAAGACTAATTTGATTTTGAAATATAGCAACTGTAACAAATGAAATACATATCAATATGAAACAAAGGAAATAATTATCAGAATGACCTGTCTCTCGACGCTGAAAGATTTTTCATTTTACAAGGTTTGTGAAAATATAGTAATTGGTAAGCATAAGACGGCAATGAAGAACTTTTTTTATAAATATTTTAATATGTTTAGTTTCATTTATGAAACTTATTTCTTTGGTAAATGTGAACTTCTCAAAATATTTTGAAATCTGACAATTTTTTCATGAAGATAATCGTCGCACGGAAATATCGCACAAAAATGAAAAATTGTCCAAAAAACCCGATATAAATATGGACGAAATACCATAATGAAAAAAGGTGTACATTTTGGGTAATATTTCACTTTTTTTGGATGATTTTTCATAATGAAAAATGACACAAATTTTAAGAAACGAAATATCGCCCACAACATTATGGACGATTTTTCATTTTCTTAAAATACCTAAAAATATTAAAAATAGTAAAAAATAACCTAGAACACCCGTTGGAAGTAATTGAAGGTTTCAATCGAGAAAATATTTGGATACAATTTGTTATAACAAATAATTTTTAATTTTTGTTTAAAGTACCATATTTTTAGGCGATTTTTCATTACTCATTAATATTTTCTTGTAAAATGCCTGTCAATATAATACTATAAATGTATTTGCTAGCATTAAGCATTACAGATTAAATAACCGTACATTTAGTTTTTGTTTTATATCTATTCTAATTATATGGAAATAAACTATTAAGTTACTGCCAGACAAACTGATAAAATATGTCTGTATATATGTACAACATCAGTACAAAAATGTAATATTAAAGACCATTAAAGAATTATATATGTAGGCAAGGCTGATGGTGATTGTAGTACGAAACTATGTGAAATTTACTTTTAAATATGATATAAAATTAATCATACAATATCTATAATCATATTTGCTCCGAAATTATATTTTGTGTATAATATTCAAATATATTAGTAGTATGAATATAAACCTGACCATTATCAAATATTGTAATTCCGAATTTCCGTAATGAAATCAATTTTATAATGAAATTTATTTCTATATTTACAATATTTAAAAAATTGTTATAACTTTACATTTGATTTGTAAAAAATTATAAAATATATTTTTTAATCAATATTTCAACTCATTACTATTACTATAAACATTAATAAAGTTAATTTTAATTTTGTATGATCACTAACCACAAAGACATGACCCAAAATAAAGAAAAACGCCATCCAATATTAAATATCTGATTAAAGAGTTGACTTTTATAATGTGTTGTCATAAAAATTTGTAAAATCGTTTGTCAATAATTTATGATAATTATATAAAATAAAAAAAAAAAATATTTTTTCATTTTTATTTTAGTTTAATGCAAAAATAGTAAATTTAAATATAAAAAGTATAAAATTTAAATATTTTGTGGACATTTTTAATAAAATCGTGCGTATTTTTTAAAAAACATTTTGTTATAAAATCTAATTAGTTTATTTTTCTTTTCTCGATTTTATACTGTAGGCTAAGAGCTATCAATTTATTAACTTTTGTTATTTTCGCAATCATGAGTAAGGCAGACTAAAGAATTCACTAAAAAGGGAATTAAATGTTACGAGACAACTGATATGTTATTATTAATCATTTCTGTGCTATTTAATATTAATTCATTTAATTTAATATAATTTATGATTGTGAACATAATATCACATAATTGGACAACAAAAATACAATTAATAAACTTCAGAAACACAAGGGAGCTTCAGAAGATAAAGGCATCGAAGATAGTTTTTCGATTCTAGGCTCGTTTATCGCAAGCCATTCATCGCGAAGGAATTCATCGCAAGCAATTTATCGTAATCAATTTATAGTAATCAATTTATCGTAATCAATTAATCGTAAGCAATTCATCGTAAGCAATTCAGCGCAAGCAATTTATTATTATTTAATTATTTAACTCTGGTAGGCAGAACAATCGCGTGATTCAAATAATGATAAATTAAACATAAAAATAGAACATATTATTATTAAGTGTATACAAAAATAAAAAAAAAATAAAATTAAAAAAGGTGCGATTAATAGGAATTAAGTTTTTAATTATTGACATCATCATACATTTTTGTGACCCTTCCAATATCAAAATTATGAGCCATGCATGCTTCTCAAGAATATAACTGGTGGCAATTTTTCAAAATTTTCTATTGCGATAAACTTCGCGATGAATATTTCCTTGCGATGAATTGTTTACGATGAATTGTTTACGATGTATAGCTTGCGATGAATTGCGGGCGATGAACTTTGCTATGAATTTGTTATTACGATAAACTAAACATTGGATTACAGTGAACAATGATTGTGTAACAAAATTACATGGAACCACACTATTCTAAAAAATATTTACTATTAAATTTTAGCGATAATTTACAAAAAAACTCTACTTTCGTTTCGTATGTATCCAAAATAATATATGTAATAGCTACACCTACACGCTTTGCTGGCACTAGCTATGCCTAAATTTAATTTGGTTGTGACCATATGAAAATATGTTTTTAATTATAATATTAAGCAGTATTAATATTTTCTTTCGCAAATTAAGCAAAGTTTTCACAAATTACAAAATCTTAATTCATAGTGCAGCCACCTTCTAAGTTTTTTTTTCTATAAAAGACAAAATCGATGTGACGCTTCATCTTCATACTATATTTCCAGTAGCGATATTATATGCCTTATTTTGTTGACTCAAATGTGATATTGGCTATAAAGTTAAAGTTTTAAATCACAGCATTATTTTGAAAATCATTTCTATAGAACTGAGTTCTTCTTCAATTTATTCGTTCTTAGTTATGTACATCACAAATAATTAATGTGCTGGGCAGTATAGATTCTGAAATTGAATAGAAAATTATTAGAATTATTTTTAATTATTAAAATATTATTTTGCTTGACTAAATTTTGATTTATTACAAAAATTGAGATTTAAAATATTTTATTCATAACTTGTTTAAAAAAGAAACGTGGAAAGATTGCATTGTAATTTTGATATTCATTAAATTAAATAGTGACAATTTATTTTAACTGAAGGAAATTTACTTTGTTCTTTGAGTTTTATTGTATAGTTAGTCTATGACTAAATTAATGTTGCTGTTCTGATTTGGTTTAATAGTTTTATTGCTGGCACCATACAGCACAGATTATATTTTGATTCGTGTCAAATGTAGTATACACAAACGTTGTATTATACAGCTGTGATGGTATACTATATCACTATATGTAACTAGATTAGAGTATCCGGCTTTCTATTAAAATGTACATAAATCTGTACATAGTATACTATTTCGGATTTGAAAAATATTTGAAACATGGTATTATAATCGAAACTGTATGCGATATATATTTTCTCTCTAATACCACAATATGAATTGATTAGGAACAGAAATAGTAATAAAGTAGTAATCTTAAATATCTACATTAAATTTTAACATAGCTTAGAAAATAGAAATGTCCTTTTCTAGTTACTAATAAAGGGTAGCCAACGAGAAGAATCTACATTTGAAAATCTTTATGTTGCATTGTATATTAAGAACTTTTCTATTATTTTTTAGCTCTTAAATATTTTTGTTAGTCAGCGGGTTTTTTTTAATATAACTTTTAAATAACAAATTCTGTAATTACTAAAATCATTAAATACATAACTTTATAATGGACAAATTATATATCAAAGAAATAAATTGTGAGTTCATTCAGGACTAATTAATATTTTCATATAACAGATTGAAGCCGAATGTATAAATGTTCTTCATAAAATCATTAAAACCTTTGGGACTATTTATTTTTCTAATTATCTTTGATCTTTTCCTAATTATCTTTAAAAATTTACATTTAACAGAAATATTCCATATAATACATTAACTTATATATATAAATTGAAAAACTTTCTCATTAGCAAAATGCCATTTATATTTAAAAAAATAAATAATGAATGTTTTTAATGTATACAAAACTTTTAATGAAAATTCTAACTAAATTATTAATCACTATCTGAACTTCAACCATATCCTAATATTTGGCATATTTATGGTGGATAATTTCATTCCCTTGATATTTTATTTAATGTTTTAAGAAAAATTTAATTTGTATAAATATGTACTAGAGAAAGTATTTAAAATAAAAAGCAATTAGTTTAAAATGCTATACAAATTATAAAAAAAAACGTATACGGTATATATAATTTGTTAATGGCGTTGTAACAAAGTTTTCTTTGAAGTGAAAATTTTGAATCCTTATTGGACAAGATATAAATATTTCGGCATTTAAAAGGAACAAAAAATTCTACATGGGCGGAGTTACTTTAGATTTTAAAGAATAAGTAACCAATGAAATTCTGATTGCGTTTAGAGTTTTTCTTATCAAAATGCTGAGAAGAAATAACGAAAAAAATGCCTTAGCTTCTGTCGTTAAAATACATTTATTATAATACATAAAGTTATATTTATATAGTATACTAAAACTAGCAGAAATATAATAGTGGCGATTTTAGAACGATTTTTATCTTAAACCCAAAGGTACTGACCATACCATACAATAAATATATTCAAATTTATTTAAAAATGGGGTTGATGGGATTTAACAAGGGAGTAATATATTTTAATCACACGAAATTCGAAAGGTTTGAGTTTTATTTTTTTAATGGCAGGTTTTCTACTTTTACAAATTAAATCACCTCTTAAGGGAAATCAAAAAAGGTAATATCCTTAAATGGATATTATTTCTTTACCTTTACATTGTTGCTAATAGCAAAAAAAGCTAATAATTTATTTTGAAATTAATAAATTATAAATTTTATTGAAACTTTAAGATTTTTCTGAAAATTGTATTTAAAAATATAGAGGGGGGCTCCAATTCCAATCTCGTACTTCTGTTTCTTTTTTTTCAGATTATATATAGAAATTAAGCCAGGTATATCGAATTGGGTTTGATAAGTTCCACGATTAGCTTATGTTGATCAACCAGTTTGCGCCTTGTTGGTAGATTTGAAGCCTTATATTATAGTAGTAATCAATTCGGCGGTTCGACCATGAGAAACAATTGTTGCAGTAGACTTTATTAATGGTAAACAATTTGATCACTTCAATAAAGCAAGTAGAGTCAAAAATCATCCAAAGTACTGTTATCTAAACCGTCATTCGAACTGTTATCCGAATAAGATAATTATACATAAAATCGATGCATCTCTCAAGAAGTTATTGGTGACACTACAAGAACATTTTGGTGACAAAACTGTTAACTAGATGTGTTTTAAATTAAGCGGCACTTAATAAAATTGAACTAAAATAGCTCAACATTATACCTTGTCCTAATATGTTATTCATATGTAGTTTCCGCATTATTTAGTCACTTAAAATCACAATTATATATATTATATAAATCATTTATTCAAATTTTTTTTGCAGTATAGGATTCGTGTTAAATAGGCAAAAAAGGAAATATCAATATGAACTAATTTTAGCCTACATTTAATTATTTAAGCATGTGCGGTAGAGGTTCTTGTAAGTATATTTTGGATGGATGGACAGAGTATTGGATTCAGTGCAATATTAGTATACATTCTGTAAGGTAAATTTAATTCTATACATTGATTGAGTGTCATTTGTTAAATGTGCATAAATTCGGGCAAATGTTGGTGTCCTGCTTATGGAATTAGGTAATAAAAGAGAGATGGAATTATAATAATAAAGGTGATATAACGAGGAAATAAGCTATATAGAATAGTACTTTAACAAGTTGTGTATGATCATTGTTTAACTAATGGAGAAATTCAGGTGATGATAAATACATTTCATATAGTACAACCTCTCAATGTAGAAACAATTTTATTTAAAATTATATTTTTTTTACTATTCTTTCAGATAAGGAAATTTAAAATTTAATTATACTCGACTAGTTGTCGTACCGATGTGATGGTTCTTGCATTTTCCTATAGTTTTTGGATAACAAATTTACTTCATGATTTCGTAATGGAATTTTTATATTTGTTTTCTTGTATGCACTCTGCAGTAATCTGAGTTACTGTTTATAGGTTGTATAAAATATTCTACAGTAACCACAGGCACAGGTATTTGTTTTGTAGTTATATATATGTTACCTATGTAATGTAGATGTAGTTATGTAATGTATAAAGATTATTTAAAAAAAACATATATTTTTTTAAAATCTCTCAATAGAATACATCGCAAAGAAAATTAAAAAGTGAATGTGGTTCACGATTCATAAAAGCTTTTGCCGAGGCGCCTGATTCGATTTCTTGTTTATTATATATTCTGTGTATATGTGAATGGCTTTCAGATTTTGAGTACTCCAAAAACTCGAGTTAACCTGAACAAATAGCTTTATCGCTTATAAACAGATTTTGAATAAAGTAATTTTCATTTTTGGCTAACTCTTGAGAGTTGAAATTATTCTTCATGCATAGTTGACAAATTTCTCATTTTGTTTTTTGCCCACCCTATAATTTATTATAGGTATATTTGTATGGCAAAAAAAAATCTTGCATATTTTTAGGTGTTTAAAGAAAACGGATAATCCTAGGGATACAAGTATGAAATTTGTATTTCTTAAATTCACACTAAAATATCACTTTAATGACCTGCAGTTAAGCTAACTAAATTATAATTAATAATTAAGCGTACTAAAATAAAATATAAAATTATAGCTAAATATGAGAATTTCAAAGTCAGTGACATAATCTTGAGCAGTATAATTTAGAGTATTCGGTAATTAGACGTTTTACTGCATAATTTTATTACTTGTTATGTTAAATTATATCCATAATACTAAAATTTCTATCTACATCTTAATGCATATATATTAAAATTTAAAACATTAGAATTCGTGATATTGAAACTAATCAAATTTTATTACTTTGTAACATATATAAATGAACTAATTGAAATAGTACATCATTAATAATAAATAAAATCTATGAATGAATTTAGATATATATGTATATATCAATATTATAAATATGTTTTATAATTAAAACATATTTATGCACATTTGATGAAGCATGAAGGTCACGTATTTATTTAATATCAATTGCATTATATATATGATTTTTAACTAACAACAACACTGTACCAATATTCTTGAATGTGTGAATATAAACCAATTCGACAATTAGTATAATATTAATTCATATGAACTGAAAAGTGAAAACATATACTGCATTTACATATAATTATGTTATATTTGTATGTATACATATTATATAATTTCAATGCATTTTACCTTACTTCTTTCAACTATATGGCAGAAAATGTATATAAATATATGTATATAACTCCTCTTATTGAAATATTGACAAAGTGAATTGCATATCAACATATATGTTGTGGTTGTATATAAAAATATGATAGGAAATTGTCGATACAGGATAAATCAATACATAGAACATAGATAGATTAATTGCATATTTAAAAATTATAATTTTATCTTTAATATTATAAATTTTGATAATGTTTGGAATTATTATACGAGTATTATGTACTACTAAATTTTGTTAAGGGATTATATATTAAAGGTGCTTGGTATATGAAATATAGTACTTTAAATGTTAGCTTTAGACTAGTACGAATTGAATATTTCTATGCTAATTTAAGTTTCCAATATGTATAGCTCTCAGTTTAGTAAGGATTTCAATTATTAATGTGGTTTAAATCTAAGACATTTTAATTTTGTTATATAATTTTAAGTAAATTTACATAATTTTTATATATAGGCTGTCTTCAATAAATTAGCAGTTCCTTTTTTGAACTAAGTAAATTTCAATTTCGCACAATTATTGTATATAATTTACGACATTACTTATACAGTGACATAATATTTTCATTAATAATTATATAATAACACATCTTCGAGGTTCGAACTACATTATTTTTCAAAAGGTTTAAATATTTCATTCCTCTATTTATTTACACATTTAATTTAAATATTACAAAATATTAATTTTGTCAATTTACATAATATTAATCGTGATTATTTAAATGTATTTAAATATTTAGCTAAATTATTTATCTCTATAAAGTTATCGTTAAAAAATTACGAATCTAATTAATTTGAACCGTGGATAATTTTATGCATTTCTTAAAATAGTTCATTTTTATTTTCAAATTTTTTTTATAATTTCAAACCTATTGTTGCGTTGCGTTTTTTATTAATCATAAATATATTTGGTATTAGTATTTTTTTTTTATAAAAATGCTTTTTAATATTAAATATTTGGTGAGACGCTTTTGATAAAGAACAATTCATATATACTTTAGTAAAGGCGTCTCGCCATTAATATTTTTTAAAAGTTATTATGATTTTTTTTTCACCAGACGAAATACAAGATTCTTCAACTTAGTATTTTCCTGAACAAAGTACTCGACTCCGAGAAAAAGACGTAAATAGACGTCGCTGTATCTTTCATTTCTGATAAATATTAACTTTTTTAAGGTAAAACTTGATGATAAAAGTGAAAAAATTGATTTTTCTTAAAATCGTTTATATAATTTCCATTATTTGAAAAAATAAGAATGGATTTTAAATGAATTTTCAGATTATGTAAATTCGAATTATATGGAAGTGAAAATTTTTACAAGTTTTGTGTCGGTTTTTTATCGTATCGTAGAAATACATTGGCTACAAAAAACTTATAAAAACTAAAATAAAGACTGATAGAGAAGGTCCTTAGATATAATATGATCTGGATTCGGAAGCATGTCAAAATATCAGGTTTTAATAGAACATTAAATATTGAACAGTTTTCTTGTATATAATTAGGCAATATTAAAATTAAATGCGAAATATTTTATTAGATTAATGCTTAATTAGCTAATGTTGTTTGGTTAGTATATTTTTTTTCTAAAATAGTCCTTTTTGGATCAGACAAATTTTTGCGTAATCCTGAACAGAACTTAATAAAAGAAATATGTACTAAAACAATGTATAAAGAAAGTTAGTATTAATCTATGCGTAACTATTATACTACCAATACAAATTCAATGTGTACAAATAAATTTAATTCCACTTATTCGCACCAACCAGAAAAATACTATAATTTTACCATCACTTTTTCATTGTGATTTTTTTTCAATAAATCTGAATCACTTTCAGACAGAAATAGAATTTATTTTTCTTTTTGTTTTATAATTATGCCAATAATTAGAGTTCGAATTCTAGGATGCAGAAAATTAGCTCGAAAATAGTACACTTGATTTAAGGGAATTCGTAGAACGTATACATTTATGTAGTACTTTATTTACTGATGCATTTAAACATTTAAGTTGATGCAAGCGTTATTAACGGAGCTATTTATATATGTATTATTTTTAAAATAGATATCAATTTATTGAAAATATATTTAATAAAAAAATGCAGAACAAGTAAATTTTACAAAAAAATTACGTTTTACAGTGCAGAAAATATTCAAAATCATATAGACTTAGTTTAAAATTGAAATAATCATAAAAATCAATAATAATAAAAAAAAAATAGGATAAAAAAGCTTAAAGTTAGACATAATGCCATGGATATGAATATTTATTTGAGTATTGATTAATATCCAAGATTCATTATCAGAATACCTGAACCAATTATATATGGATAAACGAAAAACTATGATTCGGAAACTTGGGTTTCAATATTTAAATATTATAATAACATTTTATAATAAAAATGAGCAACATGAATATGAATTCAGTATGCTACTTCAAACGCAACACAGAAGTTTTCCACTTTTCAAATATCTTTTTATAATAGAAGTATATTTGGTTTCCTACATTCAAACATTTGCTGTGTTGAAAGATCATTCTGAATCCAGCGTACCCAATTTGTCTTCTTTGGCTACATAGCTTTCAATAATATTTCATCTAAATTATTTATTTTCGAATTTCAAATCGTTTCATGGTATTTGTTTGAATTTTTAAATTTGATATTATTTATTGATTTTTTATTAAATTTATATATATTTTTGATCTCCCACAGACGAGGGGATACTTAGTGTACTTTTTTCTGGTTGAGGTTAAATTGAATTTAAATATTGTCATTTATTTTATTGACATATTTTGTTCAATATACCCAGGATATACCTGTATTTGAACAGTATTTTGAACAGTTATCCTCGAAAGAAGCTGAAACTTTACTCTTGTGAGTTAAACGAAAAGGGACACAACCACTTGTTTCGGGTAAACCAAATACGTAATACTCAAAGTGAATAGTCGGATTTACTACATCATAAATTCAGATAAATTCAGTAATGTTTTTAATTATTTGTTTTGTTTACTGGTTAAATATTAAAGGTCCTTAACAAAACTGTTTAATTTAGCAAGACCGCATAAATTATGATGAAGCTTGAAATTGAACTATATAATCATATGATGATAACCAATAATATAAAGTGAAAATAATTATAATTAAATTTCATTATTAATAAATTTTCAATGTAACCTAAAGTTTAATGTAATCACATTTCAATGCTTTTAAAGTCCTGTTCAATTTTATCAGAATTTTTAAAAAATCATTACTTTATACAATGAATGTTTAAACATTTATCTTCATTTCTCTTCTTTATATTAATTAATACATTTTATATTTAGAAGAAATAAAAAAATCTAATTCCAAGGCTTTAATTATTGTATTTTTTATTTTTTGGTAATTATAAAATAAAATTAAATAAAAAAATGAATTTTGTAACAAAAGATTTTATTTTTTATTTTATAAAAAATTAAATGAATGAAAAGAAAATTTAATTTTTCAAAATTTCTAAATAAAAAAAGTGCGTTTTTTATACAAATATTTATATATATATAATATTTTTTATTTGGTGTAGTAACCACAAATATATATGTATATATATATTCAAAAAATAATACTGAAACCCTAAAAATGAAGGACTATTCAATGGTCGAACATTTAACACCATTATTCAAATAAAAAAATAGGGTGACTATTTTATTTTTCAACATATATATACATACATACACATATTTACAAATATTTTTGAAACTGACAGGGCATAAAAGCAAAATATGTATATAAAAGTAATACAGATTCATTACACCCACAAATACGGAATGAGGAGTAAAAACATTAAACCCTACGCAACAGCAGCAGCCATCAAAAACATCCTTTAACCATCACTGCACACACAATGGAGCCAAAGCCATAAATCATTAGAGATCGCTTTGAATCGTTTTTCCTCTTCTTCTTTTTTTATTTTCAATTTTTTTTTTTGTTTTTGTTCAGAGTTTTCCTGTTTTTTCATTTTATATTTTATTTATTTTTTGTATAATTTTTGTGTTCGAGTTTTCCACTAAAAAAAAAAAAATATTATATTGTAGAAGCGAAAATGTTGATTACGAAGGACGATGACCATAGAGACGAAAAAGCGGAAGATTTTATTTTACATTATTTTATTGGGTTTGAGTTGAAATATATTTTTTTTTTGGTTCGGTCGTGGTATACGCTCTTCTCTGATGGTTCTATATTTTATTATTCAAATTATAATCGTTGTGTAGTTTTTGTAGTCTTTCGTATTTACTTTACCAAAAAAAGTTGTTTTTTTGAAATTTTTCATTTATCTATAACGTGGTGTATATAGAACACTGACGCTGTTTTTCGAGGTGGTTTGATCCAAACATTCCATGAACTTTATAATAACAATTCCCATACTACTGAGGTTTTGATATTTTCATTGTTGAGAATAGAAATGGGGGTTTTTTTTTGTGTTGTTTGGAGGGTTTTCATTTTTATATGGAGACTCTTTTGTGAATAGCTGGGTTTTAAAAAGATTCAAGCCCGCATAAAAAAATATAAAAGCATATAGCAACGGCATCAGTTCAGGGGTTTTTTTTTGTGTTGCTGAAAAAAGCATAATTCAAATTGTAAATTTAAAATGTATATGTGTACATCTCTATACACAGAATAGTCGGACTGTGGTAGGAAAAATAAATATAAATTTTCTGGAAAAACTTTTTTATTTGGTTTTTTTTTTTTCCACTTTTTGTTTTATTTTTATTTTTGTTTTATATTTTTTATTTTTGTATATTTTTAGCTCCACCTACTGGCTACTTTTGGATTGGTTGAAATGAAAAAATTTTGAAATCCTTAGACAAAAAAAATGATTTTTAACGGAATTTCATAAAAGGAAGAAAAATTAAAAAAGTTTTCCGAGTTTTCCATTTTTTAGATTCGTTTTTGTTGTTGTTGTTGTTATACATGAATATTTTCAATGCGTATATGAATGTGAATATGAATAATCTAGAATTATATTAATGTTTAAAATTTTATATAATTGTATAGCTGTATTTATGTATGTACAGCTAATATTATATACTAATTTTTATATTGTCAGAGAAATAGTTGAATAGTGTGTTTTTTCGAAGGGGGCTGTTTTTGGAGGTTATGTCTGGAAAACACGTTAAAAAAAACTATATATGTATATATATTGTTAGTAATGTACATATATTACAAATTGCAATAATTTTTTTTTTGTTTGTAATAATAGTTATTTAATTTTAGTATTAAAATTCAATAACAAATTGAAACTAAGCCTATAAAATTTAAATAATTCTATATTCTCGTTAGATGCTATACTAATATAATTGTAACAAATTTGTTATAGCATAATGTTAAGCTTTATAATGCTTACTGACATATCCACTTCGATATAATTGGGTATAGTTTGATGGTTTTCTATACAAAAACCTCGACATCTTTTAATTTACTCTAGAATACTAAAAGTAATTTTGTTCTTAAATATTAATGGTAAATAGAATGTTTTGAAATAGAGTTATAACTACAAATTAAAATTAATTTGGTACAGAAAATTAAAAAATAAAAGTAAAGTTATTCAAATATATATTCAAAATGAAACTAATTTAATTTTTCTTTCTAAAAACAAAATGTTTTATACAAATCCAAAAAGAAAAACTGTCTAAATAAACAATTTGTTCCCATCGATATTGATTGGCTATAACTTTAGTATATTCGAGATATCTTTTAATTTACATAATGGAGACGTTACATAATTCAGTCTAATTTAAATATAACTATAATTATAAGCAAATAAATTATATTGTTAAATTGCTGTATTGATTTTAAACTACAATATTTTTAGGGTATCGTATTAAAATTATAAAACAATACTTTAAAAACAATTTTTAATGTTTATTTACCTATAATTTAATTTAATATTCCAAATAAATTATTTTTTAAATTAATTCTTTTTAAATAACTAAATTTAAGCTCAGTCCTTCATGAACTTGAACTAACGTCTAATTAATGGAAAGAAAGCCCAAAAAGAAAACTGAATTAACGTCTAAATCACTTTTGAGCTAAAGCCTAAAATATAAAAATTAAATAAAGCCCAAACAAAATATTTTTGAGATTTAGTTCATTTTTTATTCATTATTTCAGCCCCTATTACATATACTTGCATGGTGTCGTGCTCTAAAGGACTTTGCACATGATCGCGAACTACGAATTGCGAATTGCGAACAAATCAATTATCCCATGTTTAATTAATTTTTTTAAAATAAATTTCTTAAATAAAATGGTTAAAATTAATTAATACACATAATGTTATAGTTATCAAAAAGTTTATAATTATTTTATGAAATTTATGAAAATGAACTATTTTTTTTTTTTCTGCGAATTGAAATATCAAGTCGCGAACTGTCAATCATTATTCGCGATCCACTCGCAATCCACATTTTTGCGAATAAAAAATTCGCTCGTTTATAACCTCAAATTTGTATTTTATTCACAATTCGCAGTTCGCGTTTCATGTGAAAGAAATATCAAGAATTGCGAATATTCGCAATTCGCAGTTCGCGTATCATGTGCAAAGTCCAAGGCAATATGAGAGGTCCATAATCGTTTAATCGCACAATTGTATGAGAAATTAAGTCATGTTGACTTATTTTTCTCGTATGAATTCATTATCTCACATTCAATAAATTGTGCTATACTATGCACTCTTCGCTTAGAAAGGTACGCAGTGTCTGTGTCACAGTGCACGGATGAGATTATTGCTAATTATATGAAAGTGTAATAATAACGACGGTAGCAGCCGTTTTACTTAAAAAGAAGATTTATACAGAAAATTAAAAAATGAAGAAGAATTTTTTAATATCAAGTTAATCTAAAATTACGGTAAAATAAATCTATTTTTTGTAATTTTCTGATCAAAACAATAAATCAACTTTTTGGAATTTTCTATAACAAAAAGTGGCTAATAAATCTTCTTTCTTATATTCTGCAAAATGGCGATAAATGAACCAAATTCCAAAGACTTTTGTTGGTTTTGGGCTTTAGTTCATATTGTATTTTGGGTCTTAGTTCATGTAGCACTACCAAACTTGTCTGGGACTGTCTTCTCATTCTTAACGAACTAGCCAACAAAAACATTGTTACACTAATGTGTTTTCGTAGCCACTCTAATATACAAGGAAATGAAACAGCGGATCTTATGGTCAGACATGGCTGTGACAACTGTTTTATGAAACCCATCATTTTTTGTGGTATCCCACTTAGTTCGGCTAAATCAGTCATAAATAACTGGATAATCAAAGAAAGAGATAGGATATCGCACGTAACCCCCAATTGCAGACAAGCCAAGACAAGCTACTTCTAATAAAAGGGCACTTGAGTTACTTAAACTATATCAAAGAACCAAGTGCGCATACTAACCAATTTTCTCTCGGGACACTGTTGCTTCAACAAGATAGATATGTCACAGTCATCCCGATGTAGATTATGTAATGAAAATGACGAGACTGCTGAAAACATTTTATGTGAATGTGAATGTCTTTCCATCACTAGAATCCGACTATTCGGTCAATGGTTTCTAGTACCAAGGAAATATTTTTCGAAAATCAGATGCAACACATACTGTCTAAACTAGTATCATGTTCCTGTAGGTAAGATCCTCGGGCAAAAGTTTCTTTTAGGTAATTTTAAACTCTAAAATTTTATTTTACTGAAGAAAATACATCTTCAGTAAAAAGTGCTTTTATTGTTTGCTTAAAATGAATATAAGTAAATTAATTGAAGTAAAAAGAATAGCAAATTTTTAATTAAAGTAATTGTTAATCAAACAATTAACTGACAATTGATTTCAAGTGAGGACAATTTTGACAGAAAATAAAAGAATATCCTGGATGCCACTATTTTAAATACTCAGAGAATGCTGCTTCGAAAATATAATTATATATTTATTTATTGCCTTAGATATTTATATTTACAGAATTTTATAATTATTATTTTAACAGTAGGGAGAAATTCCTTTCGATTGAACTACAAATAATTTTGTTCAATTTAATCTTATAATAGTTTTACTGTATATTTATCTTTATTTATTAGTTTGCTTAAGGAAAAATGCAAAAACCATAATGAAAATAATTATATTTATGTTTGATAATTTAACCATAAGTTCACCAAAGCAGAGTTATGTTTTTATAATTTTTAGGATAGTAGGAAAACAGAATCTCGATTTTAGTTTACTATTTAAAAAGAAAATTATTTAATTATTGCATAAAACATAAAATTTGAAAATAAACTGTAAGCTTAAATATTAGAATACCGAAAATAATAATTAAGTTATTGTTACAAATAACGTTATCGAAATATTTACAATAAGGCTACGAGTATCGTTACGATAAAATAAGGTTACATTTTGGTTATTTCGTTACGTTACAGTAACGTCTCCCAACACATTTTGATGACATAATTAAGATGTAGAGTTTATTTATTATTAGCATTAAACATCTTTTAGAATACTAATAGTAATTCTGTTATTAAGTATAAATAGCAAGTGAAATATTTATGTATTACAAAAAGAAACTAAAAATTAAATAAAATTAATAAGAAAAATAAGCTAATTTAAGTATAACTTACAAGAAATTCTAGTTACAATGTTTTTGACTGTTCCGTCATATGAAAATTTAATAATTATTCGAAAAGTTTTTATATGTATATGTAAAAACTAAGAGTTGGAATCACAATATTTTTTTGAAGTTACCTATTTAAACAACATGATTTAAATAAATATTCCATTAGATTAGAATTATAAAGAAATTCTTCCATTTTTAAGATTATGACAGTAATTTTAAGTGCCATTTTATTATTTACATTCTACCAATCTGGAAAATATAAAACAATTTTATCTCTTTTCGAACAAATTCGTTTTGACACGTCCACTCTCTGACTTTCAATCCGTCATTATATAAAATTGTAAATTTGAAATTTTTGATTTGAACGGGCCGTGGCCGTTACGGATCAATATAATTATCTTTTTGAATTAATTAATTTGTGAACACTTAATTACCTAACTAATTAATTAAGAATTGTTGCGAGTGAATTATATAAGCAACAGAAAACAACACAGCTCATGAAATATCTACTCTACAATCAAATTTCAAATAGAAAAGCAAAAATGTATATCTGTTTTTAGAATATATTTTTATGTTATATATTTATATATAATAAAATGTGTCATTATTTCGCGGTTATTTTTGATTGCTTCTCTTTTATACCAGCCAATTAGCTCACCGCATATTTTCGAATGAATAAGGTAGGAATGAGTATAAACTCAGTAAAAAATGCTGAAAATTTAGGAATATGACTTTTTGCTATAAGAAGACAGCTAAAAGTTAAAGCAATTTTGAATTTTTATTTTAATATACTTCTGTTTATTTTATTTGTAATTTTAAAAGTTTGGCTCTTGGAAACTTAATTATTGAAGATACAAATCGAAGCAACCAATATAAATTTTCTATTGGTAGGAAAATATAGTGAGACATAGTAATTTTCTTTATATATATGTTACAGTTAAAGTGTACACAGCAGTCAATTCATGCATTAACTAGTAAATGGTTTGAATATTTAATAAATTATATTGGAAAAGGGGGAAATTTTATGAAATTTTATATGGGAAAGGTTTGAATATAATTCAGTGTACACATTGACTGCTGTGTACACTTTAACTGTAACATATATAATCAGAAACTTTTACAAATTTAATAATATGTAATGTAAATAATTAGTTCTGGCAAATATCATCAATGGTTCACGTTTCATATTTCTTTTAGTCCCACAATCGCAATACTCTAATCTCTAATGCCATTCGTAATATTTTAGGACAATATTTTATAGTTGAGTAAATTGATGAAATTAAGAGAATCTGATTTTCATATTAATTCATTAGAAACTTTTTATATTTAGGCTATCGCAAACATTAAAATAAAAGAAAATGTAATTATTTTTATATCAATAATGAGTGAGATCTTTAACAATAACCAAATAGAGCTAATCTATTTGGTTTTTCATTGACATTTAAATGTAAATATAATATCAATTACTAGAATATAAAATATTAGGTACATTGAGAAAATGGAATAAATCAATTGATTTATTTAATCATTCATCCGAATTGATATAAGATAACTTTTCATATAATTTTAATTATATATATTTATTAAATTATGAACCTAATATAAAAATATTTTATTGTATAAGTTAAAGGTAACAAATATATTAATTTTTGTTGTTGTATATAACTGTCATATTACACATATACGTGTAAAATTCCAACCCCCCCATATACAGAAAATATAAAATGGTCGGCCATATTGCAGAAAAAAAATTCAAAACATTTTTAAACTCTTGATAATCACATCTGTATATTATTGAAACAAAAACGAATGTAACGATCCCATTTATATTATATATAAAATTTTTGTTAAGGGTTGAAAAAATGACTTTTATATTTTTGGGGTAAAAAATTATTTAGGGTGAAGTATAGTATTTACTATATAGAATTTCGTTAGATGTCCTTATACCTTACATTGAAATTATATATTATGTTGTTGGTGTAGAAATATGGGCAAGAGGACTTGAATTTTAAGACTTTTTCAAACGTGTATCGTATATACACCATAACAGTATGCATATATATACATATATATATAAAGGAGTGATATGTGTAGAGGATCTTTTGAAAATAAGGGTTGTTAGTGAAACAAAAACGCAAAATATAAACGTGTTCTAAAGCTTTATAATATTTTATAAATGTAGATATAATACAGACAATATGATTATATATATATGCATATATGTATAACAGATTGTGTAAAAATAAAATATATTTTGAAAAAGAAAAGAAAGTTAGAATATAAAATGCCGACTTTTACATCTACCAAAAAGGCTATAGAAAAGATAGAGATATAAATGATGCTTTGGGCATTTTGAAATATATATAAATAAATGGTAATTTTTTTTTTTTAGTAAAATAATGTTTTTTTTTTTGTATTGCTTATACAAAATGAATCGGAAATAAGCTTAAGTTTATACGCGCCAATGTAAATAAAAAGAGATGCTATAAACGTGTATAATTGCAGACAAGGCTTAAAATATATATATAAAAAAATGGTAGTTGAGGTTAATGAGGTTTGAATTTTAAACGTAACGATAATAAAAATGGGGTTCACTGAAATGCACGACTAATATATAATAGGAAATATTTAATTATTTTGGAAGTAAAAAGATGGCAATTCAAAGAAATGCAAAAAAAAAAAAAAAACATTTTTCAGACAGTGGTCTTTTGAAAATATGTAATATATATTTTATATATAATATGTTCCCTGTTCCCATATTACCAATGGTTTTCTGTCATTATATTTTAAAAAGGGGAATTTTTTATTTATTTTTCTGGAATTTATATTTTTATTTAAGATGAAATGAGATTTCGTTACCGGAGGAACGAGAAACACTTTGTTTGGATAAAAAAATCCAATATGGCCGAACGATTTAAATCTTTTCAAATTTTATCTTTTTGAATTAAAACATATTACTATATTTGAAATGAAGAATATTTATTATAAATATCGTATTAAAAAAGTTTTAATTAATTTTTGATATAAAATGTTATTTAATGAAAAATAAAAAATTGGTAAATAAATTCTAAGTATTTATTGATATTTTTGCAGCACTTATTCGATAGCATCGCACCTTAGAGCGAATATATACTACCACAATGTTGTAAATACATAATAATAATAATCTTATTATAATGATGCCAAAGATTACAAGTTTTAGTTGAATTTCTAAAATGATTGAAACTGAATTGATTTAATGTTGAAATTGAGATCATTTGAAAAATCTTTGCTAAAATGACATTTTCAGTGATTGTATATATGTACATACATATATGATTGTTTTGGTTCCATTTGTTTTATAAATGCAAAAAAGAGTTTCTCCAAGTAAAAAAGCTTACAGATATACATCGGAGTGATTGCATTATGTACTTCATATAAAACTATCTGAATATAAGAAACTGCAGTCGGTAGATGGTTGATAAATAAAACAAAGAAACATATGCATTAATTTTTGTTGTTTGAAAGTTGATGGGAAACTGTTGATTGAAGGTCAGACATAGCTGGTTTATTATAGTTTTGGTATATTGAAACTAAAAAATCTAATTGGATAAAGAATTTTTTACGTAAAAGAGTTAATTATATATTATTGTATGAGGTTTGCCACAAAAATGTTATATTGTTTTATACAGACATATTCAACCAAGAAATTCCGTGTGCTGAAGAAGCAGCACATCCGAATGTAAATTATTTTAATACATAAATAGAGTCGGCAATATGTTTCGGTTGCATTAATTTAATATGTGAAATAGATAATGTTTGAAAATTATTTATATTGAAATCTTTACTTATTTTTATAAAAATATAAATTATTTTATAATACATATTAACATATACGCAAAACCCGAACCCAACATTTTTTTTGTAACAAATTGGAGTACTTTGCAAACGAAGTGTCATGTGGAATACGCACGTATTCAACCAATTTTTTTAGTTTAATACACTCAGAAATTGACAAGTTTTCAAACAATATTTTTGTTACAAAACCATTCGAAAGCATATAAAGACGTAATAACTTTACATTTGGTTTGATTTTGATAAAAAATGTGATTATAATAGTAATTAGAATTCGATACAATATTAATACTTCCATTATAAAAACTAAGAGTGCTGCCACCTTATTGATAATTATGCAAAAAATTGCTATATGCAATTAAATTATAGGTCACACAAATGCATTATATGAGTAGCAATGCTGTCAATTGAATATAAAAATACGTAAATTAGTAGATACTAAATAATTACTGATTTTGTAAAATCGAAAGCAAAAATTGTATAATATTATTTGGATATATAAACGTTATTTTATTTATTTGTTAATAGAGGGGGAATTGTTACATTGTTACGAGAGGGTGCACTTTTGTAGTTCGTCTATGGCGCCAAAAATATTTAAGCGTCGATTTAGATCCAATAAATTAATTATACGCTAATTCACAGTAATAATCACCTTTAACACAAAATAAATTAATGCTACGTGTATAATTAATTAATTTTAATTAATTATCGATATGAAAAAGATTATTAAGCGAGTATTATAACGTAATCAAATTAAAATAAAATCCAATTCCCTAATTTTTCAAAATATTGTATATAATTCATATAAATTTTACAAAATATCAATAGTTTTAATGCTTTGTTACATATACTTCATCGCCGAGCGCCGAGTGCCGAACTACTTTGTAAATGTTATCCTTATAATTTTTTGTAAACTAGTCTAACTAATGTTGGTGTATAGTTATGTTTTAGGGATTGCTCTCTGGAAATAAACGTATTATAAAAGTCGTATTGATACGTACCGCCTTGGTTTTATTTAAAAATTTTTATAAAAATTAAGCATCACAACACAAATAATTTACACAAGCATAACAATTTAACTTTTATATAGAGAATTTATTAGATTTCCAAAGTTTTAGAGTTTTTTTAAAAGCAACACTACCAGTCCAAATATGAGGAGCAGCTAGCGTCATTTGAAACTATCTGCTGTACAAGAATAGGCAGTGCAAGTGCAGTTTTTTTGACACATGGCATTCAGACCAGGAACTCAAATGAGTATACATCATATTTCACGATACGGGTTCCTTTATTTATATGGATTGCAGAATTTGGTATAATTAGTAGTAGATATAAACAGACAGTGGTCTAGGTCGAAATGCGATGAGGGCGATAAAAAATTATCGAATGGCTCCAAAATGATGATAAAATCAAGTTTTGTTTAGTTAACTAGTTATATCAAACATGAGATTTAACTAAGGGACAACATCAATTAATATAACACAATTAAATTGTTATTCCAAACTAAAAAAAATTCTAAAATATTGTTGGAAAGCATAGCATCATTATAACTCAAAAAATGGTGTTAAATACGAGCAGCTTGTGTCTTGTGATGCAATATTTCAAAATTAATTAATTAACAATATTTGGTATTATATATAAAAGTTTCTATATGTATACACAATGTAATAGAATCAAATAATTATATAGGACTAATAAATACGAAAATGTTAATTGAAAGATTTGTTTAGTTTGAACCAAACCATCCGAATCAAAAAAATTGTGTATTAGTATTTAGAATAAAATCCAATCATCGTGTTACTGTTTCAATAATGTATTGTAAAAGGATTTAGTATTGTTCGTACATTTTACATTAAAAAGAATGACTTTCAAATTCCAGTTCAATATTATATTTTTTTGAATATTATATTCATATAAAAATTATTATAAGTATTATCAAATATGATAAACTATATGAATTCATTAGACTAAGTAATACAATAAGTCTATAAGTATATATGAAGAATATTAAATTATTGTAAAAGTTATCAATAATTTCCGCTTACAGCTGACTTTTACCTCAAAACACTTTTTATGCAAAGTAAAAAATATTTCAGTTTGATATAAAACGTTTTTAAAGAGTTTTTGTACACGCGCTATAATCTCAAACCGTAGCAAGGACTGTATACAAATAAGGACTTACAAGATAAAGGAAGAAAAATTATGATTCGCAGTAAGATCTTCAATTCGTTTTGCAGTAATAGCTAAACAACGAACGATAAGTCCTACGATAAACGACTGTTTGCACTTTAGGAGTTTTTCATATTAATCGTTAAAGTAAACAGGTAGAGCAAACTAATTACGTTTTTTCAATCTAATTCTCTCCTTCTTGTATTTTAGAGCACTTTTCACGCACTAAATGAGTAACGAATTAAAATTTCAGTTCATTTCGGAAGACCTCAACCAATAATATGCCAGCAAAAAGATTTTATCTCAAATACTTATTTTAAATTTCATAATTTCAAATTTCTTCCCCACGAAATAGTGTTAAGTTAAAATCGACCCAGGAATAGTTTTTCTTTAAGAAACAATTTGGTTCACCTAACCAGTGGGTTTGGTAGTGAAATTATATAAGAAAGGACACCAAATAATATATACCAACTTAATATTTATCTATGTTAGCAAAGCAACTACACATAATTTAATAATTGAAAAAAATTATAGTACTGGACATAACTTGTATCCAAGATCCAGAATGATAAATCGTTATCGTTCAATGCTATATAATATAAAAATATATAAACCATTGATCGTTGTAGATCTTAGATTAGCTAACCTGCAAAATACATTGAGAACGAAAAATAGGAATATGGATGTTAATACAATTTATTTCAAAATTTTTGGATACCATATTGAATATTTAAAAGTATTAAAATATTATTAGTTAGCATAATATTTGGTCGATTAAACCAATTAAATAAAGAAACAGTTTAATATTTAGGTACAACTTTTTAAACCTTTTTCGCGGTAGATTCACAATAACAAAGAATATTAACTTCTGTTTCTTCTTCATCATAAGAGCAGAATATATATCGTTACTATTTCCCGCCAGGAGTCATATCTAGTCATAAGGCACAGGTTGTTGCGCGAAGTTTAACTTTAGCATAGCCAAATTGGCTAAATATTTTCGGTCTCATTATAATATTTTTTTTTTATTTCCAAATTATTTCCAAAAATCTTCTTACAGCTTACACGAAAATTTTAAAAAACCTTTTTACAAATCATTAACATTGGACTATAGGAGTTTCTCTGCTATATATTAACGAATAACGAGTTATGATTATTAGCCTAACCTAAATGATTATAAAATAGAAAATGTATATACAAAGTAAAATAAGTTTATGACTGGGTTATATCCGTTTACATATCATACTGGATACTGGGCAGGAAAACTTCTAGAAGACCGACCCAATTTTATGCCAATCCTCCCACCTAGAAAATTTCAGGTGTCACGGCGGACCACTCCTAACCTGACAATAGGATAATAGGTACACATATTATTTAAGTAAGTCAATCATTACAGATATCTTAAAGAACTGTGGACTTGTATTTAAGTCAATATTTATATAAAATTCATACCAAAATATAAATTGATTGGAATTGTACATAAACAATTTTTTTTTTGTAAATGTAGAAGTGTATAAATTGTCATGACTTCAAATTCACATAGGTTTAACCTTTGTATATGAATGTTTAACGTATGGGCTCTATTATCCTTAAAACCCTAATAAAATGTAATTTAAAAATTATAAAAAAATTTCTATATTTTTCTAATTACATCATAAAATTTTATATTCCACATTTTTATTATAAAATAATAATTGTAATTTAAAAAAAGCTATACAGAAAAATATTTTTCTAATATTTGGAATTTTAGAAGTAACTTTTTATTTATCATCATAATTTTGTGCTTTCTCAATTATTTTAACTCTTCACCAATAGATGGAGTTGGTATGATAAAATTCATTTTTTTTATAAATTGGTCAAAAATATAAAAAAAATTAACACGGTGTAGAAAAAATATTAGGGGTAAACATTTTTTGTTATATCTTTTATAGCCGGCATACAAATCTGCATACATATGATGGCCCTGTAATACATTCATATTTATATCTATCTACCTACAGGCATTTTTTTATTATGATCAAAAGAGTACAAATTTTTCAGGGTTTATGATGAGGGAAATCATTTTTTTTTTCGCTGTTGATATAATTATGGTTGGAATTTTTTTTATTTTACTGTTTGTTATTGAAGGAAAATGGAAAACTGAGAGCATGTAACCCCAAAAAAATATATGTATATATATATATATATAAAAATCCCAAAACGAAAAAAAGAAAATTCGAAAATGATAAACATAAAAAAAAACCTGACTGAAAATTATATGCATAAAGATTTTCCGTATAGATAGATTTACATACATACAAACAAATACACACAAATTTAACGAATAAATACGCGATTTTTTTTTTATATATTTGGTTATTTTTTTTTTTTGGAAAATTGCTGGTTTTTTTTTAGAAAATATACAAAAAAAAAAAAAATGTAAAAAAAAATTTCACAGCCCAAAAAACGGAGGACTATGAGACTATGACAACTGCAGTAGATTTTTTGTATTTTCAGTGCGAAATTTTTTTTTCTTCTAGTGTGATGTGTTTGGTGTGTATACAAAAATAAATAAATAAAAAATAAAATAAAACACGAATTTAAAATGAGGCAATAACGGTAAGTTTTTTTTTTTATTATTTTAATTTTATTTTAATTTTCCTTGTTTTCTTTTTTTTTTTTTATGAAAATTTTAATTTTTTGGGGTTTGTTGTTGTTGTTGTTAATTTCCAATATATAAAAATGATAAAAATTAAATAAAAAGAAAAGTGCCACATTATTATGTTAAATATAACTTTCATTCGGTGCACAATTTCAATACTAGGAGTTTGTGTGAATGTTTCATATTATTATGTATATATATACATAATATAATTGTATATATTTATATGTATTAAATTAAAAAAAAAAAAAAAACAATATTTAAAGCATAATAATAATAAAAAAATGATTATAAAAAAATAAAGTAAAAATTAATTTTTTGTTGCGAAAAATAATAAAAAAGAAATTTTTAAAAAGGAATTTTCCCGCGTTATTAATATGAGGGTATGAGAAATAAATTGGTTTAGTGGTGGTAATTTTTTAAAAAAAATAAATAAATAAATAAATTAAATAATAAAAATAAAATTATTTTTGTACTGTTGATGATGATTTTTCCCAAGTGAACAAAAAAAATATATATAAAAAAACAAAAACAAATTATGAGACATGTGAAAAATATTTTTTTAAAGTTTTTTTTAGTATACTTGCGTTATCATCCGATAAAACGAATCCTAGAGACAATTTTCTAAAAGTCGTCGAATCCTTTTTTTTTTGTTTGTTTGTTTTGATTTAGTTTTGTTTTTCTCTATATACATTTATATTTAGTGTATCAAAACTTATGTCTAATTTTCTAAAAAAAATTATATTGAATTCTCTGTTTTGACACCTATAACTAATAATAACAAATTCGTTAAATTTCATCTTTATTACTTACGTTTTTAAAAACATTTTTGAATAAATATATAAAATTGTTGCGTGTTTGTGTTCATATTCGATTACCATTAATTTTCGATATAAAGTTTTGTTTTGGAAAAATTAATTTAAATTTATTTATTTGTGCAAATTTGAAATATCATTTTATATAGTTTTTCATATAGGCTTGTGTATATGCCATTGCAATAGAAAAACTATGGTGAGTGGAAAATCTATTTTAGCTTATACGTCATAATCTCTATGCATATAAAAACAACTACATATATATAATATAAAATTTATATATATATATATATATATATATATATTCCTATGTATAAAATATATCTAATGTGTGCAATCTGAAGTGTGCCTAAATTAATAATACAATATTTAAAATTTAAACAACATAACTACATAATAATTAAGAAACTATAAAAGATCAACATTAAATTTCCTTATAAATTGTAAAATATTTTAAAATTATAAATTATTTATTTATTGTATTATTTTTATCAAAAATATTAATAGAAAACTCTATAAATATCGTCAGAATAACAGTGATATAACGTATGTGACATTCATTTTCGTAAAAATCAAAATAATGTTCTTAAGAATCCACATTTGTATCATATATGTTTGTTGAATGGTTTTTTACATATCATTTTCTTTACAAAAAGGATGAAAATTTAGAAATGTATGTGAATATATTTGGATAAAATTAGCATAAAATCGAATATCTATTAAAAATTTACTATATAACCAAAACTGTGAAAGAAATATTGTATTGTTTTTACAATTTGAATAACAAAATAATAATAATTTATACTATGAAATCAATAATTGTAATAAATATAAAAAATTATATATTCTTCTAAAATCAAGTTTTTCTAGTTACGTTATATCACTGTTAAGAATCGTTATTTTTGATTAAAGTTCTAAATTCTACTTGCATTTTTATATATTTTGAAAAGCATTTTTAATATTTTATATAAAAAAAAAAACAAATATTTTTAAAAAGCAATTTATTTATAAGCATTTTTTATTGAAAATATCTTAAAATCTACATAAAATAAAAGCAAAATACATTAAAAAAAATATTATCCTTAAAAATTTATTAAAACTCAACAATGTTCTAAATTTGTATGAAACCGCAAATCTTTTCAAATAAAAAATTGTGATTTCTTTTTTATAGTCCAAAAGTTCTATAAGATAATTTCTGAAAAAAAAAGAAAATGGAAAAATTATTATTAAAAATTATGTTTATAATATAGAAAATAATTATGAAATTAATAATTACTAAAATATTCTTTTAAATTATAATAATATATCTTTCTTTCTCTATCCAAAACACGTGCAACAATTTTTTTATTATCCTTGCCAATTTTTTTTTTTATATTGCGGTTTATTCTCGTATTACATTTTTTTTGCACCATTATACAAAATTCTAACCTATAAAAATGTATATTTATGATAAAGTCAGGCTAATGCAGTAATTTTTTTTTATTTGTTTTGAACTTTTTACTTAATTAAAATTTATGCAATTTGGTTATGTGACTATTCACTATTATAATAGTCACGTGCAGAAAAAAACATAAATTATTTTTTTGGCGCGCAAATTAAATAATTTTTGTTACACCGACGGCTAACCGTGATTTTCGGTATTAGAACCTGTTTCGCTAAAACGATTTTCTGGTTAATTATTTAAATATTTCGATATTAGTAAAAAATTAACATAAAAATTAACTAATGTAGAGTTTTTTTTACTAAATATTAATTAAATTATTGATAATAAAATAATAATTAAAAATTAAAATTTATATGAATTTTTATGGAAATAATTATAAATTAAATAAAATTTATTAGGTGATCAAATTTCAATATTTTTTTTTTGTGGCGAATTTTGAACTATATTTTCGGATTTATTTAAATTTTTGCAATTCATAATAATGTATAAAATTTAAGGATTTTATTTCAATGTGTAAGAAAGTAATTTATGATTTTTTTTTTATTTTTGAAGTTTTTACCATTGTAATTAAAAAATGATTTTAGTAATTAAACAAAATATTATTGAAACTATCAATATTGAATTAGAGACGAATGAAACGCCAAAATAATATAGCCAATCCGCAATTTTGGAAAATGGAAATTTTTGCCAATAACAAAATATTTTTTATTTTCTATATACATACTATTCTTTTTGTTATGGAACAAAACTACTGAAAACTATATAACGTTATGATTATAATTTTATAATAACGATAAAGAATTAATTTCTTACATTAAATGTGTCGTTTCGTTAATGTATTTTACATACAAAATTTATCTTAATGCTGGTAATTTTTATTTTGAGAAGTATATTATTATTTGTATATTAGTAAAATTAAGTAATTTGACACCATTTAAAATTATTTATAAGTCTGTAGCATTGAGTCCATTTCAAAATTTAACTAAATACAAGATACCAAAATAATATTTCAAATTTCTGTATAATATTTAATTATAAATGTAGATAACATAAATGTCATAAGATTATGATAGCGCATAAAGAAAAGCTAATATTTTCTTTAAGTTTTTCGTTATGAAAGATAATTGAAAAGTGTATAATGTTAAGAAAAGTTAGTTTTGAAATTTTTGAATCTCCATTTGAACCATTACATAGGTCAATCTTGTCGTCAGATGAGATTATCTAAAACTCACCATTTATTGAAATTTAGTCTGTTATTAATGTAATAGAATTTTTCTTGCAATTAGAGTATAAATATGAGTCAAAAACTAGAGATTAAAGATATCAATTTACTTTAATTTGAAAAGCAATCCCAGCTAGTTCGGGGAATTTCGTGAGAAAATAATCAGATTATTCGACTAACGAGATTTCTCAAATTATTCTCAAATATTAATGGTATTGTATGCAATTATAATGAGATATTTTGGCAACTAGTTAAAGAGTTTAAAACATCACATCGCAATGCAATAAACTTACGAATTCATTTAGCACACGTTTTACGTTAAGAAGTTATTGTGAACAGAATATATAATATTTACGCTTATCGTTGTATCATAGATGGTCGTAAAACTCTTACTGGGGACTTAATTATACAGACATGTCAGCTATTATTTTAGAAGCACATTGTACGAGTACTTAACTGAAAATGTAAATTTAAGAAAACGAAATTTTGATTTTAAAAATGATGTTTATTTTCACTTCTCCGGTTATAATCTGGGTAATAGTAAAATGAATATAAGAAAAATTGTATTCAAATTCCAACAATAAAGAAATTTAACCCTTTTAGGATAATATTTGTATAGAGTTATATTTATATAAATGTTATACTCTCATTCCAATAAATTGGTGCCGCCACATTTATCATCCATTCAGAGGGTGGCTTTTTACTGTCTAAAATAAATGGGAGATAGAAAAATAAAGTCTTTCTATATTTCTATGTATATATATTTAATAATCCTAAATAACATTCAAAAACCTTTACGTTCCATTAAAATTTACTGAGTTTTTTTTTGTTGCGTCTTTTGAATAATCTCTCAAACTCAATATAGTAAAAAACACCTAAACCTAAGTCAATCTCTTACTCCTCATATTGGTACTATATTTGTACATATATACATTTATATATAATAACAAATATTTCACTATACTAAGTTAAAGATAATTACCAAAAAAAAATAAAAAAATATGAAAGTGTAAATGAAAAACTTTCCATATTTTTTTTTTTTTGTTGGTTCTGATGATAGTATGTGTAAAGTTTTCTGCCATCCCTTTAATGATATATGATGTTAAGGGTTGGTTGTTGTTGATTAGAATGAAGTACCCAAGCAATTCAAAAAGATTAAGCAAAAGGAACAAAATGTATAAGAGTGGGAGTATAATGTGTCAGTATTTCTAATCAAAACCATAAAAATTTCTGCTTACTACCTAATATATGTACGTGTATATTTTGTATAAATTTTCCCTACCATCCATATTTGTATATTATATAGTAATATGATTTTTTTTATATATATGTACATATATATACACTTTATACTTAAGGCTTTTACTTTATTGTTCCGGATTAAATATGATTATTTTGAATGTTTTGAACATATTTAAAAAAAAAAAAATTCTTCATGATTAATTTTACTTACTATAAGTATGTTTATTTCGAGGTTTTTTTTTTATATTCTCCATAATAACAATTTTTTATAGTACAAATATAAGTTAGGGATTCCATCACCTTATAATGGCGATATGATTTGAGTATAAGACCAATATAAATATCAGGGATGGAAGCTGATTTTGAACCGAACCGAACCAAATAACCGTGCAAACCATCGAATTTGCACAAGGGATGAAACAATTAACAAAAACCCAATTTTACATTAACGTAATCTTTACCTTGATAACATTATATAACGTTATTTAACCTATAAAGCTTAATACATTATTTGAAATGTTGTTTTCTGATTTGTATATCTCTAGATTTTTTGCTGAGAATATTAGCAAGTATAATATCAAGAAAAAACTAATTACATATTTCCTAAAAAAAATATCTTGGTTTAGTTTATGCCATTTTGAAATATTAAGGATTTTTACATTTTGCTGCAGATTATTGTATATATATTTAAATGAGAATTTTTTGAATTTAAAATATACAAATGTTTTGAGAATAGAACCTAAATAAATTTGTAATTGCTAACAAATCAATTGTCGAAGTGATGTACTGTTTTGTTACCATTACGAATGCTGCCAACAAATTTCGGTCTAAAGCAATTATTATACATGGACAATCTTTACTGATGCACTAGAATTAGTGGAATAAAAAAATGTTCATTCTTAGATAATAAATAACAACATTTAACTCCATTTAATTATACTAAAGAGACCATAAGAAAACCCTTCCACTTGTTGAAATTGCAATTTCTTTTTAATTATATTGTTTTCCATCCCTGGTAAAAAATTATAAATACAATTTACAAGAAACATCGTAAAATAAAACCGAACTTAAAACCAATTTAATTATTTTAAGAATTTTTTGAAAAATCAATCCCCCATGATTTTTTCCTTGGTTTCTATCCCTGATATAAATATCAGCTAATTCAGTGATGGATACTCAACAGCATTATGGTGTAGTCATGCTCATAAGATCACAATTCAAGGTAATGCAGAAACTATGATAAATCTAGGATAAACTAAAGTGTTATTTGGATATAGGCAACTACAGTATAAAACCACCTTCATAACACGGTTACGTTCTAACACGCTTCTCAAAATGGCATAATCCTCATACAACTAACTGTTTAAATTATTAAGCTGCTATTGTGAATCTTTTCTGTATTTTTAGAAATTACTTATTAATTTTAACTAATTTTTATTAATGAAATTTTTTTTCAACTGATCAGATTTATTTAATTTATGATTAGTGTCTAAACACTATTTTGTACCGTGGATGTTAATTTTTTTAGAGTCCTCAAAAGTTAACATTTTGAACATAGATGGATTGGAAATGTTTTACGTAATAAATCTTTTGTGACTGCACTCCACTTAGTATCCGCTCTAATGATATAATAAATTTATCACACAATAGTTTAAAATCGCTTTCGCTATTGTGATATATTCAACAATAAAGTGTACAAATTATCTTGGTGTATTGTGATCAATTAATTTTTTTTATTTATATAAAGGATATAAGAATTACATAATTCCTCTTATTGTTATGCAATTCCGTTCCGAGTTCTGGTATCATGCAGTTCCAAGGTCCTTTATTTTTTGACTTGATAAAATTGGTAGCCATTCGTCAATAATTCAAAATGTTATAAAATAATATTTTCGTAAAATTTTAATTTTTACTATCGTCAATAAATGTAAAAAGTTCAAGAAAACAAAACATTATTATTGTATATGAAAATAACATCTATATTCAGTCAATACGCTCAACGACATTTAGGGTCATAGATCGTAATCATAGCAGATAAATTATACATTGAAGTAATGAAAATTGAAAAAGAAATTATAATAAAAAAAATTGATTGCGACTTTAGTCCACTTTCTTTTATATGTATTATTTATGTCCTTTGTAGATTAGATCCTTGGAAAGATTTTGTACATATAATTACAAAATTAAAATATCTAACAATTCAACACAAATTTTTGGCGCTTTTTTTCGTTGTTGTAATTTCCTACTTAAACACACAAAAAATGTGAAGAGAAGTATCAAATGAATGGGTCATAAAATTCTGAAATTCAAAGACTACCAGCGATAATTTTCTAAAGAAATGATTATTATAAAAGTAATTATATGAAATTTTAGTTAATAATTAAATCATATTTTCTTATCAAAGTAATTATTCAGATATTGATTAGAATATTTTAAAATTTTATTGAAATTATAAACGTCCTTTGGTAATACAAAGTATTACTAAAAGTTATCCATTTTTATAATAAATAAATGAATAAAACTTTATAAATCTCTTGTGTACTGGTGGTTGATGATTACTTTTTCCTTTTATGAAAATTGATGAAAAAAATTCTTACACAAAAATTTACAATGTAAGGACCTTATTCAAACAAATTTTCTATATAACAATTACTAGTAATGTAACTTTTTCTATATATTTTTCCCTCTTGCTAACCAATTTCTAAGAATGAGGTATTCTATTTAAATAAATGTGAATTGAAATAATTATTTAAAAAACATATATATGTATATATATAAAAACATAAAATAAAGAATGTCATCTACTCTTAGATATTATGGTGGTTAGTGCCCTGACATTAAAATGTGACTTTATTTTACATTTATATTAAAATGACAAAAATAAATGGAAAAAAGATTTTTCCTCAGTTTTTTTTTTATATTATTTGGTATGTGTGTATTCATACATACATATATAATATAAATACTATATTGAAGTAATTATATATTTGTATAAAAGTACAAGGATCTAGTAGAAAAATATTCTATATCTGACCACACATATAACATATATACATACATAATGTTAAGAACAGAATTGAAGACATTATTTTTCCTTTCTGCATTTTTTTTTTATTGTATTTTTATACAAAAACTGTTTTACTATTTGGGTGATTTTATATTTTTACGTATATTTTTGAAAAATAGAATAAAAAGGAAGAAAATTTTATATCTACCCTTTCCATATATATTTCATTTAAATATATATTTATATTATATTTGACTTGAAAATATTCTGATGAGATCCTTTTGGTTGGATTCACTTGTTACCATGGCATACATGATATTTTAGCTTATGCGCTCAGTTCTATATTAGAAAGGATATATGTAAATATATATATATATAAATTTAAATGTTCTTTTACTTTATTTGAATAAATAAAATTTTATGAGTTTTATTATCCAGCATATATTTATTTTATACAAAGAATTTATATTTTCTTTTTTATTGTAACTATGTTCTTGATGTTTGAGGAAAATAAAAAGAAAAAAAAAAAAAAAGAATTTTATGAAGTAACTTTCTCATTCTATTTTACGTATTTGCAGAATAGGAATATAAATTTTCTCTAGCTTTCAACTGGTTATATTTTTTTTATTCTAATTAAAATAAAAAGGATAAATTTATCGTTTTTATATTATAATAGTTAACATAAGTTTTAATTTATATATATTTATGTATAATACGATATTAAAATATATTTTTTACCAGGGTTTGTAATATATTTAACTATGTATGTAGTTAATTCTTGTTGGAAATTAATTGAATGCTCTAATAAAATTTAGAGTTATAAATGATAAAAATATAGAAAATTTGTTTAAATACATAGTTAACATGATATAAGGTCATACGACAAAAAGCTATTATGTATTTACGTTAATGGCTTTATGTTTCACTTTAATTTTTATATTAACAAAATACAATTTAAAAATGTTTGAAGTTTTACAAGTTTGGTTCTTAGAACACAAATATTACACTATATTATTCTAAAATGTTACTAAAGTAATATTCCAAAATTATATGTTAAGGAAATTTATATACCAAATACGGTAGCAAATTCATATTTCAATTAATAATTACTGAAATATACAAATTAGATATTATGAAAAAAAAATTGAAACTACATATTTTTAGGATAATTTGCGGATTGGATATTTCCCTTGCAATATAAAGCTAGTAAACTAAAAAAATTTCCTTAAAGGGTATTGAAAACAATTTTTTATACACCAAAATTATGTATGTACATAAAATTCTGTAAACAATTTTAAAATTGTTCGAATCAATTATTATTTCTATTCTAATGTTTTTATTGGATCCCAACGTTATACATTAAATTATTCTGTAACATAATCAACAAATATGAACAAATTAATATAAAATTTTTAATGTTTTATTTTATTTAATTCAATTTTAAATTCAGTTTTACAAAAATTTTAACAATGGGGGAATATTTTTTTTTTTTTATTAATATTGGATGATGGTTTCAAAAATCTTGGTTAAACGGATAATATCTCGTCCTTTTCTGGACTATGTAAAATAATGTTAGTAATAATTCGCTATATAAGAATTTTGTTTATGAAATGGTGAAAATATTAATATGTTTTGATGTTTGCGATATACGCGATATATGCAATTGTAATTGTTGATATAATATGTAAAATTCTGGCAGGTTATCCTGATTTTATTATTTATATACAAATCGGCGAATTATTTTAAACTTTTGTTTTCAACTTTCTATCTTACACTGACATTTAAAAATATTGGTGACAATTAAAAATAAATTGTTCCATTCAGGTATAAATGCTAAGTGCACCTAAATACCATAATTTTAGAGTACATTTCGATGGTGAAATTTAGCTAAAGTTTTTATATAGACTTAAAAAAATATATAACTAAATTTTAATAGAATTCTTTAAAACCATTTAATTAAATTATATCAAAATTAGCAATTATTTATTATGTATTTTGAGTCTATGTAGATGCTTTATATTTTCATATAGTACTGACTCGATGATGTCGAATTGTTTGTTAAAATATAAAATTGATATTTTTTAATTTAAAACATAGTTTAAAAGTTCCCCAAACCATCGCATTTAGTCTTCAGCGGCAACACTTTTTGAGCACTGGTAGTAATTTGTTTTGAAACATTACATGAAAAACTAAAGATTTAAAAATTTTTTGTTAAATTTTTTTGATAAGAATAACTGACTGAAATAAAAATGTTTAGGGAATGGAAACATCTTTTTAAGTCTTTCGAAATGAACCAAAAACCAGTAAAATAAAGTTGAAACCACGTACAACTATTTTTTTTTTTAACTAAAACCACCATACATTTTCTCAAATGGAAAAAGAAAATTATTAAAAAATATAAAAAGAATGATGTTGCCAACAAATTTTGGTTTAAAACATTTAGTACGTGGCAATATCAACAGATGACACTAGAGGAATTAAAGGAACATTAGATTTTAATGAAGAAATAATAAATTTGCAACTTGATAACAAACAAACCACCAAAACCGATTCAAAACCATTGAAATTATGTAAAGTAATTCGTCAAAATGTAACTTCATTGTCACGGTGTTTTTCATAGTTTGTTATAGTTTTAGCATCACAGATCTTATTTTGGGGGGTACTTAATATTAGATTTCGAAAATTTCGCTTGATTAAGCTTAACCAAAATTCCATTTTATTTTCGGTGTCATTATAGATATTTTCAGTATTACCTATGTTTGCTAAACTAAAATATAATTTAAAATTCTTTCTATAAAAACAAAACGGGTAAACATATTTTCTACGAATAAATTACTTTCACATAAGTTATTTTGCAATTAAAATGTATCAATTAGCTCTAATCAACATACGCAAAACAAAATACACAAAAAAAAATACGATTATAGGAATTTTTGCATTTTGTTATCTAATCGTAGACAAAAAAAACATCACTGATTTAAATGCGTTTTTCGAAATTATAAATTCTAGAATTTCCATAAAAAAAATGTTTTTTTTTGTGTGTTTTTTGGTTTTATTTTATATTTTTAATAGAAATTCAAAAAAACTTGCATAAAACTAGCAAATCGTAACGACGATGATGGCGAACATATAATAAAGGATCCTCAAAAAGGTGGATATACACATAAAAATGAATAAAAAAATTAATTTTTTTTTACATATACATATATACGGATAATAAATATTGAATATAATCCGGAGGGCAAACGTTATCATTCGTATTGAATTGCATATCAAAAAGTTGGGAGTATAAAATGCAATTTTAGTTTTTCATAATTTTATATTTTTTGCCATCATCAGCTGCACTTTAAAGGAGTATATAATAAAAAAACCATAGTATGAGAAATGTAGAAAATTTATATTTATAAAAAAAAAAATAGAGAAAAATTGCATTTTCCGAAATATATTTATACAACAACCCATCAAATGCACAAAACATTCGCTAAAAATATTGTCTATGACATGCAGTCATCATTGGACTAGTATCTATAATGTTATATAAAAAATAGTGTACTTTTACGTTGGCTATACATCCGAATATATATACATATACATACATATTATTATATATGAAAAGTACCTATAAACTATTTTCAAAAAGAGTCCATAGAAAAGTGCAAACAAAATGAAAATTGTGAAGATAAAATTGCATCGCTGGTTTTATAAATTTTATAATACAATATATATATACATATATGTATCTATATGTAAAACTACTATGCACTATAAAATGTGCAGAAGGACAGAAAAAAACGTTTTTTTTTTAGTTCTATGTCTATGCATACAATGAATTATAAATTCTGATTGTGAATAGAAAAGCCTTTAAAAAAACTTCCTTTTTCTCATACTATCAGAACAAAAAATTGTTCGTATTCAAATTTTAGGAGTACTATTTTAAATTAAATGCATATACAAATTTAGGGGTTCGTTTAAATGCTAGATAATATTTTATAGAAATACATTCACTTAGTATCTTAAAAGATCTAAGAAGATCTGTGTATTTCAATATTTAATATGAATGAAGTAGCATTTTAATCTCAAGTTAAAGTTTCTACAGTTTTCTATTTATTGATTTATAAGTATTTATTTAATTCGTATGCGGCCTTAGAGTTTGTTATTATTTAATTTCTATATTTGTCAGCAATGTTAAAACTTAAAACTGACAAGTAATATTGAATTTGTAGAATATAGATTGAAACAAATTGAACAAATCGACTATATTATTAAATTTTAAATTTTTTTTAAATGTTAAAATACTATGGATTTTAGGAAACTTTTGGAAACTTTACAAAACTTTAAGAAATATACGATTCTGTCTGTATTCATATGGCAGAGTATAATATACTTTTAAACACTTTTTTTGATTTAAAAAAAAAGGTTAAAAACTTTTCGTTGACATTTCAAGAGCACTCTAGAGCGAAGAAAACTTCGAAATTATAAATAAGTCAGATTATTGAAAAAATTGGAAAAAATAAATCATTAAAATCTATTACAAAGTTTTAATTTTTGTTAATTTACTGAAGAATTTTATAGTTTCCTGAAGTCCCAATTCCGTAATAGTAAATATAGCTTTAAGGCCCAACCATAATAAACTTAAGGAACATTAAGTTTACTAAAGGAAATAAGCGGTTACATAAATTTATACTAGGAATAATGTCTTTCTTCATTGAGTTTTTTTCGTATTGTTAACGAAAAGTTAAAATACTATCAGAAATGTTTATCTATGTACGAAAATCTCTATAATTATCCCAGTGTTTGATGGAATATTGATTTTTTTGATTAATGTATCCAATTTGTTCTATTTGAAAGCGTTTGAAATACCTAACTTTATTAATCATGAAAATACTTTTTAAAACTTGATTTTCATACTTTATTTCTAGAATATCTCACAAATACACAAATAATTTTGTTCGATATGTTGTGTTCATTTCTTTTATGTATCGTAAAAATAGATAATCTTGTTGGTTCAAAATCATTTTTTTTTATATTCACCAAAATATGGCAAATATGGATGTTCCATCACTGTTGAATATCCAAATCAGCGTCGAATGCTGCGATGCATGAGAGTTTGATTTTAGACCGAACATTGGTTTCACTATTAAAAGCAGTTGCAATCAAATAGAAGTAAACCAAAAGTAATTACATACTTAAGTATTGGTATGAGATCGTTATCTATCAATTCGGATACAATTAACGTATGATACTATGAATTTATATAAGATAAGCTATATAATATTGAAAATATATTTGGAAATAAAATTAAAAAAAATGTAACATAAAATTTAATTAAACTAAAATATCGACAAAACTACAGTCGAAAACAAAATTATTTTGAATTTTCTTATAAACAACAAATATTTTTTGTAATGAACTTAAAAAATGGGAAGCATAAAAATCATACTCTACACAAAAATTGAATGAATTTATTACATATTTATGTTTGTGAATGTATATTCTGTTATATAGCTTTCCATTTTGTAAAAGAACTTATTGTATTTTTACGAGACTTGGCAAATCTGATGCAAATGCGTTTTGTGCATTCACAAATTTTGCAAAATTTTCTAAATGCATTTTTTTTACATTTTATTATGTTTCTATCTATATACGTAAATAAAAAAATTGATAAAAAATATTTTATTTATGCATTTCGTGGATGCACATTTTCTATAATATAAAATATTTTTTTTAACATATAGTATCAGGATAAGAAACACACACATATACAAGAATACTTGAAAAAATATGCATTCCAATACATATATATATATTTATAAATAATTTAAAAAAAATGTTGCATTGCACAAAACGCATGAATAACTAAAATATTTTTTTAAAGTTTTTATGGATAGCGATTTTTATGTTGTTTGGAAAAATGCAAAAAAAAATAAAATAAGTTCTGTCATTGTTATCTAGTGTGATAAGTAAATAGGTAAGGAAGGAATAGTATATTTTTGTAAGATGAATGGAGTGTAAAGTAATTAAAGCTAACTATAATTTAACTATCGAATTTATTAAATACTGAACATAGAACTTATCAGTAATACACTAACAGATACAAAACTATAAAGACCACTTTAAGAAATTAATGAGCTGAATTTAGAGCTGAATTTTGAACATGCTAAAAGAAATATTATTATATTACCGGAAGAATTCGATTATGCATCTCGCATGAATGATTAGAATTTCATCTTACGACATGTATGTAGTGAAGAGACTGTTATATTGTTATTATTACTCAGAGCTCGTTTTGAGTAGGGGGATAATTTATCATCAGAACTACAGCATTATTTGAATAAATATTGCAATATTTACTTCTTTTTTACATTTATTCAGTATTCACTAATTACTTTTTATAATTAATAAAATATTTATTTAATATTTAATGAAATTACATACTTGTAATAAATAAAATGACCCATAATTAGAAAATAACGTTGCAACATCGTAACGTTTAAAATTTTTCATAACGTTATCGAATAACAAAACGATTCGTAGCTTTATCCGGTACTCGCTTCAAATTCTATAGAATTGAAGTAATATTTCTTTCAATTTTTCTATTAATTATAATTAGTTAATATTTATTATTAGAATGATTGATTTAGTTCAGGAGTCTGAACTAAATTATTTAGTTTTAATAAATTCTTGAAATTCAATCCAAAAAGAATTCTGTAAATTGCTTCCATCGAAAATGGGCAGATTTCTTGTTTTTTTTTATAGGGTTGTATCAATCGAAAGCAATCTCATAACATTAAACGAACTATTATCACGTTATCGAAGCATTTGTTTATGCTAATTAAAATTATGTGAATATTTAAATATCTTCTACTAAATAAATAAATTTGAGGAAAAATTGTATTTTTTTTGGTACTTTTCTATAAAAATATTTAGCATTTTAGTATTTAATTTAAATTTTAATTATATTTAAATAATTTGTGTACATCTATGTATGTTTTATGCAAAATAACAAAAATGCTGATACAAAAATTATTTTTGCCAACATAAATTAATGATAAGAACTGCAATAGAATAACTGAATGTCAATAAGACCAATGTTAACAAAGGAAACATATAGTAACTTTTTCAATTATCCTTTTCAAATAACCAAATTACAATAAAATTTCTCAAAATGAAAAAAAAAAAATATATTATTTATTTTACTATTTATCAAGAATTTCTAATTATGTTTTTATATGTTTGCATATTTCTATATGATTTTATTTTACTATATTTATTTTAATATTCTATTCTCGTATTAGATAAGTAAAAATATTATTTATAATAAATTATATTACTTTAGAGAAAATGGTTTTCACCTTTTCCTAAATTTCAATTAATATGTATTACAAATATTTGTATAAAAAAGATTGAACCATATATAAAATTTTAAACAATTTATATAAAGAACCCCCCTAAAAATTACTTCATTCACTTATTCTTACCCTTTTTTGGTTTAATATTTTTATTCCTTTATTATAAATTCATATTTTATAATAAAACTATAAATATGTAAAAATTACTATGATATATTTTTCATTCCTACTATCTCATCTTCGCGACATTATTCATATTTCTAAAAATAACAAAAATGTTAGAAATTTTATTCCTATTTTTATTATATGTGAAAAAAAGGATATTTCGTAGCACAGCACATACAACAATATATAAGCTCCGAGAAATTGCGCCCAAATGAAGTATGAATTTCAGTCGAAATTCAGTTCAAAAGTTTTATTATCCGAAAATTCATTTTTATTTTGGAAATTCAGCTCAGAAAATTCAGTGTAAATTTGGGTTGAATACCTTTTTCGGTTTTTAGACAAAATTTCCAAAAAGAAAAATGTAAATCGACCCAAAATACAGTTTTTGATTTTTTTTTTTGTGTCGGATTTACGAGTAGCATCTTTAATGTTGCGGTGCATTAGCAGTGTACTTTTTAATAAAACCAAAAAATGTACGTTTCATCGGGTATCATTTGATGGGTTTTGAATTCTTCTTGGTGCATATTTCATCCGAAGATGTATGTTCGGAAAAATAAATTTTCTTTTTGCATTACTATATCAACTAAATTCACCGATAATATAAAAACCATTGAATTTAGTACTGATCATATGAAAAACGACTAAATGAAATTCACCAATTTTTTACAATTGTCGTTATATGAATGAACACTTTACATTCAAACTATCAAAAATCAACAAAACAAATCCAAGGGTTTTGTTTTACCGATTTTCCATTCAATTTTGTTTGAACTTCTTTCTTATTTGTGGTTATTCAACCCAAATAAATGAAAACGATTTTTAACCCAAATATTTGAACCGAATTTCCTTAATAAATTTGGGTTTAAAAACGAATTACCGTCCGAAAATCCTGATACAAAATTTTTGAGCTTATTTTCCTAATGTATTTGTACTAAATTTCTTTGGACTGAATATCCTGGACCTGAATATAATAATATAAATTGTTCATATTATAATACAAAATAAATAACTTGAAGACTTCTACAACATTTAAAATTATATATATTTATCTTATCCTAAATTCTGTTCACCACACTCTCACTCTCCACATAATATATTTCTAATCTTTACTATCGTAGCTCCAATATTGAAATATACAGCAAATATAATAGTTAAATTTTACTCCGGGTAGAGACGTTTACAAATTCCAAAAACCCCATCCTGACAGAAACACAAAAAAATGAAAAAAAAAATTACATAAAAACATAAAATCTAGGGTGATTTATGCTATAAACAGTGAAAAATAATATTATATGAAGAAAATTACAATATTTTTCCTGAAAATGGGTGAATTTTGATTATATTTTTCTCTAGCATAGATTTTCATAATGAAATCTTGTAAATATATATGTAATTTGTATAGATTAATATGTATATACATACATATATAGTTAAAAAAAGGAAACTACACAATTTTCCATTCTCATTTTCGTTTAAAGCAGATTGGAAAATATATGCTAATACGAAATAAGTAAAAATAATCAAACTATTTAAAAAAAAAGGACACCCTCTCCCTCGTTACTAACACAAATATAGATTATTTTTCAAAACTAATACATTGAAAATATCATTTATTTATATATATTTTAATATTATTTTTCACTATTGAAAGAAATAAAATGGCGAAAAACGTATACAAAAATTAGTTTTTTCTGTTGTTGTTGTGTTATGATGGGATGAAGGGTTTGGGTATGGTTAGAAATGGCAATAATTCTACATGCTCCAAAAAAGAGTAAATATTTTTCAAAAAAAAAAAAAAAAATCCAGAGAAAATTATTCTTCAACACATTTATAGAAATTAATATTTTTGTGTGCGAAAATTGTGTGGGTGCGTTGGAAAAGTGTATAAATTTATTCTTTACAATTTTATCCTTTTTCTATACACAATTTTTATAGTATTAGTGTAGAATTAATTTTTTTATTTAACTGTATATAAAAAGTTATTTTATTTTTTGCTACACAATACATAAACAAAATTTAATTTTTCTCTCTTTTTGTGTATCCTTCGCATATATCCTTTTTCTTGTAGTTTTAGTTTTCGTTTTTTTTTTGTTGTTGTTGTAGAATTTTATATATTTTTTTATTGTTGTGTGTTACATGATGTTTTTTTTACGGTGGTAAACCAAAAAAAAAAAAAAAAATTTAATTTTTTTGCACCGTTTTTATGGTAGTATAGAAATGGGCGTAACTGGTTTTTTTTCTTGCAACAAAAAAAAAGGGATTTTAATGCGAGAGTTTTAAGGAGTTTTAGAAATTTTTTTTTTTTGTGTATGAAATATTTCAATCCCATTTTTTTTTTATTTTTTGCTGTAAATATGTATTAGTAAAAAAAGATTTTAGTTTTTTGTTTTTTTTTGCTAAAGGGGAAATTTGTATGTTTTTATTTTTTGTATGTTGAAAGAAAAACTCCTACATTCGTCTCTTTTACACTTAGGTAATATGGGGTGCAAAATTTTTGTTTTTGAAATAAAAAAGTTAGAAAATTTATTTTGTTTGTGTGGTTTTTTTTTTTTTTTTTGGTAAAATAAGAAATTAACTAAAATGCCACACCCAAAAAATGAAAATGATTTTTCTTGTTTTAGAAAATAACAAATATTTTTAAAATTATTTAAAATTATATATTTTTTTTATAGTACTAATTATTTCTTATACATATTGGAAATTTGTTTGATAATATTCTTTATAGGGAATGCCATTATGTCAGATTGATTATAATAATTGATTATTAATTTATTGGGTGAAACAAAAAGGATTAAATGAAGAGAAAGACTATTTATGATAATACAATTTAGTGTATGGGAAATCAATCAACATTTTTATCAGTTTGTTTATGAGTTCAGGTGGAATAACTTTTTGGTGGTTAACAAAATGTTGACTTATTGTTGGTTACCTTTTTTTCGCTGAATGCTTTTTAAATATTTGTAAAAAAATTATTTTAATTTAAGGGTGTTTGTATTATAATATATTTGTTTAATGGTATAATTTACAGTCGTTATCGATTTGCACGAACCAATTACACGCCAATACTTTGAACTATTTTCAATTCTACTTTGTTTTAGAATTTTTTAGGAAGATGTCTAATTTCTTGGGTAGATTATCTTATTTTTTTTTTAATATGAATGGTTTATGATTGCTTTGATAAATGTTCTATGATAATGGTAATGTTATTTATTTTCTTATATTTATGAATTGATTTAGTGTAGAAGTAGAACTCCAGAGTAGATTGTATAAATTCTTATTTTCTTATATATTGTATAGTTCAATTAAAAGTCATTTGTACATTATAATTATAACATATATTTAAAGCAAATGTTATCATTTATTTAATATTAATTTTACACATTTGAGAAGTACCAAGATTTTAATAAAATAACCAAATCTCAAATTACGAATATTAAATTTATTAAACTTTCGATTAAATATTCTGATTAAATAAAAACCCTGATTAAATGTAGGGAAAATTCGATAAAAATCGCAAAGCAAAATTGTATTATTAATAACGAAATTAATATTTAATGTTTTGATACAAATTCACACGATAATAAAAAAATGTGCTCGCCGTATTTAAATTAATTTAAAACTTCAAATTTTCTCAATATTAAATTACAATTCAAATGAATGATACTTAAGATAAATATTATAGTATACAAATCGTACAAATTTATGGTACCAATACAAGAAATCAATATTAAAATGCTAGTTTTTCAGAGGATATACGACGGTTATCTCCGCAATCATTGCAAATATTGAAAACCACGTAACAGAAATAGAAATAATATGCCTAAAAACCTATAGATAACCTATTACGTTAAAATGAACAATTTGGTATATACGACAAACCAATACTGGGTGGACGCATTATTATACGTGTTGCGCGTGATTTTTTTGAAAAAGTGTATAAGTAGAATGTCAAAAGCATGCCAGTTTAACGTTCTACTAAAAAAAATTATTGTAAATTATTTTTCTAAGAATCAAAAATTATCAAAATTATCCAGAAAATAATGACAAATCACAATTGATTAAAACATTTATAAATTACATATTTTCGCACTCATAAATTTGACAAGTTCACTTTTTATAAAAAAAAAAAATTAAGATAAACTTTAAGTAAATTTATTTTGAAAATAAATTTTAATTAATTAAATTGATTTACTTTTAGAATATCTAAATAATTTACTCATCAAAATAATAATATTTTTTACATCTTTAACTTACAAATTTACTTTATTGTCGGAACAATTTTATTAAAATCTTTTTTTTTATACATTTTTTTTTTATTCAAAATTACAATTTACTTTGACATAAAAATATATAAGTTTCCGTACGATCTTAAAACTTTGACATATTCAAAAAAACTGATATTCTTTAAAAATAAAATTATCTTACTAACCCCCTTAAAAATTATAAAAAAATATTTTAGCATTTATAAAACAAGTTTTTCTCAACTTTAATAAGACACAAAAAAAAATATTTTTTGAAGACCTTTTGCTTAAAGAAATCTTCTCATGAAAAATACCCTTAATTTTATTATCTCTATGACATATGACCGTTTTTATTATTACCTGGTCTGACCACTTTTTTTTTTAAGGACATTAAAGGAATTCTGTATTTAATGCAAAATTTTAAATCATTTTCATGTACACATTATTAAATGGTAATATGTTTTAATTTGAATTTTTGTTTTAGAACGATTTATTTCAATCCTTAAAGTTTACATCCAGACTGTACTGATTGAAATAATAACCCTTCTATATATTTTTTTTTTATTGAAATTTGATCGATTTTCAATTAAACAAATCCTTTAAATTTATCCTTGTCAGTGAGGATAAATATTTATTTTGTATTTAGTTAAATTTTATGTAAATCAGGATATCAAATATAATTTCTTCAAAAATATTAATGATTTATAATATTATGAAAAAGATAAATGATTATAAATGAATTATGATTTTAAAAATATTAATAGATAGAAATAATATAATATATATAAAAATATTATTAAAATTTGTAATAAATCAATTAATTTTAAGATTAACTAAAACGGTAGCATCTAGAACTGTAGAAAATCTGAACTCAAACCAATCTAAACTTATAAAAAGAAATTTATGCTAAGCTACTGACTATACTATTACAGTAGCTTAATATCTAGGTCAAAGGTTTGCTAAAATGGGAGGATATCGCTTCATATTCCTTGGATGATATTATAAAGTTAATTAGAATTGAAGTTTCATTCGCGAATTATATGCGAGGTATCACAATATAAGTTTGTTTTGTTGGCAGCGATTGTTTATGGGATAAAATTTGAAAACTAACTTTAATCTAATTTAATATAAATATAATAAAATATTTCGGAATTTTGTGATTTTATATAAAATCAGAAAACTTAAGTTTTAAAAATTTACCATAAACAATTTTTTTTTTTGATGTTGTGTATATAATATTAAAATAGAAATTTATCATTTTTGTTAGCTTTAACAGAAAGAAGAACGTAATTTTTCTATTAACTTTGTAACATTATCCATATAATATTTATTTTACGTAATATATATTTATATATATATATATATTTTCTTAAATATACATAAAATGCCAAAGCCTTTCAAGTCTCTATTAATCCCTTGGTTCTTATGTAAACGAATAATTTTTTATATATATATTTTTTTTTGTTCTCCATGTACCAAAAACTTTTCCTCTAGAGAGAATCTCTATGGGCTATTTGTACAGTGGTCTTTATATTGCTTATATATATTTGTGAATATGTATTGTTGTATATATATGTTATTAAATAAATTTTATGGGGTATAAGTAGCAAAAGGGTTGCTATACTCATGTAACATTAGAAAAAAAAGCGAAGCGCAAGAAAGTTTTCAAAAACACAAACTCCCTCAGCACTTTTCAAAAATATTGTATATTCAAAAATTTGGGGCTCATGTTCTACAAATTATATATCTATATACAATGTTTACATACATATATTATGTAGAAATATAATAAGATTAAAATATGAGAAAAAAAAACTTTTTTTTAACCAATTCTATGATGATAAAATATAAAGGTGCTTAAATTTCCAATTTATACTTAAATATTTATTTTGTATATATATAAAAAGTTATATATATATATATATATATATGTGTGTACCGATTGCACACATTTACATTTTAACAAAATAAAAACTTTTTCGTATCCTGATTTTAATGAAATCTAAATTCATGGTTTACTTTATCATCAAGTTTAATTTTTCAGAACAAAATTTATATAATAATTATATTTAAAATGTGCTAATAAATTTAGTACGATTATTTTTATTTAAAATTTCTATTAGGATGTTTATCAAATTTATATACATTTGAAAATTGACGTATAACATAATAAAAATTTAGATTAAAAATATATAAAATTAATATAATAAAGTTTAATTTATTTTTTAATATATTTAATGTAATCAATTTAATAAATTTTTAAATTCTAAATAGATTTGTATTATTGGCCGATAACTCAAAATTTACCTGTAACTCTTTTTTTTTTATTACTACCAGGTCTGAGCACTTAATTTGAAAGGACATTTGATAATTTCTAATGAACAACTCTTAAATTTTTGTTTTATAGCTTTATGAAAATTTATCAAATTGTTATAAAAAAAGAGCAATCAATGCTAATTTAGAAAATATAAATAAATTTATTTATTATGTAAAATTTACTTACATAAAATTTAAATTGCTTGAGCTTCAAATAATTAAGTAATTCTGCAAAACTAAAATAATTGCTAACATCTTTTTAAAAATGCTCTTATAAAACATAAAACTTAAATTTAAAATTTTATTCATTTTGATTAAAAAAATAACACTATGCATTATAGTGCAACATTGAATCATTTTCCTTATCAATTTTTTTAGAGATACAGATATTATTGAAACAGCTTTATTTTATAATATAAAAAATAATTTATCAAGACAATGCTAATTGAACCCGTATTTTTTTAAACACATCCTTCGTAAAGACCATTTAAAAAAGTGAAACTATCAGCTTATAATAATTAGGCTAATCAAATATTAAAATGATAAAACATCCAATTCGTCAATACTATAATGTCTAATTGATTATAATAGATTTTTTCCATATAATTTAGTAATCTGAATTTTTAAGATAATTCGGATACCACAACTCAACCGTAGTAATAAAATGGTGAAAATACCTAATTGATAAAAAGTCTGTAGCATTTGTTTTACTATGAGATTTAGGATCGTTTTATTTTTAGATTATGGGTGAATTACGCCCCCAATATAATGGAGGTTTGAATCATAATTTTTCTGGTTGAAAATGTTATATTTATGTTCAATTGCAAAAATAATGTTATATTTATGTTAAATCATATTCAAATAATGAATGCCGAAGTATGAAAAGTTTATTTTATTAGATGGAAATTTACATTTTTTTTCCCCAGATTTTACGAATCATTTAGTTTTAGTTGACATAGTTTTAGGTAAATATTAACAGCGTTTTCAGAAAATATCTGTTTAAAAAGGAATTTTAAAATATAATATAAAAGAAGTATCGAAGGAAATAAAAAAAAAATTAAAATATTGTGTTAAAACTAATTTTATTTTTAAAATTTTCATTATATTAAATTTCCATAGTTTATTCATGCGGAGAAGATAACATTCATTTGTTAGAACCAAATTATATAATTCATATATAAATTCTTTACATAATATACCATCTATGTTTCCTCAACTAAAACTACGTCTTGTTTGGTATAAAAAAGTATATATATATATACATATATATACTGTTTTGGTATGTCAAAGTTTATATTATAATATTATAACCGCATTCATATTTTCATTTTCTCAAAACTTTACTACCAAAAACTAACTATATAATACGAATATAGTACAATTCTAATATAGCAAAATCTAAATACAGTGGTATATCAAAAATAATAATAAAAAAAAATAAAGATAGAGAAGCTCCACATATAGATTATAAATAGTTACAAGCAAATTCTGTTCGAGAAAAGTTTTCCATTTTGACAACAAAAAAAAAAAAAATCCCCCCAGAAGCATTTAAAAATATTTTTAAACATCAATTTATCTATTATACTTTATGTATAGAAACTATATATGTAATATTTCACTAACAATGTTTGGTTTTTCTATATCGTTTTATGTTCTCTCTATATATCGTAAGTTCATTCAACATAAAATGCGGTTTTTAACATAGGAAATAAATTCATTTATGTTTTTATAAATGAATAAAGTTTTCAAAAAAAAAAAAAAAGTTTATTATATATTATATAAGAATAATTTCATTATTATGTGTGAATTGAATTAAAATTATTTACAAAAAGCAAACACAGAGCAAAGCGTCCATAACTAAATTTTATATAATTTAATATTTGAAAATATAATCTGAAAGTTTTTTATGAATATTTTTTAAAAACACTGAAATTTCTAATAACCAACTTTAATAATTTATATATTTTAAATGATTAGTTAGTAAGTTCTTAATAAAATTTAATCTTTTACGTTAATCTATATAGATTTTGAACTAATCAGAAAGTTCGAAAACCAGCTACAGAGCATAAGTCTAGGGCAGCCATTTCCAAACTTTTACTAGTCTACACCCACTATTAAAACCGTATAAAACACATCGCTAAAAAAATAAGGAAAAAGTAAAATTTATGTATTTATTAAAATCAGCATAATTACGTGGATGCATGAGATGAATGAACTTGGTTGATATATACCAAAGATATATATATATATATAAATATTCCAGCAAGTTAATTAAAATTAAACTAATATGCACACAATTAATATGAACAACTATAAAATTTTTGGTGAACCATCTTAAGCGGTCGCAAACTACCATAACCATTTTGAGAACCAATGGTCTAGATCTAGGGTAATTTTGAGACATTTGGTACACATATTTTCCGAGATTGTTAATAATCTGTAATTCCCGAAAATCTTATACTACTTGTATAATTATGTGTTCATTTTCTTTGACAGAAACTTTTTATTCCAAAAAACCAAGGCTTTGAATTAAAAAAGGTTCATCGCTTTTTGAAATATTTGTTTATTTTTTTCACTTTAATTCACAGCTCAAACAAAACCAAATGCAAAATTTGTCTCACTAAGCCACAAGTTATAATCATGTGCAACTCATTAGCTTCCCAAGAATCGATTAAAAATCAGCTTTTTGGTTATTATGTTTTGAAAAATGTACAAAAAAAAAAAATGAAAAATAATTGACATGAATTTAACTTGTAAATAAATTTATACTGGTAAATATCTGATACTTTACCTCAAATAGGGACTAAACATTTTGTAATTAAAACTAATTGGAACACTATATATTTGGATGTTTAATTTTTTTGAGAACATTTTTTAAACATATTATTATACCCTAAATATGGATTTAATATAATTTCAAAGTTTTAAAACTAAGTGTAGATGAATTAAGCTAAAATTTCTTGTGTATTATGTTAAATTAGAATAAAGCTTGATTATAAAATTTAGATTTTAAGTAAATTCATTTTAATATTATACGAAATTTAACATTTCAATTTAAGTATATACTGGCTGATAATAAATGAATTACAAACATTGAATTGGACTGTACAGTAGTAAAGACATTACATCAAAATTTTATCAAAAGTGACGTTTTGATGAACTTTTACTGGCCAGCAAAGAGATAGATGATTTGGATCAGAACTCTTAATAATCAACACCAACATCAATATTCAATTTTTTCAAGAAAACTTCCATTTCCTATGCGTTTTATGTATTATAATTTCTGATGTATAGGCTTATAAGCTGTGATAGTCCAATAAAACTCTTGATTAATGTATGTGGTATAGGTTTATTTTTTAAATTGATATCTTAATATGTTATTGGTGTTATCCAGTTCCATTAATGTAGCTAAGATATGTTAAACTAAGAGCATATAGAAAGTATCATCTATATTCAAAAATTATTGAATATAGAATTAAATATAAAACTATTTTTTTAGAATATTATGGCTCACTCAAAATTCTAAAACTAACCAAAAAACTGCCCACAAACTTGATTATTTTATTGTGGCTATGCTCAAAAATAGCTTTAATTATTATTTTCATGTAATACATACATAAAAATTGAGTGAAAGAGTATTACATAATATTAAATTAAAATTATTAATTATAATGAAAATCTGATAATATAGCAAGGTGCTTCAATTGACCTTAAACCAATTAATTAAATTCTGTATTTCCTGAAAAATAAAATAAAAAAAGAAATATTTTAATTCACTAATCCGTCCTTTCGCAGTATCTATACCATTAGAATTTGTATAATTTCAAAAAATAAACACTAAGTTAAATGTATAATAAATTAAAAATACATAAGGATAATTACTCAACACCAAAGGATTATTCCGATTCTCATTTCGGACCCTTTTTTTTATTACATATTAATTTATCTCTCTAACCTTTAACTTTTTTCTAGTTTATAAAAATTTAAATACTTTTAAATAAATAGGGTAATCCAATTCAAGCACGGGACGATAATATAATTGACTGATGCGCTTATGGCTCGTGCTATATACATAAAAATACCAATGACGACGACCTTATGTGGTTAAAAAGATTTTTTTACCTGTTCTCATTTGGGACAGTCATATTTGCGTGATGTGATTTAAGGTTTATTGAAAACCGGATAAACAAAAAAAAAATATTTGTTATTTTTTTTAGAATGAGAAAGGCAATTTTTGGGTTTCTAATTAAATTAATTCTCGGAATTGTTGAGGCACGACATTTTGAACTTTAACACTTCCGATTAGTATTGTTTTAAAAGAACTTATATGGTTAATTCATTGAATGTATAATTAATATTTCAATCGATTTCAAATTTTTTGTATTCAAGTTTGAATTTGTGGATAAACGTGAAGAAACACAACTGAAAGTATTTCCCACGGGTCAAGATAAATATTTCTTGTTTAGCCTGTTTTTTAAGATAAAACATTGAACTTTTTATTTCAGTCGAAATAGATTCTTACAAATATGAACTAAGAATCTGATCTATGAATATAAGAAATTAGAAGGGTGCCATATCGAATTATGAATTAAAAAAGGGTGATTTTAAATGTAAACCAGTATTTTTTTAAATTATAAAATATATACATTTAAAATTATTTACTTGTTTGTATTGTTTATGAAATATGTATGAAATATTTGTCATCTCCATGTGTGTTTAAGATCAAGCGATTTTTTTCTTTTAATCGTTAACCGAATTTTATAACCGAATATATATCCTTAATATTTTTTTTGAAAACGAATATAGTGAAAAAATATCGATATTAATAGGACTATGAAAATTCCGATACATTAGCAACAATGAACAAATTATTTATTGTTTTTTTGGCATCTTTTGTAGATTTAGAACTCTTACCTATTTTCTTAGGACTACATCCTGAACAGGAATTTTTACGATATATTTATACAAGTCAAAACAGATTTCAATCATTGGTCAAAATTACAAGATTTCATATCAAAATATTTATTAGCTGAAATGCCTTTTCGGAATGTCCTTCAATCAAAAACCAAAAAAGTGTATTCGAGTTAAAACTTTGTGTACTAAGGTCTTTTTAATGGAGGTTCAGTCAATCAACAGAAAATAAGTTACAGGCAAAATTAACGTAAGAAGTAAATTTTAGGACCAAGTAGTTTTTCAGCGATATAATTTGACACTTTTAAAGATGGTTTTTAAGTAGACACATAAAAATTAAATTGATTGTAAAATTGTAATTGTTTTTTCGAGTTTCAATTATATCAATTATAGATAATTTTGGACTGAAATTCCCTTCTTTTTTAAAATGATATTCCCGGATCCATTAATTTTCTCGAAAAAATATAATTATGTACATTAAATTACAAAAAGGTTTTTCACAAAATTTTAAATATGTAATAACACATTTTCAGACCTGTCAATACTCAATAGTGAAGTTTTTTTCAATAAATTAATATTTTTACTAAATAACACCCTATATTATAATAATAATAGTACCTATTGTATACTGGTAACTGCCAGATTACTGGTATTGTCACAGCACACATCATCTTGCGGAAACATGCTACAAGGTTAGGACTGACCACAGTCTCGATCTGTAGAGGCTACGAAGAACAGGGGGAATCCTTGGAGCATCTCCTGCGTCATTCTCCTGCAATGCAACAAAGAAGATTACGACATTTAGAATGGCACTTTCTAAATAACCTGTTAAAAGCGAGTGAAATAAAATCAGCTAACCTGATTGCGTTCATTAAGGAGGTGGAATGGATTGATGTCCTGTAAGATTGAAGCGTCATCCTCCTCCTTGCAAACCAACCAACCAACCATAATAATACGCTGTATAATAAATTTCTCAAATAATTATCCACAACTTTTACTAAATGTATGATTAAAATTTTATTCCCATCGTGCTGTGCTTGCATCATCAGCTTTCACAATTAATTAAATATTTATCAAGATTCAAATTGCTAATTTAATTTTAAAAATCTTGAATTTAACTTGACTTTATCTATCCAACTCAGATTTTAACTTTGTTAATAATTAATATAATATTATTATGTCATGCAAAGCAATTGTCCATGAACATGCAATTCAATTTACGACAATTCTATTTCGTTTAAAATAATTAAAAAATTAAATCTCGACATACAATATATTAAAAGTATTCTATTGTCAAATTACGATAAATATAGAAAATTGGTTGTATTTAATTATGAATTCAAAATTATTTATGTCAGTTATAGATCAAATTTAGTAAAAGAAATGCAATTTTACAAATCTCTAACAATATTATTCAATAAAAATAATTTGTTTCTGTATAATTTTTTATATTTACAAAGTTTTTCATAATATAATAATATAAAATTTTTGTAAAATACGAAAATTTAAATTTACATATTCTAGATTTAACTGACTATATATAACATTCATTTTTAATGAAATATAAATTCATTTCCCTTTCATATCCCCATCTTACAGGATCATTTATTTTGGGAGTAATTTTAGATATACAAAAATGAATATATATCCTTACCTTATATATAAAAAAATAATAATATATAGAGTCTTCTTGCGTTGAGCCGCATACATAATAAGTTTTAGTCATTAATTTATATAGAATTTAATTTTTTTTTTTTTACTTTTATATTATCCACCTTCATCAAAATAAAGGATTTTATATTTATGTTGTATAATGACGCAAAAAGGAAGGATTCTACTATTTGAATATTACATAAATATATATATAAATATAAAAAGGATATAACTATCTCCAAAGAATAAATATGTACAGAGAAATATGTAAATAATTTTTAAAGTCGATATAGATTTTTAATACAGTATGTATGAATGTTATACCTCCAACCAAACGATTTATTTTTATATATATATATAATTCTAAAATCAGGGATGACGACGTTCAAAAGGATATGTGTACATAATAAAAGAAAGTATATTTTATAACGGCCATTCTAGCTATAAAATATATTTATATATATGTATATAAAGATATTATGTTTAACATCCCTTCTTTTGAGGGTGGAAAAGTTTTAGGTATTTTTTCTTTATTTTTCATTACACCATAGAATATTAATTTACAGGATGATTCAAAACTTTGATGGCTTAAGTGTTGTTTTTATATCAAGCGAAATTACTCATTTATTTATTAATTTTTAATTTTTTAATATAATATCAAAATCATCCTGTACACAGTATATTTAAAAATATATATTTACATATTAGTATTAATATATATATATGTATATATATAATGTTTAGGTTCTAATGTTTATAACGACCCATCCTTGGGATAAATTAGATGAGTTTCCCTGGGATTTAGAGATGCTCTTACATAAAAAGGAAATTTCTAAGCTATAAAATGAAAGGATAAAGATGACCTGACCCTTATGAAGGGTATAGCGTATATATATATATATTATATATATAAATTGTACTGTTTTTAGTTTATCTCATACCAAAAACCATAATATAAAATATTCGAGTTTTTGAATGTTTTTTATTTTATTTCTGGAGAAAATGGAAAAACTTTTATTTATAATGAAAACAGGAGTTGGGGGTGTTTTACATATATACCTTACTTTTTATTTTGTTTTGGGTTTAATATTATAAAAAACAACACCCTTTTATTTTGGTGTAATTAAAAGGTCTTTGAGAAATATCATGGCCGTCACAAAATAAATAAATGACTGAAAATTATTAGTAAATATATAAAATTTGTTCTATTCTGATGTATATATTTTTAACAGAACTCAAACATAGTTTTATAGCTGCAGAACAATATTTATAAAATTAAATTTGAATATTTGATCATAAATCAAACTTTAGTTTCGTTCTTTTCAATTTTAAAAGAACATTAAAATTTCTTGTTATAAAAGTGTAATTGTTATTGGTGAGTTTTGAATTTATATGTAATTTTAATCAACATATTTTTAATCTAATTATAATTATTGTATATATTTACGAAATTAATATGGAATTAATAAATATACAAGATTTCAAAGTAATAGTCTACAAATAATATCTGGTTAAAGTTAATACATATCACTTCGAAGTCAAATTAGTTCTTTTCCAAATCATACTCAAATTAAATAAATGTTTCTTAATTTTTACCTGGAGAGTACAATTTCATTAGTTAATTATAATTAAATTATTTATTATTCTATAGTTTTAACTAAATCTGTATCAAAATTCATGATTTAAATTTTGTAATCATAAAATAGTGATTAAAAAAGTATTCAAAAAGCCAATTTGATTGACTTTGAAAGGGTTTAACTTGTTATATGTAATTAGTGATAATTATCTAATATCGAAATCTTGTTATGTGCATATTTATAATCGGTTATTGGCTTGGTATTTTTAAATTTCACAATCAAGATAATTCTGCATGGTATAATTTAAATATAGCCTAAAGTTTTAACCTAGTTTTCAAGTAAAGCGTTTTGTTATGAACTTCTATTTTCAATTAAGTTGACCAAAGTACAAAACTTTATAAACATCCAATTGTAGAAAATTTTCTTTTTTATTGAAAATTTTGTTATTATTATACAATAATTACTGTCAAATGTCAGCTGTTTTTATTCAACATAAAAAAAAATGGTTGAATTGTTTACTTTCAAGTTGAATAATTGAACATTAAATTATCTTTCCTTTATATACATTAATTTTATTGATATTTATTATGTATAAATTTGTACATAAATAATTTATTTCAATGTCAATGGCGTATCTGTTCAAATTTTATGTGAAGCTTAAACGTTTGGTATTAGTAATGCTATTGTTTATATAAAAATTAATATATTCGAAATTCATACCATAAATTCAATACATTTCATAATTTTTATAATTGAATCGTAATATTTTTGAAAATATTTTTATAATACATATTAGTTTTAGCTATTAACATCTTCTTTAGCACATTCGCATCCAACTCTTTGTCATTTCTATAATTATGTAAACCAATAATTCGAAAAAAGTTTCAATAATTGCATTTGATTAAATATAAATGAATATGAATATTCTTTTAACTATAATTTTAGTTAGTATACAGGCACAGGGTGCTTTGTCAAATGTAAATTTTTCTTCTGATTGTTTTTTATTATTTCCATAATTCAAGTAGTTTTTACTTGAGTAAGTTCTTTAGGAAAAATCGTTACAGAAGTATAATTAATAAAATGATATATCTTTATGTAAAGAAGCAGGATATACACCAAATTATGTTTCTACATAATTAAAAAAACGTGGTTTAGAAAGAAAAGTAATTTCCGTATTTTAGAAACTGCGATTACCATGGATCTCCTACGATTCCATAAGTTCACACCGGTTTTATCAATTGTTTATATAGCTGAACCTTATTATAATGTTGTCAATTTATACTGCCTTCCCATCAGCCAGTAAATTTTTTTGTAACATATTACTTGTTATAATTAATTACCATGTAATAACTAATAAATGAGTCAGTATAATTTACATATATAACTAATTAATAATTATATTTTATATCTATATTTCCAATTTAATTAATTAAATAATTAATTTCTAATAATTAAAACCATTGTTAATTAAATTTATTCAAATAAATCAATTTTCTTTAACTGAATTGAAATTCCATTTAATTTTAAGATAATAAGACATAAGACTCGTACTTTGTACTCTTTGAAAAGGATTCATATTTATTTTAATGAAAAGCTTCAATTCTCTTTAAAAAAAATTGAGATATGTATTCTCAATTAATGTGTACTACTTTATCGACCTCCTTGTCTTCCTTTGTAACTTCGATTTGAGAATGGTTATTATTTTTGTTTTCCTCACACCAAAAAATTTTCTCAATACAAATTACTAAGAATATCTATTAAAAACTAGATGTCGCCATAAGTTACAATTTTCCAATCCTATCAGATTCTAATAAGAAATAAAAATAGCAATATAAAAATATAATAATTGCTTTTGAAATAATTTTAGCAAGTAACAAGCAAAAGAACAAATAATTTTAATTTATATTTTATTATGATATCATTTCAAAAAATCGATAAGGAAATTTATTTATAAAATTAATTTTCTAATCAGCCCGATATCACCTTAAATATATTTACATTTCTGAATTAATTTACTTAACGGCTAAATAGGGTACAAAGATAAGATATGTATTTAAAAATATATAATAATTTTTTTTAGGGCTTTACTACCATCTGTCATATTCACAACTGAAAATCTTATTTAAAACAAAAAATGTCCCCTTCAAGAGTGCACCTTATAGTAATATTTAAAGGATTTATGATTTTATTTTATTGAGCTTTTTTCCTCCCCCATAAAAATTTATGGATATGATAGCAACATATTTTAATTTCGTCCTTATCATTTAACATATAAAGATATTTATTGATAAGATTATAATATTTATATAAATTTAATCATAATTTTGATCATGTCAAATATATTTATATTATTAAGAACCAACAAAATGACATATGGTAAATAATAAATTAAATATGTATAAATTTATATTCTTATACGAAAAATAATAATTTGATAATCTATACTAGCCGAAGTCGCGGGGGGACAAGGCGAATACGTAATGTAATATTGCTTGGAAATAATAGCGTATGTAATCGACTTAATTATAAAATATAATCAAATATTTTACCTGAGGCAAACAAATAATATTCAAAATATCATTATATATTTCTGCAATATATGATTCCCATTTCTTATTACTTCTTATTAATATCAAAAGTTTTAATAAATGGGGAATTAGTTTAGCCAATAGATGTTACAACGAAATTTTAAATAGCTTTTAATTATTAATTAGGTCTGTCTTGAGATGTTTACCATATTTATTTATAAATGATAAAAGTCTTATTACAAGTGTCCACTACAATTTGTCAATAGAAAAAATAAATTCAATCTAGAATATGCAATTAATTATAAATTTAATTTGAATCAAACTAAATTTTCAAAATTTGCAACTGTATTCCTACAAATATTTTGACTGAAGTAAGAAATAAAATTAGAATTTTGAATTTGACCAAACTTCCAATTACCTCCACTCATTGTTTCACAATCATTTCTTTAATTCAAAAATCGAACAGGTTTATAACTTACTGAGAGGATAATTTGGATCATCAATGTGAAGTGAAGAATAATTCAGAAATTAATTTTCTATTTAATTTACAATAAGTCAATATATTTCAATCTTTTTAAGAATTGTTATTGAATAAATATTTGAACTGTTGTGACAGACTTGAGGTTTATACGTTTGTAAGGATGCAGTTTCTAAATATGAAATATAAACTGTGTCACATGCGCTGGAATATCTTAAATAGTTGTTATTCGATTCGAATGAAATTTTGCACACAATTTGTATTTTATTCAGATGCTCGATTAGGTAGCTTTAGTGGGTATGTACTAAAATTTCCGAATATTATCTAATGTTTTCTATACTTTACAATTCAATAAAATTTGATAATGTGTTTTATAACCCACTAAATTTAAAATTGCGCATTTTTTGAAGCATTTTTTATATAAGTACGAATTATCTTATCCCCCTAGTTTAGCAGGTTTTTTTTAAAATGATCCAAAACTATTTGGATGAGAATAGAAATTATTAAAAGAAACTTTAATCTCTGAATTTTGCCATTTTTGTGCTTTTTACACTAAATTTGTATCATACTATTAGGAATAATTAAAAATTTAGGTTTAATATTTAATTGCATGAGTTTAAAAATATAACCAATATAAATTAATGAATTCTTTTAACAGCATTGAGCAAAACATTTAAAATTATTTTATATATACAATGCCATGTATTCGTTTTACAATGTTATTTACAAAATGTCAATATATACAGAAATTATTGTCTGAATTCTACATTTAATAATTTTGAACTTGAATAATATTCAGGATAATATTTTATGTTTGTGTGTCAGGGTTCAAGGATACTAGAATACAAGCATTTCTATATACTACACTAAAATTATTGTGTATTGATATTGATCGATATTAATAAAATTTACGTTTTGTCTGTCTTCCGTATAATTTTAATGAAGCAACTAACAAGTAACTATATTTTATTGTAATTGTAATCAACAATATTTAAATTATTACTGAAAAATATATTTTATAGACTGAAATTATTCATTGCAATAATTTTAGTTATGCAATATTTTTATTTTGAATTATTTAAGGCCACCGTACAATAATTATTAATGGCATGGGCTGTTTTTTTAATTCTACAAACCCAATAATTGATGTTTGTAATAATTATAAATTAATAAGAGTCCACAGATTTTAAAATTATTAGATAGAAAAACTATTGCTGACAAAAAATAATTTTTTTATAAATCAACAAGTTTTTTTTGAATTAAGATTTACCAGCAACTGTCAAAGAAGAGTCTTGACTAACAAGTACTTTGGCATGTCTATTAACATGCTCAGTCAAACTACTTGTCAGTAAAGACTTTTAACATTTGCTGGAAAATCTCTATTCCCCCAAAAAATTCTGGGTTTTTGTTTTTACTGCTGGTAAAAAATCAGAATTACTGCTATTAGACAAAAGTATCCATCATAATAAAAGTTTTAAAACAATTTTATGTAAAATTAAAATATATAGTAAGAAAAGATTTCGTGCAAACACATTTCGATTTTGAATTGACAAGCATAGAAAACTTTAAATATACGACAGTTCAAAATTATTATAAAATATCCTGAAAATGAAAAGTAATAAATAATGAAGGTGATGATTATTTTATTGATATAGTTTTAAATTTCGATCTTCTCATATATTCATATTATGTTCAACATATTAATCAAACTGATTGGGAGTTTTTGTTAAATATATTTTGAATTTTATTTGGTTTTATTGCTGCAATTTACTTATGGTATTAAAAATGCGGAAAAATTGTATGATTTCATACAACAGTTGTATCAGAAGATTTTTTGTGTACTGAAATAATAATCAATGCAGAAATTTTCTTTCTTTCTTTTTAAATTTCACACGAATAATTAATATTGTGGATGGTGTGGAAACAAATTATTGATATTTTGAATAATGATTTCAATTATGAAAATTTTAATTGTAGTCAACAAGTCAACAATTTTTTAACACCTCGTTTAATCTATAGTTTCCGTTTGATTTAATTTTTTTTTAAAATTATGTGCCTCTCAAATAGGGTAACTTAATTAATGGAATTGCTCAAAATTTTAACGTAAAATTGCGCATCTTTAAAAGAAAAAATGAAAAATCACATTACAGTTTTCATGCTTGTCCTTTTAAATGCATTTTATTAATTTTTGAAAGTGTGTTTTTAAAGTTTAGATTTTAATTAACAAAATTTTATTTAACTTTATCTTTCTGATATACTTGAAATTATTAACATTGTGAATAGTGAATATAGTGTTGAATATTGAAAGCTATTCAATAATTTAAATTTTATGTAAAATTTTAACTACATGGTTTAAATTAATATCGGTCATTCCATCGGAACATATTTTTAATATAATAAGGTTAATGTAAGACCTGGTCAATATAAGATGTCAATATTTTAATTCAACAATCTTTTATGTTTCAAATTTGTACATATTCGTATTACGGTAACGGCTCTGTATAAGAAACTCTATTAAAGTAACATTCTATTAAAACAACCTTTGTATAAACAAGTTTTTTCATTCCAAAAATTTCATATTAGCAACCGTGGTTTTTAATGTTGCAAATTTTGAAAAAAGGGCTGCTGCAAGAAAGGCTATGAAAGACAGGGTAACACTTATGCCTTGCGTAAATTATACGGCTTGAATTAATAATGATAGGAAAGGTAAAATCTCCTCGCTGCTTCAAAAATATAGAATTACCACTGTATTACAAGACGGCTAAAATTGCTTGGCAAACCTGTTCACTTTTCAAAGACTGGTACAATGATTTATTAATTCCGCAAGTTACTCGTCATTTAGAATCTAAAAATCTTCCCGTTAAAGCAATTTTATTGCTAGACAATGCAACTTCGCATGGTACTATAAACATGTTTGCTGATAATGAGAATTTCAGAGTTATTTTTTCCCGCCCGATAATACACCATTGCTTTGCTACACCCGTGGGATCAAAATGTGATTAAATCATAATAAAATTTTAGTTTTACGGCGTATGAGGGAAAAGGTCGTAATTAAAAAATATTTATTATATTAGCCATTTGACTCAAATATAGAAAATAAAATTTTTCTATAAAACCAACCTATTCTATATAGAGAATTTTTTTATTTAAATTGGTTCAAATGAGTTGCTTATATAGAGCGATCACTGTATCAGTTTAAAATTCATAACCATACATTATTTCGTTAAGATTCCATAGATTTAACATTTTTTATTTTAATTATATTTTTGCTTAGTACATTTTGCCTCGTTTAGATTGTATAGTAAGCAAATGGTTTTCATTGTTACTTTGTTTCTAGATTTTTTAATGTATATATTTAATTATATTATAATTGACAACATTTAATACATTAATACATAAATCTAACAAAAAATATTATTACCTCAAATGACAGAATATTAAATTATATGAAATTTTAGTTTCATAAATTAATTTAAAACATGTCTAATTTCTAGAGATTTAATTTGTCATCTTTAAAGTCAAATTGGTAATTATTACATTTTTTTTTTTTATTTAAATTGAATTAGATTTTCATGAAGAATTTGGGTCATTTTCAAATCCGGCTACTTTTGTACTTCTATGAACGCTTCCCAATTATTAATTTAAATCTTTTAAATATCAGATGCATGTTAATACTTTATATGAAATATTTAAATTAAAACATGTTGTCATCTAATTTTTCTGATATATCAGTCGATAAATAGATTCAGCCGAAGTATACAAGTATTTATTACACCAATATCGGATAGAAAATAGTTTAAATATTCACAAAACAGAATTTTCTGCACTTAAGTATGACAGTAGGAAAGGAATATTCGTTGCTGGAAAGTGACAAATATTATGGAAAACAAAAATCTGAGAGAATCAACTAGAAACTTTTAGTTATCGAATGGTGTTGTTATTCACATTTCCATCAGTCCTTCCAAATACGGAGAATTAGCGATAACAGACAGATACACAGCCAGACAAACCAACAAAATGATTTTTTTTTTTATAAATTTTCTACACAGAAGTACCTAAAAATGTTTATTCTACAAATTAAATAAATTATTCACTTAGGTATTAAAATTTAAAATAATACCATAAAAACTTAACTATAATACTGCTAATAATTAAGACATTTATCTTTAATTAGTCCACAAAGTTTTACCCCGAAAATGCATTTATAAGAAACTTGCCTATACATCACAACAATAATTGCCAACACAAAATATTATTGTATTCTTCTTATCACATTGCAGTTCATCAAATTGCAGACAATTTGATAAGTTGTTATTCTGTACTCCATTTCTATAGACATTATATATATATGTATATATAATTTCAATCATATAATATAAAAGTATCAAAAAGTATATTTACTCAGTATATTTTGTATCCTGTCGTCGTCGGCAATTTCCTCGTCTATATAATACTCGTATATAGAATTTTTGTGTCTGGGGCACTTTATAATGCACACTTTTATTCATCATATTCGAATTAAAGCCGAAAAATAATAATAATAATAATAAAAATAATACGAAAATAATAATAAAAAAAAAAAAACAGAATATTTAAAATGCATTTATTGCACAAATTAGGTATGGTTTTTTCTAGGGTGGTCGGGGCGGCGGCAATGATTATATTTTTTGTAAAAGTTGCGAAAAAGTTTTTCTGGTAAGAGCATTTAAAATCATGCAATGTTCCTTTTTACAATATACATACATATGTGTAGTTAATATCAACAAAATTTACTTATATGAAAAAAATTATTTATAAAACTTTTCATTTATATAATCAGTATGTGTACTTGCATATACAAAAAACTATTGAGAAAGTAATTAAAACCTTTTAAACTCTGGCAGAAATAATATGATACTTATATACTTATTATACTTTATATATTATAGCTGACTACCTAAATAAAATTATCTTCAAATTGATATACGCAATGCACATACACAGAATAATACTAATAAATATATAAGAAAATCCTTTAATTTCAAAAATTTATATACAATCTCGTAATATTTCCAGATTTTTTTTGTAATATTCATATGGTGTACATTTTCTAACCACTACTCTAATAATAGTCTTATACAGTATTTTAGGTATAGGCTCTAACAAATAAAATATAGGAAACGTATAATCAAATTGAAAGAAATTGTAGATATAAAAGTAAACAAAATATTATTTGAACAAAATAAAAAACTGAAATTGGAAAAAAAAAAGAAATCATCAAAATAGATAACGTCGGAAATGCACTCATATTATTTTGATAGTTAAGCAAATTTGCAGCAACATAAAGTATGTATATAGACAAAAACCCATTAAACAATAAAACCAAAAAAAAAAAATGTGTGTTATGTTGAATCCGTAATGTCCATATAAGCGGTGCATTTATTAAAGAATATTTTAGGGGAGAAAAACAAAACAAAAAAAAAAAAACATTACAAAACAATTTTATTTTTTTCATATAAAATATTGTATGTATGTAATTCGTGTGGTATGGTGATATTCAAAATTTTATTGTATAGTCAAAAAATATACGGAAGTTATGAAAATAAACATAATATCTAAAAAGAATGTATGCTTTCAAGAGTTTACTTGATAAGATTCACGACATAAACAAAATATAAATTAAATATAATTTTTTTTAATCCTTTAATTTCAATCGTTGAAAGTAGTTCCAAATTTAGGTATTTGTAAGGTTTTAGATTCGATGTAGTAGATGCCATAACCTCAGAATGATAATTTAAGAAAATTTCTGCACTTGGGGCTTCAGATTGTTTATACTCAACAAAATAATTTATTTTGAAACACACGACGCAGTGGATATAAGTGTATACTTTGCTGTCATATGTAAGATCATGGGTTTGTTTCCTGGACGTTATACATTATTCTATCTCCGATTTAAATTAAGAGAGCTACTTACTAGCTTGCTGGAATAAAAAAATGCTTAAAAAATTAGTTTTAAAAGGTACCAAATTATTTTTTAGTTTAGAAACTATGTAAAACATATAGGTACAAATTGTGATTGTAATTAAAGTTTGTAATAAAAAGAGATAAATCAATGTCGTGCAATCTTCTTTTGAGAGCATAGTGTGAAATATCGTGATTTTAAATTTAAACTGTGACCAAACCCAAATATTGAGTAAATCCTCCTGGTTTATTCATTCGCCTGTTATATTTATATTAATACAAAAATATTATTTAATTCATTTTTTAAAACTAAAATTCTGGCGGAATATTAAGATTTTCCACTGGAATACCTAAGATTCCAAATTTTGAAGTTCGCTGAAATCGGAAATTAAAAATTATGATTTTATATGCATCCAAATAATAAATCTTAAATTTGATTTCATTTTTATTTTATATTATTACACAATAAGGTAAACTTAAATTATATTAAAGCAATAATTCGCGCACTTAAATCTTTAATTGGAAATGTTTCTTTTTACATGATTTTTTTTTTATCGTTCTTATAGCAAGCTAATAATAAAAAAAAAATTACATTAAAAGAATCACGCTTAAGACAAATTCTAAGTCAATTTCAAGTTTATATATTATTTTTGTATCTAAGCAATTATTTTTATATTTATATTTGACTTTTATACCACACAACATAACAATTTAAAACATTTACAAAATTATCTAACAAATTATATTATTATTTTTTTTATTTGTATGCTGAGCTGTAAAATTTGTGGTTTGGGGTAGGCTGAATGTTAGCAAGGATATTTTTTGTTGTTGTTAATATTATGTAATAAACTTAAAAGATTATTTTTTTTTTTGGACATATATTTTTTTTTTGTTTTGTTATTTTTCTTTTTATGTTTATTGTCTTGAAAGTTAATAAGTGTGTTTGCGACCCGTACATACATTCTCTCTGCTTAAATAGATCAATAAAAATAAAATAAAAAAAAAAATAAAAACACTACAAAAATGAACTCATAACTTGAAGTGAATGTGAGGGAAGGATATAAATTAAAATCGTTCAAACACCTTGAGCACATACATTAAGTTCCTTTTATATCATTTTTATGAAAAAAAAATGTGTATATAGCTATACATACATACATATATAATTTAGTTAAATTGCATATGATGGAAACTTTGCTTTAGAGATTTTATCGCGAAGTTAAACCAGGAGGTAAAGAATTACCAGCTCATTTTATAGAGGGTGAGAGTTATAGAAAAGGGTCTAAGTAATAATTGTTTGTGATGTACATATATATATATATATATATATATATATATTATTGATGGTCAATCATCGAAAGGTATAATAAGTATAGGTAAAAGGACATAACATATAAAGTATTACGCGCTAATGGTTACGTTTGGTTATCCATTCAAGCGGCAATTATGAAAAAAGGATGAGACAAAATAAAGTAACTAAAAATTGTATTATAGAGAAATGAAATGAATTTTTAAGGTGATGAACATTTTTACAATATTGAAAAGGGGTTAAGGTTGCTTTTATGTCACTTTACCGAACTATATATAATAAATTAAAGCAAGCATTTACTAGTGTAAAAATAATAGAAGGCTGATTTTATTTTTCTCTATATATTTAAAAGAAATGTAAAGATTATGTGGTATGATAGATTTGTATATTGAAAGTGTACTTAGACTTGCATTGCTTAACAACAACAATAACAAAAAAAAAAAAAAAAACACTAAACTAATAGAGAAATTTTTCTTTGATAATATACAATGTTTGTGTAAATCCATATAAATATATAAATATGAGTACTAAAATAAGTGTGAATAATCAAATTAAAAGGCTTTGTCGCCTTTCGTCCTTTAAGTTCACTAAATATTTATATTATATGTATTGTTTTTATTTTTAACCTAAATAAGTAAGTAAATATAAAGCAATTTCCTCCTCAATAGAGAATAAAAGAAAGTATATTAATAAATTTTGCTTTTATGCAATTAAAAAATAACATACAGGATAATATATAAAAAAAAATGTATTGAGATAAATATTAATATGTTAATATACAAGAGCCTATATAAAAATTATTATATTTTGAGAAAATTAATATTCTATATTTATGTACAATCATTTTTTTTTTATAAATTAGTAATAAGTTGAAAGAGTCCTTAAATATATATTTTTAATATCTAATGCGTTAGCTGTAATACTAAAATAATGTTAGAATCAAAGCACAACATATTTTACAGGACGATTTTAAAATTTATGGCTGATAGTTTTTATGTTAAAACCTGAAATTAGATGTCAGATAATGTTTCCTCTTGGCAGGTAGATTATCTTCTGCAGTTTTAATTTTCGTTTTTTTTAAAATAATCTGGTGATTTTGATGGGTTAGTTTATTACGGATAACGATGCCTGGGTTGTGATTTATTAAAAAAAAATATATTTCTAATATTTTTGATTTTAATTGTTAAAGTACTTTTTACGTTGAATGTCGAATCATTTGCCTCAGACAGTATATTTTAAAAATTATAAAAAAATATTTTAATAAGTATTTATAATTTTCAGTATTCTGCAGTTTAAATTAGTAATTTTTTATTAATATACACTTAGAATATAGCAAACAATTTTATTGCATTATTTTAAAAAATTACATAATTTCAAATAATAATTTAATATAATTTTAAATTTTAAAAAATAATCTCAGTCCTCAGTAATAAAAAATAAATAAAAATAAATTTTGAAATTTATATATTTTTCAAATGACATTATCAACATTTTATTTTGGAAAAAAACTTCTTCTAAATAATTCATCATTGGAGAGAAAGGTGGAAGAAAAACTAATTTATTGTAATGTTCAAATAGAGGCTTGGTTAATCTAAAATTAACCAAGCTTTTACAATATTACCTTTTTCCAATTTTTGAAATAGTTTTCATTAAAATTGACTAATTTAGAATTTGTAAACAATTAATTTCTTTTTCTTTATATACTTTTAATTATAATTTATTAAAAAAAAAAAATTTTTAAAAATTAGTTAAATTTGATTTGCTGTGCAAGCCCCTAGTATAAAATTATTTCAATTAAAATGATCAGAATCTCAAATTTTTACCATAAAAAGGAAGTCACAAAAGATTTTACAAATTCAATCTCTCTTACACATAGAATTTTATTTTTTTGGTCTGCACTTTCCAATTTTAAGGTTATTGAAAATCAGGATTTCTGGTTAACAGATTTAAATTATAAATTTAGCATAATTACAATATCATTTAATTTGGAAATTGAAAAATTATTTAAGCTATGAAATTATTAGTTAATGGATATTAATTAAACGAAAAGAAATACATGTAACTAAAAACTAATATATTTTTATTAAAATAATTTCTTTCAAAATCAGAAATTCTATCTTACAAATTTTCGAGCATCAATATATATACATAGTTAAAAGGATTTGAGAAAAATACGATTTCAATCTTCAATTAAAAAGGATACAATAAAAGTCTTTTTTTTATAATTCATTTGGTATTTAATTTACAAAAATTTTATATCACAAAAGGGTTAAGAATTAAATGAGGCTAGTAACCATTAAGAAAACTGTTATGGCAAGGAATAATTTTAAAGAAAATTAAATTCAATATGAAATTTACTATGGTTTTGGTTTCATTTAATTAGTTATTTGTGTATTTTTGTATAGTTTTGTGGTAAGTTGAGTTTAAATGGTCAGCCACACAAGCTTAAGAGTAATTTTCTTGGATGACTTCTTCAGATAATACCAACACCCATCTTTGAATATATTAAAATTCATTAAATAAATATATATAAAAAAAATAAGAATTTAACAAAAATAATATTTAGTTTCTTACCTGGTATTAACTTAAGGATATAAAGTTAATCTGTAGGGTTTGAAATAAATGAAGCTATTACAGTTCTCTGTTGTATATAATTGTTTCCATTTCAATTTCCAATTAATAAAATATAAAAAGTAATGTTAATGGAATTGTATATTTTTAAATTTTAAATTAAGAGTTAAATTGCCCAGCAACTTGAAACGAACCAGTTTCTACCCATAACTTATTCGCTTTACTCTTCGTTACCTAATCAAATTTAATTTTTTAAAATTTGTAATGGCACAATAACTGATTGATCGACTAATAAGAACCTCTCTTCGCCAAGCAGATATATTTCCATATATTTGAATGACTACTTAAGTACCTATCGTAATCTATCATTGCTCAGCTTAGAAGGTACTCGTAGTAGTTCTGAGGAATTCCTTACCATTCTTGACATTTATTCCAGTCAGATAGAACATAAGCTAAAGTAAACTCAACTGCTCTAGTTAGAACCTATTAGTATAGATTAGTATTTGATTTTATATTTATCCATTTATATAATTGATAAAAGTAGGCCAAGGCCACGGAATATTTTTATATGAGTTATATTTATGTCCATTCCAGTAACTGTTAATTTCTTTTGATGCGGAAAAGTCAATAAAATACTCTAATTTTCACTAATAAAATGAAAATTGTGAATATACACAGATTTCATTGATACAGCAACAGCTTTCACAAAATGATTTTTAAAATTTTCCACACAACCAATATATCCCCTTTAAATATGTACTAATAAATATGGTAAAATAGCATAACCAGAAATCTGACCCTTCAAAATAAATAATTTTTCTGTTTAATTTGCTGAAACAAACTGTCAAATTTATCAAATACAGTTCAAAATTTATTTTTAAAGTTACATAATTGAAATTACAATTATAATATCTTTATATAACATTTAATTAAATAATAAATTTTATGCAAATCATTTATATTATTTTTACATATATTTAATTTCTTTTTACAGATTATGCCTTCGTACTCATATACACTGACACATCATTTTACATAAAACTGGCAAAGGTAAGACTAAAATTTATTTATTTAATTTCTATCAATATTTTATATACCATTTAACAATTATTAACTAATTGTAAATTAATAGTTCATTTACGATACGGAAATTTTCTGATTAATAATTTGATGAATATCATTTTAAAATTTATAACATTAATTACATAAATACTTAAATTATAAAGTCGATTGAAATAGCTTGAATAAATTAAATTAATTTACAAAATTTGGTTCTAGTTCTAATATTTTGTTTATATTTTATACTGAATTAAAAACCGAAATTTCTGGTACATAAATTTAAATTGATATTGTCCTTATTTCCAAATTCAAGGTCACCATAAAGTGATATTGAAATTGATATTTCATCTTGATTTTTATAATGCACCCTTTGTAAAAAAATTAATTTTAATTCGATGCTCTTATGGAACTTGTCGCTCACTTTCACTTACGTATCATTGAACATTTAGTTTTCCTTTCCTCTTATCATTAAATATAGTTTTATGACCTGGGGTGATAGCCTTAAAACCGTGAGGATTGTCTGTTTCGTTTGACAGCGATTTTTGATTTTGAATGGAAATTTTTTGAAAGTGACATAAATATGTGTATGTTTTTTTTTAAATTAAGTATTTGTCAAAGAAATATTTATTACCTTCATAATTTACTATAATAATTAATTAAATTCAATATTTCAATGTGTAATTTTCAATAACTGAGTTTCTTAATAAAAATATAAATAATTTTTAACATTTTTTTGTTTCGTAATCACGTTTTTTAATTTTGGTTTTGTCAAAATTATTAATTTTGTAAATTTATAGCTAAAATATTATAATAAAACTTAAGAATAATGTGTTGAAAACGACAAATTCATAAATTGTATAATAGATTGTATAAAATGAATATTCTCTTTGGAAACACGAATGAAAGTCGTTTCGTTTTACAGGTTACAATTCTGACGGGTGTAATGCCTTTGAAATCGATAGAAAATAAAAAACGTCATGCTTTTAAGAAGCCTACCTCCCCTTATTATATTTCCAATAAATAACTATGGTTTATAATAGTGACAAATTGAGATGTGATAATTAAAGAGTCATATTCTTTGAGTATCCTTTGAATAAATTTTGCTGTTTTTCTACAATTTTTAGTTCATCTGAATATTTAATATTATTAGTTAATTTAATTTTATATTACCTTTTTTCAATTCTGCAATACAATTATAACAATTGCCTACTTGAATATTTTGATACTCATTGGTTAAAATTCCAAAATCTTACTGTTTCGTGATAATCCTGGAAAAGATATTTCATGGGAAAAGATAAAATAATTAATTATGAAAATTTTAATTCGTAAATTGGTAAAGTTGAATTATAATTGATTTCAATCGTAACTCATATGAAAAATGTCCTTGCAAAGAAATATTTTCTATTTATATGAAGACATTAACTTAAGTTACCGAATTCGGTTTTCAAATTAACATGCAAAGGTGATTACAAACAAACAAACAAAAAATTATAATCGTATATATTTTATTTGTTACCAAATACGACTAAACTGTGTAATTAAATGTGATAATTATTATACATATTATAATCAAAATGTGAGATGTTAATATCTAACTCTTAAGTTTTGTTACGATATTTATAAATGCTAAGTTTATTTTGTGATATAAGTCGAACCGCTCCTTAATTTTCTTTTTATAATTTTTTTGTTTTTTGATATTGTCAAAATTTTTGTTGTTAATATTCTGAATTCTGTAGTTTTAACACGATTTAGTACATTCAACACACATGCTAAATAAAAATTCTTTTTCCCCCTTGAGGATTTGTATTTACTCGCGAGCAACTATATATGACAACTTTTCTTGACCATTAAAAATGTGTGAACTCTGGTAGAAGACTATATAAAGGGTGTGTGTGACAGATCTTATAATCAACAATAATTTTAATTTTCCTTAACTTAATTTTACAGGTATATATACGACTAACCCAAGATTCCCCAAGGATTGGCGCACCCTTTCACTTTTTTTTATGACATATTCAAATTTAGCACACATACATTTTTAGTTGTATATTTATTTATATATATGATAAGAGGATTTGAACCTCTTGAGTATATGATGCGACAGATAATCATTTCTGTATATTTCATTGTGCTTAGTCATGTCTTTATTGTCTTCAGATGTTATCATAATAGAAAACAAAAATTAACAACAAATATGAGTAACCGCTCCTTAATTATATAATATAGTAAGGTTCAAAAGTATAATAACATTAAATTCATAAAGTATTTTTTCGTTATTAATTTTAATAATTTACATCTTTCGGGAAATACGTTAAGCCATAGCAAAAAATAAAATCTGACGCTTGATTTGATTCTTTTTTACCTAATTTTAATTTTTTATATTTTTTTTTTTTTTTAATTTTTAATCCTGGAACCACCTGGTGCCTTCTAATTCAAGTTTTATGTATTTAGTTTTAATTATTACTTACTTAAATTTTAATCAATTTTCATTTTTATTAGTTTTTATTATTTATTTTCAATTGCATTCTTTTCGTTTGAGAATGTATTGCTAACAATATCTTTCTTTATACTTCTTTCTGTTGATACAAACCGATAATCAGTTTCTTCGTTAAGTCCCCATTTTCTTGAAGATAGCTTGTTCCTGACATTAACAAAAAACTGAAAATCAATTAATAATTACATTTTTAGTCAATTTCAAATTATGTACGCATTTTAATTCATAAAATTTATAAAATTACTTTCTAAAAATTTGATTATTTTATTCAATTTTTATATTTCGTAAGAAATTAAGAAATTGAATTCGTATTAGTAAAAAACTTTTATAAATATTTTTAAGGTAATAGAAAAATAACATATTACTTATGTACCACACTGTATAATTTATTTAGTAAATTAATCTTTTATGAGTTGAGCTTTCACTTAAAATAAAAATATCGTGACAAAATTCTTAAACGAATTTATGTTTAATGATAATTTCTTAAGCATTTAAATTCATAAGAATAACCATATGTGTCATTAATTAAGGATTGTTTATTACGTATTCGTAAAATAAAAGCAATTAAGTGCGTAATATTATAAATTTACTTTGAAACAATTAAGCTATTAATAATTTCTATTTAAATATTATATTTAAAGTCAAAAATATATTTCTGCAAAATATATCACAATAATTGGATTAAAATAATCACTATTCAGTCATCTAATATTTTTTGACCTTCCACATGTAAAGTAGCATTTTTCCTCTCTAAATTGAAAATGTTTCATATTTGAACTATGTATGTATATATAATTTAAAAATTTAATTTATTTTATTGACATAGTTATTGAATTTACCAAGGAAAATTGTCCAAACGTTCAAAATATTTTGAACAATTTTTCTGAAAAAAATGGATGATCAAAGATAATTGGATTTGGTCAATTGTGGTACCATGAAACTATTTTGAGATGTCCTAGATAGTTAGAAATCAAAAGCTATCTAAACCATGAATAGAAGCTAGCTGAGATGGTGCCATTAAATCTACTCTCGTTAAGATTTTCTGAATCCTTTTCTATAGCACTATAATATAATATCTCATTAATTACAATTTAATTTTTCATAAGAACTGTATGCTAATCTAAAGATCAATTCAGTTGATAAAACATTTACCAGTCGAAAAATATTTTCTAAGCAGATTTACATAATTTACACATAGATCTTAATACGAAATATATGCCCATCAATCCTGATGGAAGCATGATGATGAGTATATTTTCATAACAATTAAATTAAATCGGAAATCATTTAATCGAAATTGCTAAGGATTGTATTATTTAACAAAATATACAATAAACGTACAATTTAAGATTATCCTTTTTTTATTTATTTATTAAAAATCTATATTTTCACTTTGTGTGCGTGACTTTTGCCAGTTACATATATAAATAAAGGTTTATACATGGTTGACACTATTCAATAAAAGCAGATAAGAAAAGAATCTTATCAGCTTTCATTGAATAGTTTCATTTTATATATAGATTTGAATATATATGACCCACAAATGCACACACACACTACCTAAAAACCACACAAATAATATTAAAATGAATAAATTCATACTAACTATTATATAGTATATCTTTATTTTGGTAAAACCATATAATCATTTATTTCCTTCCATAAAAATTTAAACTAAATTTTCCATATAAAAGGACTTTTAAATGTTACACATCTTTTTAAAATTTTATTCGATCTTGGCACAAAGCGATTTAACTAAAAACTTCCTACCATTAAGATAACATCTTTAATTGAAATTATAAGGAAAAGGTACTATTCGGTATTGTTATCCTTAGAGGTAAATTTGATTATATTATTTAGAGACGTGGTTAACATTGTCTTTAAAATATATCTACTTCATTTGGTGCCTATTCATATAGTTTGTATGTATCATAAATCTGATATGACCAACTGGGTATGCTATTAAAATAAACAAAAGATATCCTTAAGAACTCAACACCAAAAAATTAAGTTTTATTTAAATCTCGTGGGAGTATCATATTATGTTGATATGGGATTTTAAGATATATTTTAGTATTTTATGGATATTCTTCAGGTGATTTTTAGATTTTGCTTTTAGCTTTATACGGTATTATAAATAAATATGATTTTGTACACGTACTTAGTACATGTATTCGAATTTCAATATTTTGTAAATATTTTGTATAATAGAAGTCAAAAATAGAGAAATAAAATTTTATAACTATTTGGGCTTTCTTTGCCGATAAAAATGATAGTGTTATCATAATGATTATAGGACAAAATATCTTAATTTTAAAACTTTTGAAAGACCTTTATATATCTTAAATATTATATATCTATAATCTGATTTGATCTAATACAACATTACATTTCATTTCATATAGATATACAAGTCTTAAAATATATATAAAATTAAAATTATATAAATGTAAATAATCGTATAAAAACAAAACTCAATTTTCAAATTTAAAATTAAATATTTTCGTAGAAATATAATTATTTAAATATAATTATTCAAATCAATCAAATCTTCCATAATTTAATTCGGAAAACTAATTACAATTGTCATAATATTTTATTAAAAGTATTATTTTTTTTATGCAATATCCATAATACCAATACTAAAAATGCAGCTGATTAATAAAATATTATCATCTTTTACAACTTAATATATTTTTTAAGTGTTTCTTCGGACATATTTTTTTCATGGAACTGAAATACGGCAATAAAAATTACTGCTACATTAAATAGTATATACTGGGAAATATAAAGTTCTGGGATAGTAGATAACGTTCAGGTCTGTCGTCTGTGACAGCTAAAACCTAAAAGTATTACCAGCAATAATTTTAACGAGATAGTGAATTCACTTTGGCCAAAGTTAAATATAACAAATTTGCCAGTATTATTATATTTTAATAGAATAAAGAGTTACTAATGCTTATTGAGAAATGTGTCTTACTATAATCAATCTTTTACGATGTAATTGTTAAGATGTAAGTTTTATGTTATGCGTCCAAGTTTTATTACTTGGCAGATTACTTCAGTTAAGTAATCCGGTTTAATATAGTTCAGATAAAGTAAGAAGAATTTTAGTACGTATTGGAAATTTTCAGATTCGTATAAGAATGAATTCAGTTAAATGGAATTTATCTTTAAATTAATATCTAGTCCATTGTGTAATCTAGAAATAAAGTGGACATGCACTTTCTAACTAACTATACTCCATTATAAGAAAATAAATTTATCAGCTTTCGATCGTATAAGAAAACATTTACTTAACAAAAATAGAAAATAGAATGGTACCAGAGAAATTGAAAAAATATAATACACCCAAATCTATTTTTACACGCTCTATTTTTACACGGTCTTACTTTAACACGTTTTTTTTTTTGCACGATTTATTTTACTTTAACACGGTTCTTTTTGAACGATTTATTTTACTTTAACACGGTTCTTAAAAACAACATTAATGTTAACAAATTACATCATGAGTACTACTATAATTTCCAATCACAATAATACAAGTATATTTATTATTTTTAGAAAATTTTTAATCGTAGTAAATGTTGATATACATGTATGTACATATATGCATTTTTTATTTTGATAGATATTTTAATTATATTATAATTACTAATTTAAAGTTCATTCCGTTTAAGTCATTCTACCTGATATAATAAATATATACATCATAAAAATATAAACATATTTTTTATGTATGTATATAAATATTAAAAGAATTAGCTTTATTAGGGTTTACCTGCCCTACGATGATGTCTATTAAGAAGAAAAGAAAGGCTATTTCATTAGAAACTAAAATTGAAATTTTAGATCGTCTTGCAAACGGAGAAGGTTCCACGTGCCTTGGTAAAAGTTTTGATTTGAATGAGGCTACAATACGCACTATAAAGAGAAACGAGAGTATTATTAGAAAATCTGTAATGATTGGAACAAAGCTAACTTCCAAACACTCATCATACACAAGATGTGGGATTATAGAAAAAACAGAAAGGGCATTGGCTATATGGATAGAAGACAACAACCAAAAACGAGTTCCATTGGATGGCAATACAATTAAACAGAAAGCACTACGTATTTATGATAAGATTAAACAATTGCAACCATTCGCTTCAGCTCAAGCCAAGAAAAATGTTTTTTCTGCAAGTACTGGGTGGCTAAGAGCATTTCTGAAAAGAAACTCTCTTCATAACGTTCGTATCAAGGGTGAAATCGGCTCAGCAAACGAAAAGTCTGCTAAAGAATTTCCCCCAAAGTTAATCAAAATAATTGAAGATGGTGGATATACTCCTGATCAAGTTTTCAATGCAGATGAAAGTGGTCTCTTTTGGAAGAAAATGCCGACAAGAACATATGTGGCTAAATCCCAGAAAGTAGCTAGTGGATTTAAAGCAGCTAAAGAACGAATTACACTATTATTTTGCAGCAACGCTTCAGGAGATCGCATATTAAAACCATTATTTATAAATAAAACATTGAAACCACGTGCAATGAAAAATGAAAATATGAAAACTTTGCCTGTTCATTGGATGGCCAATACCAAAGCATGGGTAACATCGTTAGTTTTTACGGAATGGTTTAATAAGTGTTTTGTTCCGGAAGTTAAATCATATATGGAAGAAAAAGGTTTGGAATTCAAAATTCTTTTGATTATTGATAATGCACCCGGACATCCTCATTTAGAACATCCAAATGTAAAACTTTTATTCTTGCCACCTAATACAACGTCTTTATTGCAACCACTAGACCAAGGTATAATTGCAACATTTAAAACATATTATGTAAAACAAACATTTCAATATATTTTGGAAAAAATTGAAAATGACAAAACAATAACCGTTACTGACGCGTGGAAAAAATTTTCAATTAAGGATTGTGTGAAATTTGTAAATATTGCCCTACATGAATTAAGACCATCAACTTTGAATGCGTGTTGGAAAGCAGTTTGGTCAGAATGTATTAAGGATAATAATTGTGTGCCTTCAATTTCCTCTGAATATTCTAACATTATCGCATTGTCAAACGCAGTTGGTGGAATAGGTTTTGAAGACTTGGCTTTTGAAGATATTGATGAAGTGCTACTTGATCCTGTTATTAGTGATGAGTCAATAATAGAATTAGCTCTACAGGTTTCTGATTGCGGAGAAAAAAGTGAAATTGTGGCATCTGCTCCTCTCAGTGCCAGTTTAATTATAGAAGCATTGCAAATGGCAGATAAGTTGGGAAATATTTTTATTGAAAACGATCCAAATTTTGAAAGAAGTTTGAAATTCCAAAACGATCTAAAATTCTGTATGGCACGTTATAAAGAATTATTAAAAGACTTAAGCAAAAGTGCATCTAATAATACGGCAATGGAAAAAAAATCTCTTGACTCATGCACTTCATTAACTTCACCGTTTATGCATTATAATACTGAGCTTAATATTTCAAGTGATGAAACTGAAAATGAAGTAAATTTTAAACCAATTTCAAGAAAACGCATACGTATTTCTTCAGATACCGACAGTGATTAAAAGATTTTTATTATTATTAAACTGTTAATTCTCATTTACTTTGTACATTTAAATATGTAGTTATTTGTTATTATTAAATAAACTTGTTAACTCCTCTGTTATTGAATTTAACCTACGAAACGCTTTATTTCTTTCGTTGCAAGTATTTTTCATACACAATTTTTTAAGGTTTTTATTCATATTAACACGGTGTTTTTTAAACGTTTTGTTTATATTAACACGGTTTTTTTTAAACGTTTTGTTTATATTAACACGGTTTTTTTTTACACGTTTTTTCTTTAACACGGTACCTATCTACCGTGTAAAAATAGATCTGGGTGTATTCAATTTTAGAAAATAAATTCGATATACTAAAATTTAAATTTTCTGGAATTCTAAATTAGAATTTTCCTTCATTAAGTATTTAATCTACATTAAGAACTTGAATATGTTTATTACAAAATTGTAGTGCATAAATTTAATTTTAATCTACATCCACAGAAGTCAGAACCGAGAAGGCAACAAATAATCAGCAGAAAAATATAATAGTTCTTTTTTTTATAATATTATGTATAGAAATTATTTTCAAGAAAGCATAACCTCAGGGGTTATAAAATTTTGATCGCAATCAAGAGAATTTGTTTGGTCATCAAAAGGTCAACAAATTAGGTAGTTTCTTATGCAATATAATATTAAAAATTACCCATTTAAATTTATTTTTGTCTTACATTGGATTTATTAGAGATTCCTTTAAAATATATTGCCGGTTTTGATTGACTTCTGGATTTTGGATTTGATAATATATACGACACGTGTATGTGAATATACGGACAATGTCAATGTGTATTGGGAACGAAAATGGACTTTGATAGAAAGGGTTTATTATTTCCTTTAATTTAGAATTTAATACTGATAATCATTACGTTTCATTCGAAATGAGCAAGGATAACTACCTAGAACATACAATTTTGTTGCGTTTAACAGGAAGAAGTTAATTTTTTTTTGGGAAAGATTAACTCTCAGTTTAAATTTGAAATAAAATTTTTGATTGTCTTTCTCAGTTACTATTTTTAAAAAGGGTGATATATAATTAAGATTCAAACGGAAAATTGGTGTATATTACGAGTATGGAGTATGTAAGACTTATGTAAGATTTAATATCTTTAAATTTAATGATATTTTAGCAAGAACGTTATTTTGTATTTTGTTATATTTTCCAAACCTTGAGAAATATATAGTCTTATATAAAACAGAGATACTTTATAAAGATATCGGCGTTGGAGATATTATGATAATATTCGTTTATAAATCAATTTTACAAAAATATTGGCCGCAGCAGTGTTATGTGACGTAGACTACATGATGTAGATTTGATAGCAAAAAATTTATGTAAACAATAATGTATTGATACTTCATTGTTTTCGTGTATACATACTATGTAGATTATGAAAAATGGATGGTAGAAATAATATTATTAAATAAAAAACCACGGAGACTAAACTATTTTATTTATTTCATTTAAATTTGCATTAGATTTTGTAGACAACATTGTCTACAGCGAATTGTTTGTATATTCCATTTTTTCACCTAAAGTCTAAAGCGTAGACAACGATGATTTCCATATAGCGGACAACACTAATTTAGCTTATATAATTATCAAGATTTGTTAAAAGCCAGAGTAAATATTGAAAAAACAGTGATAGTTATAAATACAATTTTAGCTTGTCCTTTGTAATTTTTATTGTGAGATATAATTTAATTTTGCAATGTAAAATGCACGTCAAAACTTTAAATATTTCATTATTGTTTATTGGTATTGTTTATTCAATGGCAATTTTCTTATGTGATATAATATTATTAACAAAATTAAATTGGTTAATTAATTCAAGCATATAAAAATATATTTCTTCATCATATAATTAAATTACAACTACGTCTATTTGGTATAGAAATTTACTTTCAATATATTTTCCATTTTAATTTACATGACACCAAAATTTCCATCCTTCACAATATTTAAATAAGAAAAACAATTATATTTTTTAAAACATATTGTCTGATGGTCAGTTAAATACAACTTTGTTATTTTAAAATGAAAATTTTATTACAAAAATAAATAAAATCAATTTCAATTAATTTAAATCTAATTTAATCTCTTATAATCTATGTTCTTTTTCAAAAATATTGCTAAACTAAAAGTTTTGTTATTTTAAGATGTTGTTTTTATGGTAAATAAAATTGAAATAGGTTGACATTTTAAGAATTGTCACACATACTCCTTTAGTTAGTTTTACTTTAATTTAAATTAATTTATTGAAAGTTAATCTATATTTGCTATAATCCTGTAATCTATTTTATTTATTTTTTTACATTTTTTACATTATTTAATAACAAATAAATTATTCATCCAACCAATCTACAAAAACTGTCAATATCGAACTAGATCTTTCCAATACATATAGAGCAGTAATAATTAACTTATTCATTAAGTCGTTAAAAGCATACACATAAAATTATATCAAATTTCCCCGGAACAGCAAAAACTGAACTTGTTAATTCGAAGTAATTAAAAAACACGGAAACTAAATTATATGCAATCAGATCAGTAAGTCTTTTTTTTTAGTTTTTATATTAGTTAATGATGAGAATCACAATTCGCATAGATATGAAGTTGAAAACTGGAACAGGCCAGACCCTGAATGACTTTTCCAATATGGATTAGTATTTGGTATTCTTCGTGATCTAAAATATTGTCACTTTTGTACATTTCATTTTCATCCGTTCACAATTATATAATATCTTCTGCTTATGAAGAAAATTCAGTATTTGATATATCAAATTTCGTGTCCAATTTCTTGAATACAAATAATAGGCAATATTTTTCACTTGTATTCTTTGAATTTATGCCATTTTAACACCTCAAAATGAAATTTTCAAGATATGATAAAAAATTATTTGTATAGCTTCATTTTTGTTACAAAACTGAAAGTATGATAAATTCCAATAATTGGCATACAAATTTACCGCCTGACACCCATATTATTTCAGTTGTTTTGATTTCGTTTTTCAATTTAGCGGAAAACCTGGATCAAATTCCAAGAATACAGGGTAAGAACTACATATATAACATAACTTTATACATAATAACATAATTATTAGTTAACATTTGGTATAAAGCCATTCAATGAATATTGTCGAAGAGGAAATTTACTCTTGAAATTTTTCTGAAGCCAATATAATAAACTGCTAAACTTATTCTCTACTTCCCTAAAACTAAAATAAATATTATAGTGTCAAACACGACGGAACATATCCTCTGCCACTGCGAGGCACTCACAAGAACCAGACTACATATCTTAGGCAAAGATCTTCTTACCCCTGAAAAACTGGGCAATGTTGCCCCCTCAAACATACTAGGTTTCTTTAAATTTAAATATATTAAATAGTAAGAGTAAATGGGGCTTTAAGCGCACAATAGATCGTTAAGGTCGCAGTACTCTCTCGCGTTCACAGAAAAAAGTGTCAAACAATTTATGTTTTTGTTTTGTAGTTTTTACTAGTATTTAACAGAAATTCGTCAATAAATTCAATATTATGTACACAAAATTATGGAGCGTAATTTAAATTTTTAAAATAAATCAAATTATAATTAGTAGATGAAAGAAATACAAAATAAAAATAAAAAATATAATCAAAATATCAAAAATAAAGAAAATATTATTTAAAAATTCTTTTATTAATAATTAAAGCTTAAATTTTATCCAGTCCAATAGTTACTTTTTATTAATATAATAATTGCTTATATTGAAATTGTTTAAAATTTAATTAAATCTTAAATGGAATTCTCAAAAATTTGTATCAGACTGTAATTGTAAATTTCTTCTTTGACAAATTTCTGTAAAGCATCCCAAACCGGAACACCCTGTATATTATAGCCGGACAGCTATCAAAGGTTATTTCAATAGTCATGAAAATGAGTAGATAGATAACTTTTATTAACTTACTATAATTAGGGTAATAAGTTAATAAAAGTTACTTATTACTCATTAACTTATTACTTATTATTTACTTACAATTTTGGGTCTGGCAAACTTTCGCCGCTAGTTATTGAATACTCTAAAGAGGTTAGATATACATACTTAAAATCATTGGTAGAATAGGTAAACATATGGTACGATCGTACGATGATCAGAATTCTAAATACTGTTTCTTGCAGATTTTTAATGTCACATTTTGATCTGGCTTTTAAAATAATGCATTATTTACATGCAATTAATATAGTGTAAAAACATATATGTATTAAGTTCATATTACAGCAGAGTTAAAAATAACAAATAACTCAGTTAAAGCCATTGCTAGCTATAAGTCTATTATATTTATATTAAATAAAAATATTGAAAATCAATGAGTTTTTTTTTTTTGTTAATTATTTATTATATTATTTACATCCTATTAAAATAAGTTTAAAAAGATTAAACTTAAAAAATATATATATATTTTTTTTTTGAAAAGTTCTTATTCCTTTTTATATTTTTCCAATGTTTATTCTTTTAACAAAAAGTAAAGAATCCTTGCTTCTATGCGTTCATTAAAAAATACTGGAGGGCATAATTACCATGTTTTCTAATTTAAAGGAATTATTTTTATATAGTCAACAGAATTTTCTTCTTTAGATTTTTTTTCCTTTTTGTATTTGTATATAATATTTTTTTTTTTTTTTTTATTTTGGGGTAAATTAAGAAGTTTCTAAGAATTATTTTAATAAAGTTTTTTTTTTGTTGGTATTTATTCTGTTGTGGTTTTTCCATTAAATAAAAATTTTCTTTTTGAAAAGCTAAAATAACCTTAAAGATAAAAATATAAATGCAAGGAAGAACTGCAATGTGGTTTTTACAAACAAATAAGTATTTCGTTGTTTCCGGTCTTTAGTTTTCAAAAGGAGAAAGTAATTTTTTTTTCATTGATTTCATAATAATTGTGTCATCAGAATGTTAAATTTATTTTGATATAATTTAAAATTAATAAGTTAATTAAGCTTGGACTGGATATATGCATATTACACTGTCAATTATAGTAGTCGTACTATTATATTTAAGATAATTCAAATTGGCATATTACAAAAGTGTATAGTAAAATATCAATGTAAAATTTTCTGATTGCGTCTTCAATTCATAAATTTTTAAATTTGTTTTGATATTTGATTTTTTTTTTTTTTTGTTAAAAAGTTGTGTTTTAGTCAGAGAGCATCCAATTAAATTTTAAAATTTTGTGAATTATATTGAAATTGCTTGTTCTCTAAAAATAATGTATCCAAACTAACTTTAGAATTGAATTATTTATTGTTAACTTAAATTTATATTAAACAAAATGGTCCACACTAATAGTAATTTTTAAATATTGCCTAATTGTGGCTTTATGCTTAGACAATACTAGACTGTTTAAAGTATTCATAAGTCTAGTATAAAACTAAAGTTTAGTGATTTTTCCACTCTGTCGCGCTGTTGGACACCGTAATTTGACATTTAAATTAAATCTGAAGTACTTAGAATTAATTAAACATAATTGTTTATTCCTAGATTATGAATTTTACAATTAACATCAACAATTTCAAATATAGAATAAATAATTCATTTCAAGAAATTTTTAAACCATACGCATAAATATTAACGGTTTGATTGTAACTATTATTGTAATGTAATACAGGGTTTAGTAAAGATTAATCTCGCTAATGCAAACACGATCTGCCGTCACGTATTCTCAATAGCTGCAGTAAGCTATTTAAGTAAACTAATTTAGTACTGATATAAAAATTAAGATAGTACGGAAATGACTGTCATTACACAATCAAATTATTAGAAAATACAAAAAATAGTTAGTTTAATCTAATTTCCAGGACAATAATATTATAAAGATAAACTTTTAGGTTTGACCTGAATCTTTCTGGTAAAGTTATTCAAAAAAATGGGAACATTACACAAAATCAAAATTACATTGAAATATATGCAAAAACAATACTTCAAGGACAAAAATCACAAATGTCTCAAGAACGAAAGATAAAGAAGGATTCCCGCTTAACAAACATATATTTTGTGCAATATTCTCTTTACATACAGAGCCTTTTCTTATTAAAATATCAACTGAACAATATTTAAAAATCTGAAATGATTGGCGAATGTCGAATATATACAAAAGAAAAAGAAACTGCGTTCGTAGTCAGTCATAAGCGATTTAAAAAGCTTGCTTCACTTTTAAGTCGTGTGGTTAGAACAGCCGTCACGTAGATTTTCAGATTATATGTAATATGTTGATGGATGGCCGACCATATAAATTCAATATATTTTATAAGTGAATCAAATAATTTACAATAATTTACAATTCATGTTAACTTTGTACAAATTGGTGTTACATTTTTTATCAATTCTACTTAACGCAAATAAAGTACTATAAAATATGTTATGTTCCTAACTTGTAAATATATTAGAACTTACACCTACTTGTAAAAATTAAAAACAAAAAAAAAAGTTTTAAAAAAGAATGTTTTAATTTCGCTTCAATTGCCAAACATTGTAAAACAGATTTTTTATAATTTACTTTGTCATGTCCTTATAAAAGTAATGTACCAATAATTTCAGTTGTATATGTAAAACAATTATGTATTTTTTTTTGTTAAAAAGTAAATAAAAAATCTATCGCGATGTTTATAATTCAGGCAAATGCTAAATATCCTTTACTTTTTTGTTTGTAATTCTAAAAGCATACATGAAACCCTAAAAAAATATAAAATCTAGGGACATTGCATTAAAATTATTATATTTCCATATATATGTAGCATCATATACTATGTACATCATAATACCATGATATTCCCACGAGTGTGTTGAAAACTATTGTATATTTTCGTCCTTTTTGTAATTTTTTTTTATATTTTTGGTTATATAGTTTGCGAATAAAAATCAACTAAAAATATGTATAGAAAAAAAAAATAACACTATTATATAAAATAAAAAATCAATAAGTCTCAACCTACCATCAAAAAATTTCCCGATTTGATCACTTGCACTATACATGCATTCTTTGTATATATAGTTTTTAGTTAGTAGAATAGAGCCTAAAACTTTTGAAATGCATCACGAGTAGGTGGACGAAATGGTATGGTTTTGCTGGTATCTCTGTTAGTGGTTTTTTTCTGTTTTTTTTTTTTTTTTTGTTAAATTTTTATATAAATATTTTATTTACGCAGAAAACTGCACTGCCATAAACATAAATAACAACAAATATGCACATTTTTTTTTGCTATGTATGTGCAAAACAAAAATAGTGTCCAAAGTATCTTCTATGTTAGTGGACTATATATACATGTTCTTTTATTTCTTCTTCATTCTCGTCCTTGTTTTGTTTTAGGTTATATATTTATTTTATTTTTTTTGGTCCGTGAATAGGTTTTTTTTTTTTTTTTGTGAAATACATGATGAACGCATAAAAAATTCGCCAGGATACACGATTTTATCCGGAATTTTTATGTTTTATATAGATATAATATTTTTGAATTTGGACTATACAGAAAAATTTATCAGGATATATATTAAAATTTAACAAATGCACCCAGGCATTTTGAATAGCAGTGCTATGCACTTTGTATATCGCAGTTGAAAATTTCGTACATATACGAATTATTTGACATGAATGTTGTATTGAATGGTGGTTTTTTTCTTTATTGTATTCAAGAAACTTTTTATTCAATTTGTAATGTGCTTCTTTTTTGGTTTTTGTTGATTCCTTTTAGGTCAGTTCAATGCTCATAGTATTTTGAAGTATATTTTGTTGTAGACATAATGAATTAAACTTCAAGGATATAAGGATAAGTTATATATGATGTACATAATTCGTAAATAGAAAGTTAAGTTGAAGAATATTTTGATATACAAATTATATAATTTAATTTATTTGAATAAAAGTATTAAATAGCTCAACATTTTCTTTGTTTTATATGAGATATTTTCATACAAGCTTGAAAAGCTTTTTAGAATTGCTTGCACAAGATTCCATAATAAGATATTATGCCATTTAGATTTTTTTTTTTTGAAAATCTGGAAACACACTACTAGAAAACGTGCGGCTTTTATATGATTTATGAGCCTGTATTCGTAACTTTTTGGCAATTTTTTATTTATTTTCACTGTTGACAAAGTTAATTGCCAGCTCTTTATGTAGATCGCTGTTTCTGATGTACTATGTTCTTACGATGTTTGTTTGAACTTTATTTTGAAATCGTTGTATTAATTCTATCTTGCATTGTTTAGTGCACCCCTAGAGCTGAATACCATAAATCCACACCAGTTTTATAGCCAGTACATATTTGTGTACCGTATACCAAGGTCATATGAAGATACTTTGCTGGTATTCGCAATTAGGTATTACCTGATTATTTATATAGACAGCTTTATGTTCAATTCTCTTATTTATGAAGTTTACGTGTACTGATTTCGATTCATTCAGCTTAATCCTCCATTATTTAGTCCAGATATTGATTTGTAAAATAACTGCTTGTATCTTCTCAGTAGATTCTATGACATTTTCTCCTAATGCCATAACTACAGTGTCGTTTGCAAATGTCGGAATTGTATTGTTGTCCAACGAATATCATAGGTGTATAGTAGATACCATATTGGTGCGCTTTATTTATGGAATTTCTGCCTTAATTTGTCGTAGTTCAGAATATGCATATTCTCGTTTTTTTTGGGACGTATATCGCCCGGTTTTTTATGATTCTAGAAATTCGCATATATGTAGTTTCATATAGTAGTTTTCCTGCTTTCGTAATCTTATATTCTCTGCTTTTGAGATCTTCTATTATTTTTTCCGGTATGCAGGAATGATGTAGATTTTTAACCATTAAAAAATTTATGAAAATCAAATAGGTTTTAAAACTAAACAGTACGACGACTATACGAATAATTATTGAAAATAATAAATTTAATTTAAATGTGTACAAATAAAATTAATTCCAATACAAATTTTATAATCAAAAAAACTAATAAATTAATAAAAATATATTGTAGATTGATTGGGTCAATCCCGACAATTTTGCACTTTATAAATTCAAACATGAAGTCCCTTCGTTTTTCTGAGTTTTTATATTTTTGATGGTTATAAAATACTAAAAATCAGTAGATGATAATCTGTTAAAAAACGACTGACGAATATAATGGTTTTAGTTTGAAGTTTCTAACCAGCGATAAAAACAGATGGACATGAACAGAAACATAAAAGGCATATTGTATTAGTACAAAAACTTAAGTTTATTACTTATCTACTTTTAAGTTTGTTATTGTAATATATATATGACAATATTTTAGATTTATAATAATTTTTGCTGTACTATTTAAGTTACCTGATATAATTTAATACCAAAATTCAGTAATCAACCAGAAATCTCCTATATATTCTGGCATTTCATTTTAAGAAAACACGATGCAAGGTTAGACTCTTCTGCCACTGTCCTTTCGTGCGGAATTGTGTAGGCTACAGTGATACATTAACATTCTAAGTGATTGAGGCACATAAAAATCAAGACAACAAAGTGGATTTCGTTCATGAAAATGGTAGAATAGAAAAAAATAAGACATTGATGACGTCACTCCACTTTCATTCAAACCAACCAACTACTGAATATCTACTGAAAATACTTAATGTATTGATTTTAACATCAGAAGCCTTTGACATCTGATCTCACAATGTATACACAAATATATTACACTACAAAAGTTATAATTGCTGCATGCATAATCCAGTTTATTTTAAATATGACAAAGAAAAGTAGCGTGTTCAATTTGAAAATTTTATTTCATTTAAAATAAAAATTTTCGAAGTGATTAATTTAATTTTACACAAAATATGATTTTGTGAGGGGATTACTTTTATTAATTACAATAGGTGCACAAATTTTATAAGCTTCACAGTTTATTTCATTAAAGTGACAAATTATGTTCAGTGAGATTCAGTTCACAAACGAATAGATAAGACTATATGAATCAAGTAGCAATCATAATAATAGTTTGCTGTACTTTTTCAAAGATTGAGAAAATTTTTACTATCCGCAGTGGATTAAGTTCTGGTAGTTACATCACCAAATATAAATAATTGATAGTCCAAATATTAATTAGAAACTAAGTGTTTTATGCAAGCATTAAAAAAAATTAATAATATATATACTTATTGCAACAAAAACGTATTAGAACTTGAAGTAAAAGGTTAACCATTTGGTGGCTAACTTTGCCGATTAAGTTTATTATAAATTTAATTTTAAATTTATTCTTCTTGCATGGTACTACATCCCAAATTTTGCTGCTTACTCGTTATTGTTAAATGTCAATTTAAATCTGAGTCAACTTAATGCGACATCAATCGGCAATCGGACCCCAATACTTAATTAATCCGAGTATATATCACACTACAACCACAAAATCGACGTTCTGAATTACTAGTGCTTACTAATGATAAATTCTTATCATTATGATTGAGGTAATGATATAAGGAAATGTATACATTTGTGATATTATGTTGACTTACAGTTTTGGTTATGTAGTAGACCATAAAAACATCATCAATTCAAAATGTAACTTATATAAATCCACTTATTTTTCTAATTAAAAAAATTTGATTTGATGGTTTATTTTCTCATTTATCCTTTTTTTTTTTTGTATATCTCAAATGAATATAAAAAAAAAAATATAATAATATTGCGTCTCATACTTAACCAAACAAAAAATGCATCCTTTTCATTATATATATATACGATTCATATAATGCAATTTTACTATAGAGTATAATATTCAGGACCATCTGACCTACGTCTATGTTGAGTTGGTTATTATAGCACTTCTCAACGGAATCATACAAAAAATAAATAGCAAACCATAAAAAAAAAAACTTTTTATTTATCCTTTTGCCTTTCAATCCAATATCCCACTTCCAAAAATATTGCAAAACAAGAGTTTTATTTTTAATGGTAAAAATTCTCTACTACCATCTAAAATGAAAAAAAAAAAAAATCTATAATTTTTTTTTTTATTATTCGCTCCAAATAACACAAAAAGATAAAAAATACAACAAAACTTCTATATTAGCTTAGGAAGGACTCTTGTCAATCTCTTAATACATTTGCACGCATTTTGAATATTGAAAATTCAATACAGTTACACATTCTGTATATGGAAAATAATTTCATTAAAATTATTACCAAAAAAATATATTTTTTTTTACTACCAATTTTATGTATGCCTCCTTGTTGGAGCCTAGCAGATATAGTAGTCTTAGGCGCAGGATAATCAGAATCGTTTATATATACATATATTCATATATATATATATATATATATTTGATGTCTACCGTACATAGATATAATTCAGTAAAAAAAAATACGTTGGAGGATATTTTTCTGTTTCTAGTTGATGATGCCATAGAAGTTCAATTATCAGTTCTGTGGAATAGGAATCTACTCTGAATTATTCAAATATGAAATACCAAATATATTGTATATATATATAATTGTGATGTAGAGTGTGAGTTTTGAAGTATACTACATATTTATATGGTTTTTATTTTTTTATTTACAAAATATTTTGTATGCCCACCAGTTGGAATGTGATGAGAAATGCAGAATGCATTTTCCAATCGTACGTACATTCTGTAGCATTTTTTTTTTTCTATAACTGATGCATGCATGCATTTGCATTTATTTTTGTGTGAAGAGAGATGCACAAAAAAATGCCTATATAAAAACTGAAAATATCCAGGGAAAAGTAAGGACATCATATGATGAAACATACGTCCATATATATACATATATTTAACGTACATACAATATATATTTATATAAAAGTACTTTTGGTTTTGAATATATAATTTTTTTTTTATTTTTATTTTTTACTTTTTGTAATGTTTAAACTTAGATATAGTTTTATATATATATTTTGGATGTCCGATAAAAATGATTGCATACACAAATCAGTTGCAACAGCCCAGAAAGAGTCTGCTTTATATACACAAATAAAAAACAATAATTTTGCGTGGTCCTTCAATTTCCAATTTTGCAATTTAGCATTGTTCTTTGTTATATATATATATATATGTACAATTTTGAATATTTATACTTATACATATGTATATATTAACATTTGTATGTATATTATTATGTCTCACAATATGCGAATAGTTAAAATTCTTTTTTTTATACAGGTTTTATTCCAGATATATGTAAATATTTACTTTACGTTCTAAAATTATAAAATAAATTCTGAAAATACGGAATGAGACATAAAACTCTATTTATTTTGGTGTATAATTTTTATATAATTTAAAAATATAAATTTTGGTAACATTTATGGTCAATTATTTTATTTATTTTATTTATATATTAAAATTTAATCATTTTTTTTTTATATTTATTTGAATTAGTCGAAAAAAACTGCAGGAATAAATTGAAATTATGTTGAGCTATTTACTATTTAGTAATTATTGTTTTTATTATACTAAATCTTCAAAGTTCAGAATATGTATAATTATTAATATAATATTATAATTATAATTATAATCATACTCACATTCATGAAAGAAAGAACTCAATTTGAGTACGTAATTAGCTTTAATAATATTGATCAAATAGTGATAAAATAATAATCGATTTATTTTGCATTGAATATTTAATGAGAAGCTTTAGTCCTGGGTCGACTTTAGGTTCCTTTGTAAAGTTTCGTGAATTTATTAATTTTAATTAAAAACATTAACACTACAATTTATTGAAACCAATTTTGGCACATTTCATTTATCAATTATTTTTTATAATTACATTACTGAAATTACTTTATTTTGTTATAAAAAATAATTCATCGAGAGAATGCATATTCGAAGTTCGAAGTGTATTTTTTGAGACACAGCCTTGTGAAATGTCATTTCGGAAACCTAAATTCCTTCCACACAATAGTAATGGCGGGTTAAAGAACTACACTAACAATAAAAAATACTATTTCTTCACTTAATATTAACTTTCACATAGATTTTAGTGATTCAACTTAAACGGCTGATTTAACTATGACACCTACCTATAGTCGCATATATAAAATAAACCAATCCAAATCAATTAAGAAATCACTGAAATAATAGCTATATGTAGCGCATAAAAGCAATATTTAGACAGGCCGACTAGAAATGTTGTAATATCTTGTAATATATTTTTAACATAAAAAGAAAAACATTATTATTACTACACTAAAACTGTCAATAAGACATTTATATAAATGACGATTACCAAATTCATACAAATGACATAAAACTACATTTAAAAAACTCGTGGAAATATGACTGACATGGAGTGATATCTATACATTATCAAAGTAGTTCAAAGTACTCCATTGTGTTCCGAAGTAATTAATTTAAAATAAATCACGCCAATAGAAAATTATTACATATTTTAATTTAGTTACTTCTTTAGTATTTGGCATCTTGATACAATATCGATTCGATTCGGAATAGAATGTAACATATTTCCAATTATTTTATGTGATCCATTGTAATTCAGTTATACATAGCTGAATTACGTGAAAAATTCTTTAAAACGTTAATTTATATGTAGATCTTATATTTTGATCATATAACATGAAATATTTTATAAAATAATTTGAAATTTTAAAAATATGTAATAAAATTTCTTGAAATTGATCATATTTTTCAATCTTTTACGATATAAGATTTATTTTTCGCTATACGATACGAATAAATTATTAAATTTTTTTATATATTATTAGATATTAACTTTATCCATTTATCAGATTACAGATATTAAGAAAAATCATACTTATATGGTTCATGTAATGTTACAAGAAATTCACACATTGTTTTTATATAACTACTATAATTATAGTCCAAATTAGATAGAAAAAAGTCTAGTTTGTTATCCAAGAAGACAAATCAGATATTAATTTTGTGCTACGTCTTCATTTATCATTAACCAAATGCGATGGTGAATAATGCTCTTTATAAATTTATATAAAAGTCTTCGTTGGTATTATATTTTTTAATCAATATGTATAAATTTCACAATATTTTCAATTAATTTTTAGTACCTGAGTTTTGGCAGCCGAAATATCAAAAAAATGAGATTGCTAATAGAAAAAATGCACTATTAATGTTTTGACGGAAACGAGTCTTAATCATTTATATAAGCCTATAGTTTAACATTTCCAAAATAATCTATCCCAAGGCTTGTATATATTATGAATTGTCAAGTAAAAGCTCTTTCGAATTTAGGAATTGCATTCAATTGAAATAGACCTTGGAGTTATAGTATTTGAAACTTGTTATAATACTCGAGCTTATGAATTTCGTCAATTATTTAGATAATTTTCGTAATCTTTAGATAAATCATTTTAGCTCATTTACAGTCAAATTAAGGATTGATCTCTCTGTATATAAAATATCATAATTATATTTTTAAATAATAATTTTAATGAATTAAAAATGTACAGGAAATTGAAGTCGAGAAATTGTATATTTATATGATATAATTTGTTTACATATATATTATAGTTTTAATACTTGATATTTTTAATTTATTAAAACCAATAAATAAATACACGCATCCAAATTAATCCATCCAACATTTTACATAATAAAATATATACGAATCTACGCATGATGCACTATTATCAAAATATATATAAAAACCATATATCTATAGTTCTAGATAAGGCCCTTTTCCCAACATACAAGGATACAAAAAAAGTCCACTATGTATACAAAAAATATTTCAGAAGCAAAAAAAAAAAAATGAATCTTCAGAATATGCGTTTTTTTTTTTAGATATTTGTCCTTTTTTCGAATTGCATCAATGAACAAATACAAATAACAACAACAAATATCTATTATAATCAATTTTATGCGTCTATGTAGGCGGAGCGCAAAAAAAAGTTCAAACGCAAGCGCGCTTTTTTTCCTTTTTTCGTACATCAAAATCACAAAAAAAAATAAAAAATATCCTGCGAAAATCTATTCTATAACCAAATAAAAAAGCTCATATAATATCCTTGCAATATATATATATATAAAAAAAAAAAGTTCAATATTTTTGGAAGTATTAGGATCAATCTGACAACAAAACAATAAAAAAAAAATTCAATCTTCAATCAAGAAAATGCATATTAATCCTAACTGTATGTGTGTTAAAAGTGTTCGATTTTGAATACTAATACAAGAATATCATCAGCCTCCCTGTATATGCAGTTTTTTTTTATATTTTACTTTCCTATTTCAATAGATTTTTCCCAATTTCGTTTTGTTGTTGTTGTTTTAGCAAGGATATGAAAAAAATTGATAAATATTCTCACCTTACGCGAATTAATACATCTATACAAAAAAAAAATATTCACGATCAGGAACAACAACAACAGCAGCAAAAATATTTCTTGCTCTCTAATCTCCTTTTTAATGGTCTCTTTCATATTATGGATATATCCTTTATAATACAATCCCCATGCCTGGCGCTAAAATTTTTATCATTTCAATATGTGGAAAAAAAATTCGCTAAAAAAATTTCGTGATTTTTTCAGTAGTGGTGAACTTTTTTTTACTGCGTTTTGTGTGCGCGCCTATTTCATACTAGGATTACAAAAAAAAAAAATATTTTTGTATTTTCGTATTTTTTTATTTCGTATTTTTGGTTTGGATTTTCTAAAAATGAGGAGAAACCGGATATCTAGTCATTATTAAAACCGTGCGATGATAAATTTTTTTTTGTTGTTGTTTATGAGAAATATCCTTTTTTTTGTATTGCTCTGTATGTGATACTGCGATGGTTGATGATGCTTTTTTGGGTGTCATTTGTTATGTATATTCGCGAGGTGAAATTGCTCTGTTGTCGCAGGAGGTTGATAATCCTAGCAATACATAAAAAGTAAAAAAGAAAATATATTAAAACGCACGTACATATAAAAATGTAAATAATAAAAATAAAAAAAATTTTAACATAAATATATTTCAATACCGCTACTATATTAGTAAAAAAAGAAGAAGATATTTTGTGTTGATGGGAAGATATTGGTGGATATGTGATGTTCATGATGATGACAGAAACTTGGAATTTCTGTGCCTATATAGAACTTTTTTTTGTGTACTATGTACAGGATATATATAGAAAAAAAAATGTCTATAAAGCTAAACATAAGCCACGCAACATCAATTCTCTCCACTAAGGATAATCTATACATAGGATACTAAAAAAAAAATTTGGTTTTATATATATTTTTTTTTTTATTAAACAATATGTACACAATAAAGGACGATGAAAATGTTCTATTAATTTAACTATACAAAAAAACGGAAATTTGTGTTTTTTTTTTTTTATTTTCTCGGTTCATATCAAATGTGTCTTTTTCGTGCGTCGCGACGTTCAGTCACGATGCTCTGGCGTCCTTGTTGAAACGCGTGTGTTAATACCTCTCCGTCATCACATCTCTAACATATCCCGTATACGTGCGTCTAACAAAAATAAAATTTCTAGTTTTATTCTAATAAAAATTTATATTCAGTTTTTTGTTTGCTTTGTTTTGTTTGTTTTCGGGAACCCGGAATTTAATAATAACTAATAATAAAAAAATTATTAATTAGTTTAAATAAATTTGAAATAGAATTTAAGTAAAATTACACAATAAAAAGAAAATAAAAAATATATATAATTAATTAATTAGTTAAATACAGAAACACAAACTAAAAGTATAATTAAAAATTTAATCACAAAAAATGCAAAATATGGAAAAATGAAAAGATATTTTTAATTAAATAAAAAAAAAACCATAAAAATCTACAATCTAAAATAATGTAATTCGTGTAATTTAATTGAAATAAACCAAAAAAAAAAAAAAAAAAACATAATTTGTAATTTAAAAATATTTGATAACGAAATTTTTTATTTTTAGTTACGAAAAATTTAAAAAAATTAATTTCAAAATTTTGTTGTACAAACAAAAATGTTTTAAGTGCAAAATAATTTAATTTATGTGTGAATTTTTGAATTTTATTTTTTCAAAAAATATAAACATAAAAAATGATTTTAATTTCGAAATTAAAAGAAAAATTTATAAAACCAATTTAGTTGAAGACAAAAAAACCGAAAAATTAACCAAAATGACAATAATTCGATTATATTTAATTTACAAAAATTTTAATATATTTTCTTAAATTCAAGCAATTTATTAGTTCTTTTTTGGTTAAATGTGAAAATATAATAATAATTTTATTTATAATTATTTAATTTTTATTTATATTTTTATTTTTGCGATGTATACGTATTAAAATAAAAAGGATATTTTATTTTTATTCGGCCAAAACCAATAAAACAAGTGAATAACAATGTAAAATTTTTGGATTTTATTATAATTTGTTAAAAATGGTAAGTTTTAAGAAAATTATTATAATTATGTTATAGATTTTATAATATTAGAAAACGTAGTAAATAAAATTAGTCTTTTATTATTTAAGTAACAAAAATGATATTAACGAAAGGTAAAAACTGCTGAAAGAAAATATTTGATAAAAAGTTAGTAATGAAAAATTACTTTTTCATAAAAATCCAAATATAATTTTTTTTAATTTTCTAATTATATAAAAAATTGATTAATATATGAATTTTTAAATTAACAATTTCATAAATTCAATATAAAAAATTTCTCTAAAGTTATTAAAATTTGTTTTTTGATAACTATAAAATCGTTGCTATTAAATTTTAATTTTTAAATTATTAAATATTAATCAATTATTATTCTTCCAATATTTTATATAAAAAAAACATTAAAATTTTGAAAAATAATTATAAATATCGAATAAAATGCTACGCTCTATCAATTAACTTAGGTTAAGCCTATTTTATTATAAATATTTGTGTTAAAATTTAAATATTTATTGAATTCCAATTATTAAACTAAATTACTAAATTTTCTTCAATTATTTTATGTTTAATGTTTAACACAGTGATTTTTTTGTATTAAATTTATTTTAACTAATTATAGATAAACTACTAAATATTTCGGTAAAACATTAATTATTATAATTTAAAATTATTTAACAAAAAGTATAGAAAAATATTTTCAGAATTATAAAATTCCATTTTTTTTTATTTAAAGAAGGATGTATTATTAATTAACTATTGAAACGCTACCGAAAATATTTGAACTTAAAAAAAAAATTATTGGGAATTTAAAGTAATATAATTAATTAAAATATAATTAATTCTCCAGTGTCTCAGAAACTAATTTGATAAATATAATTTTGTAATAAATAAAAAAACAATTTTTTTTTTATTTAAAATAATAATTTTATAACTTGAAACATTATATTTATTAATTATGTTTTTGATATTTACCATATCCTTCAAGATATTTCAATGTCAAACATTTAATTAACAAAATTATGAAAATACTTAAAAAAATATGGATAATTAGTCGATTATTTAATAAAATATATTCTAAACATAATACAAAATTTGCATTATAATAGAAATAATAAAAAATTATCCAGGAATAATATAAACGCTCATCCAATAAGGAAAGGAAATCAAAGTTAAAGTAACTACACTTCTAGAAAGAAATTACTGCACGAATATAGGCTTAAAAATAATTTTTAATTTCTTTTCTAATTTTCCTTCTTCATAAATTATTATTAGGCAAATTTTAATCTTTTTATGTCCTTTAGGCAACACAATATAAAAAAGGACTTCATTAAGACGAAGGACAAACATTCGACAGCGCATGCTCTCTCACCATATAAAATTCCGAATATTTGTATGTTTTTATTAATATTGAAATTTATTGCTCTTCGCATTACTTTTCCTTTTTCTGGATTTTCTCTATTTCCTAAAAAAAAAAACAAAAAAAAAAAAAAACGAAAAAGAAAAACTACAAATACATATACAAGATTAAAATCTCGTGCCGATAAAATGGTGGTGGGGTTAATATACATATGTATTAGTGCGTATTTTGGCAATAACGATGGGAAAATATACTAACTTTTTTATCTAAAATATTTTTTTTTCTATGAATTTGTGCAAAACGTGTGTAATAAGGAAAGAAAGCTATTTTGACTTTGTGGGGGGTATTTTCGTCGTAGTCCTTTTTGTTTGTATTTGTTGGGTACTTTTTTTCACCCAAACATTCTCGGTCTTATCTTTTATTTCTCCCACCTTTTTTTATTGTATTGTTTTGTTGTTGTTGTTGTTGAATCCTGTATTTTTTTAGAAATTTATTTCGATGGGCGAATTATATATACAAATATATGCCACCCACTATCATTTTTAGGGAAATTTATATATATATGTAGAATATCTAAATATTATATATTTATATATACGGTAAAGGCGAGAAAGGATTTTTCAAAATATACACGTATATATGCCTAATTTTACTGCCCATCCACAAGGATCTCAAGCCTTTTGTGTATATTCTTTGGCAGTTGTTACCCAAAAGTCGGACAGCGACGCAATATTTTCGTAACTTAGGCCATAATTAGAAAATTATTCCATAGTTTTTATTTATATTTTTTTCGTTTCTACGTTTTTTGTTTATTTTTTATGTTGTATTGAAATTAGCAAAAAAAAAAAAAAATTTAAAAATTATATTGTAAATATATTATTAAAAATACTTGTACATATATACATAAATAATTATAATATATATATATACATTATCAAAAATCGTAAGGATCTAATATGTATGAGGAGAAAGTGCAATAGGTAAAAAATAAAAAATGAAAAAAAAAAAAATTAACTAAAGCCAAAATAAAATAAGGAAAAATGATATTTTAATATAAAATTATATTTTCGCTGCATCTTTTGGTAATACGCGCGCGTGTGTATTGTAAGACAAAATCCTTCGCCGTGGAAATTTTCTCAAAATCCAACATATAAAGAAAAACCTATAAATATTTTGATGGTGTTTGTTGTTGGTTGTTGTTGCTGTTGTATTGGTGTGTAATAAAATAAATAATATAAAAAAATTTTTTTATTAAATATTATAGGACCTTTTTTTATATGTATGTAATTATTATTATTATAAATATTATTATGTATATTTAGTGTGTGTGTATATTAGTTGTGTACTAATAATATTTATGTTGCGTGGTGAAAGAATAAAAGGCGATTTTGTTGCGACGATCAAAATTTTAAAAAGGAGTAAGATTTTAACCAAAAAAAAAAATTTCATCATCTTTTTCTTATACACACACAACGTCGTAAGGTTTTGTGGGCAGATTTATTTATATGTATATGTGAATTTTATAAGAAGGATAAATATAATTATAGAAAAAAAAAATAATTTAATATTTATATAAAATATAAAATGGACTGAAAGAATTTTGACGTCGTCGCCTTATAAGCTTTATATATGTCTCAAGTAAAATAAATCTGACTCCCCCTTACTAATGTATACCATCGCACATTTTATTTAAGAAATCAAAAAGGATATCTTAATACACATATACAAATAAAATCGGATAAATTAAATTTATGATAGAAATTTTTAATTCTTGAGAAATTTTATTCTCCTGAATTCTCGTCGTCCTTATCCTTTCTACTATCATATTATAACATTAACTTTCCACAATTTTTACTATAAAACTCCTAATGTAAGGCATAAAGGAGTTTTTTGTTCATTATATCCTTTTTGGGGGAAAATTTTATACATATATATATATGTATATATTAAAAAAATAATATACCAAAAAAAAGGGAAAAGAAAATTTTCATATATGTAGAAGAAATGTTTTCAATTTTCACTAGATGCCGGGTGGCAATGCTGGGGAGCTTTTCATTTAATACCTTTTTCTGTGTTGTTTTTTTTTTGTTTGGTGTAGTTCATATTGTGCGTTTAGATGAGGTGGTGGTTTTTGGTCGATAAGAATTTTTCGTCCTTTCGTAAATATAATTTTTCTCGTCTTCGTAATATTTTTTTTTGTGTGTCCTCTTTTTCCTCTTTATATATATATTATACGATATTGTATGTATACATATATATAAAAATTATCTCAATTTTCTCAGATTGTCTTGCATTTCTTGGAACTACAGAATTCTTATACGGTTTTTTTTTTGTTGGGTTGTGGAAATACTACTTGTTAGTATCAAAAAAAAAAAAAAGGATTTTCATTTTTGTATAGTTTTTGATATTTTTGTTGTTGATGTCGTCGCGTGTTTTACACTAGTACACATTTATATATATCGTATAGTTGGGGTGCTAAAAGAAAAGGGGTGGTTTTTAAAATATATTTCTTGAGAGATACTAATATAGTATAACGATATTTATATACTCCTTTTTAAAATAAATATATTTTATATATATTATTATTTGCCTTTTATGAAAATATATAATGTTACAAGTCGGCAGTGTCTTTTGGTAAATGTTGTAGTGAAGTCACAAAAATTTTCAAAATTCTTAATATTTTATTTTATATACGAATATTATTATAAATATTAAGACATTTTCGTTATATATATACATATATATTTATGTAGTTTCTTTATATTATAATTTCGCTTCTCGGGAAAATTTAATAGTGCGAATTACAGAAAACTTTTTTTATTCTCGGAAAATTTTCTATGCAACACAAACTACTACACAAATTTGATGTAAAAATAAAAAAAAAATTTTGCTCTTTATACCAAAAAAAGATTGTATCTTGAGGAGAGCTGGAAGACATTTAATTTCGAAATATATACAGATATTAATATATATATAAATATATATATATATATATATATTAATTTTAAATATATTTATATTATATATATATATATGTATGTATATTTATTTAAAGTATTAATTCAAATATTACTAAAAAATTATAGTGTTTTTATTTTATGTATAAAAGAAGTTGAATCTTCTTTCTTGTGAGACATTCGTCTAAGTTCAAGCAAACTAAAATCATCTAAAAAATTAATAAATAAATATATAAATTAATGAACATACCAAGAACAAAAAAATAAATAAAACATAATTATAATTTTAAAAAATTAAAACATTTTTGGACTAAATAAAAATAATTCGACAAATTTACGAAATGCTTACAATAAAAATAAAGAATGTGAAAAGAATAAAATTAACCAAACAAAAAAATAAAAATAAAAATTAAATTAAATGTGTAAATAATTTTAAATATAAATGCATAAATAAAAAAAAAATTGATACGCAATTAAAAAATGTCGAAAATAACTAAAATTTATGTGAAAATGAAAAAAATTTGTGGTAAAAAATTTCAAAATTATGTTATGAAATAATAAATAAATAAAAAAAAAATATTAAAATTAAATAAAAAATTTAACAAAAAAATTTAATTTACAACTAAAAAAATAGTGAAAAAAAATATTAATAAAAAAAAACATACATTTCGGCGAAAAAATCTATCCAAATTAAAATTTTATGTAATTGCCTAATTTTAGGTGTAATTAAAAATAAACATGTTAAATTTGTGGATAACATTTTATTTTTTTAATAATAATTATTGATTGCAATAAAACAATTTAATTTTTAATGTTTATTAACCAAAAAAAAAAAAAAAAGGAAAAATACTATTTATATATAGATGCATATTTGTATAAGTGTGTGTGAGTGCGTAAGTGTAAATTGCATTTAATTTCTCATTCAAGAAAATAATAATTGAAAACAACTTTCACTTTTTAATAACAAATGTGATTTATGCTAAGAAAGGAATATAAATAAAATTGTTGATATTTTAATGGGAATTTACATAAAATTGAAATAATCTTTTTTAATTTAATTTACATTTTAATTATGTTTTTTCGAATTAAATCATTTCCGGATATTAAAATGATTTATATTTGGTTTTTATAATATGAAAAATGTAGAATTTTGGGATTTTATTGAGATCAGTTTAGTTTAAAAAAATTTAATAAGTTTACATTGCTGATGTTATTTAAAATAAAATAGGTTAGCTTTCTTTAATAATTCTTTAATATTTCTTTTAGAATATAATTGCGAAATTCTCGAATATATATTTTTATCGAAATGCATTTATTTCAGGGATTTTTATTTCACTTAAGCAAACAATGTGTTTTTTAGAAACTGAAATTATACATCTTTAGAATTCTTAACATTTAATTTTTAGCTTTAATAATTTAAGTTTTCTATAAAAATATATTTTCTATCATTTTTATATTATAAAAAATATCAAATCGAAACGGAATTACACATTTTGTGTTTTTCATTATTAACAATTAAAAATGTTGTTATTATATTGCATATATTTAGGCATTATCTCAATTAATATTTTAAATCATTTTATTCATTTTTATATTTGGTAATTTTAATTCAAAATTTTGAAAGGTTGAACTAAAAAATTATATATTTTTTAATTTATTTATTTTACATTAATATCTAAAATCATAAATTGCTTTGGGACTGTCTTAAGAGATGTATTTTAATTATTCGTTAACTATAAGTGCTGTATTTGGGATACTCCCATAAAGAGAGTCTTTATTTGAATTTTATTGGATGCATTTCTTTATCACTTTATTTAAAATATAGTTTTAAACTGACAGTTATTAGATTACTTCATAAATTGTAAAATAGTTTCCGTTCTCCAGCTAAATTTATACTATAAATATACTTGATTTGAAATTATACTTTAAATGTACTTGATTTGAGTAAAAATCAATATATAAAAAAAAGTTGAAAATACTAATTTTTTACATCCTGAAAATTGTTGTATAAAGAATATTTAAAAACCCAGCAAAGTTAATATTGAAATTGAAATTTGTTTTAAGATAACTATTTTTTTAATACCATTTTCGAATGGAAATTAATATTTATATATAGACATTATTCTACAAACTTAATATGTATTTCTACAGAACTACTATTATCAGATGAAATTTAAAAAAAAAAAACCAAAATCAATTTCAAACAAGTCAGCTATTTAAACGCTAATCAGTAAGTGAAGCGTTTTTATTTACATAAGTATTTTAAAAAATAAAATAAACAATTCTTGAAGAAGTGGGCGTCTTCTGATAATGTTTATTAATTTTGTCAGTAATTATATTCTTTGTTTTAACGACTTAATTAATGGCCATACGCCCACCTTTAACTTAAATTATGTTCTTAATATATAAAAAAAAACAATCTTTCCGATAATACTTTAAGAGTAACATTTTAATAGAATCATTCAGAATTTTCAGTTCACTCTTGTTTTATCAAATTAAAATTAAAATTATTTACCATTTGGTTTTTTGACATTAGTTTTATTTGTTATTATATTTATAAGTACAAACTTTAAAGGTAACTTACCAGTTCATTAAAATGTTGTTTTAATAAATCTTAAATTTATTTTTTTCAAAAACCTTTCATAGTTTTTGATAATTAATTTAATTTTTCAAATTTTGAGTCAAAATTTTGTCTCTATAAGAAGTTATGATAACTTTAAAAGTTTCGATTATATTGGCTACGAATAAAGGGGCATATAGACGATCAATAATATTGCATAATGTTATATATTGATATTAATAATTTTAGATGTTGTATTTTTGTTTTGATCAATATTTTGAAGATATCAAAATAATTTTTTAATTTCATAATCACATCTAGAGACCTGCTGAAAAAATAATATTTCAGTTTTTTTTATGTTACTTGTAATTAAAATTATTATTATATTAACTTTAAAGTAAATATTTAATGTTAATTTATATTAATTTCGTTAGATGCTTATTGGTTATAGTTTAGCTTTAGATTTAAATTTAAAGACTTTCCTAGTTTAGATTTAAGTTTTTAAGACGTTTCTCCATCGCTTTAATTGACTAATACATTTTCTTGTGCCCTATCTCATAAACCATTCCATTAATGATATTTACCAATATTATTGTCCAATACCATAGATCATCTAGAGCCACCTTTAGAATATTTTTTTTTATTAAAAAATTAATAGATTTCCCTCTGGATTTTATTAATGATTTATATTTCAAAAAGAAATGTTTTTTCAAATCAGTACTGCAAATAATAATTAATATTGAAATTATTAATATTTTAATTTGAATTTAATTTTTTAATTGTAAGATTCCGTTTACCTTAAAGATTTAGTTATGTTTATTTGGAATGTTTGAAATAAAATTTAGTTTATATTTCCTTAATAAATATTCTAGAGATTCGGTAGATAATTTGCAATTAATAAATGACTTTTCAAATCATTATTAATTTAAATGTTTTTAATTTAATTTTTAAGAATTAATATTTTTTGTTATGAAATACATAATTAAAAAAAACAATATATTTTTTTACAGGTACGAATCAACGTTTCGAAAATTCAATAAGGAAAAAGGTGAGAATTAAAAATTTTTTAAATAAGAATTATTATTTCATTAATTTTACATCAAATTTATATTAATATATTTTTATGATTTTTGTGTTATTGAAAATGTTAATGCAAATTTGAAACAGAAATTTGAAAAATTTAATTAAAAATTTAATAATTTATGTGATCATTTATACTCTAAATTTAAATTACTTAGTAATAAATATAATAAATTAATAATTACTTAAAGTGTTTCGAAATAAATTTATTTATTAATTTAATTTTTCTAATTGTGCAAAATCGTAAATTTTAGTGTAGAATGGGTGAAATTTTTATATTATCAAAATTTTATAATGAAATTATTAAAAAGTTCTTCAAAATTTATAATTTTCAATCATTTAATTTTTGATAAATTTCAATTTATAAATATATTATAGCAAATAAATATTTTTATTAATCACCATAAAAAATTACTGCAAACTGAAAAATGCAAATATTAAGAAAGAAATATCTCGTAGAACATAAAATGTAATTAGTTACGAAAAATTATGCAGAATAAAAATATATTCATTTAATTTACAAAATAATTGTTGGAATTCGTAGCCTCAGTTGCAATTTAGAACGACACTATTTGTAATTCATTAGATTAAAGTGATTGACTCAATAATTCAGTGATATACAAAATTTAATAAATTTATTTAAAAGTTTTGATTTTGATTATGTGATGTGATGAATATTTTTGCAAATATTTCAATTAATATAAATTTTATTATTTATTTGTTACAAAAGGGGAGAAGATATTTTTAACGTATAAATTAAATTTCATGGAAATTACAATTTAGAAGTTATTCGATCGCATTTTGGGTTAAGGTCAGTTTTAAAGTGTCACTACTGATTTTATGTGTTTTAGTTTAGTATTCATACACAAAAATGTCTTTAATAATTGAATTATTTTTTTCATATTTTTATACTTATTTATTTCAAAAAAATTGAATCGAAAAGGTAATTATTTTATATTTAATTTAACGTTACATATAATTAATTCTTGTGGGGTTTTATGATTTCTGTATAAGTACTAACTGTAAATTACTAGCTTTTTGTTTTGAAATTATATAATATTAATTTAAGATTTTATATTGGATTTTATAAGTTAAATTTTATCTAATACAGTATACCACCTCTTAAAAATCAAATAATATTTAATTTTTATGAAAGTAAATTGCTAAAGTTAATAACATTAAATTTGTAAACTGAACGAAAACTATTTATACAGGGTGGGACATAAGTCTTGGAAGGTTTTGTTTTCTTTACAACTTTTTAATTTTGATTGTAAATTAATTATTTATACTTCAAATGATAGTTTGGTACATGAGTAGCTCGAAAAACGTCTTCTAAATCTAAATAATAGTCCCCTTGATTGTCGGTTATTTGAACTTTTTAATGCCACCACAATACAAATTTTGGCTTTTGAAATAATTTAATTGAATTTTTAGTAATTATAGAACCAGTTTTAGTAATAAAGTCTTGAATTTAGACTTACTCCTGGTTAAACACGTTATTTAATTTATTTTCGTGGTTTATCCAATAACTAATTACTGAAATTCAGCTTTTCAAACCGACATTTCCGAAAGTTATTTTTTAAAAAAAATACACTTCAAATATACGTTCGCCCGATGGACTATTTTTGATTCCATTAAATATTATAAAATAAAGTATTTTTCGTAATATATCTTCATAAAAACATAATTTGAAAAATGAAATTTCCCAAAATTGGATGTTTTTACTTCAAATAAATAAAATCTAATAGAAAATAAATTAACGATAGCAATGGAAAATTAATATTGTTCTTAAATTGAGATTTTATATAATAATTTGTAGTAGGCAGACAGGCTATGCAAAATTAAAATCTAAAAATATAGGAACATTAAAAATTATAAGATTTCCTTATTAATTGAAATAAATTAATAAATATTTAAATATACTATTATATTTTATTTGAAATAACCATCTTACTAGACTGAATTAAAAAAAAAAATAGATAGTTGGGAAAAATTTTTATCTGATAAGTTTTTTAATATCTGAGTATAAAAATCTTTTGGAATTATGTCTATACCTTGTGCAAAATGTTTTCCAAAATTATTTCGTTAAATTAACAATTTGTATATTGCATGAAAATTAAATTTAAATAATCTTATTATTTAATTTATTAAATCAATTTTTTTTAATTTGTATATTTTTAAAAAGTTAAACGTGCAACAGGTCCTTTTTATTGTAAAATATAATATATCCTAATTAGCTAACAGAGATTTACTAACATGAAATAATTACAGAATATTTTTCGGTTGATTTACTTAAATTTTTATAGTTTCAATTTGTTTAGGGGAGATAATTTATTTTAAAAGTAAAAATATTAGTTAAATGTGAAAATATCTTATAATTTTATAAAGTATTTTGGTCTTTGTTTCACATATTAGGGCTATCAATAAATCATTATTATCTGGACGTAGTGTTTTATTTAATGGTCCTAATAAAAACCATAATATTTTATAATAGTCCAAATTAATGAAATTAAATAATTATAATTAAATAAAATTATATCTATTGTGCATGTTTCATTTGACATTACTGAACAAGGTAAGCATAAATCCTCAAGATTCAAATAAACTATATAAGTTTATATATTAATTAATGATTTATGGAATTATCATTTATCTATAACAAGTTGTAGTAACGAGGACAAATCTATTAAACTATTCATTAATAATTGTATCCTTAATTGAGTTGTTTAAAATTGTACATGCTTTTATAAAAGCATGTGAATAAAATGTCGAAAAAACAAAGTAAAAATTATGAAATATAAAATTTACATAATTTTCCACCTCTAATATTCTAATAAACTGCAAAAAAAAATTTAACTTATAAACGTTTTATTTGTAAATGAAAATTGAAAATTCTCCATCATTTTTTATGTAAATAAATAAAATTTAGAAAATAAATGAATGTAGAGAATAAAAGGAGAAAATTACATCGGAAAATATTAAGGAATATACTGCAAATATTACATTATCTTCCCAAACCGAATATTTTTTTTTTGTTTAAATTAATATTTAAGGATTTATATATACATATATTCATTAATATATATAAATATATAAAAATGTACATAAAAATTCTCTATTTTTTTTCAGTACCAAAATGAATAAATTTCATATATTCAAAATGAAACCTTTTTTTTTTAAATCATACTCAGTATTAGTAGCAGGAGTCAGTCGCAAAAAAAAAAAAAAACTTGCCTAATAATGCTAAAATGCTGAGGTAAAACGTTTTTAAATTAGCTTTTAGTATAAGTAAATGTAAAATTAATAATTTCATGTACCACAAGTCTTGCGACAATACCACGACAAGTTAGTCCTATGCACCATATAGAGATTAACTGCACATCCTTGTTTTAAGTTTATGCTTATATTAGGATATTTATGACATCATACCAACTAATTTTTTTTTAACTGTAGACTAAATATGCACAAAAACAAAAATTATATTTATTTTGTTTACACGCTTCACTATGCCGTGAGGTAAAATTTTCGGTTATGGTGCATTAAAAAAATTTATCTTGTTCCCTTCTTATGATTTTGTGAATAATATTTTAACATTTTCATTAAACAAAAAAAAATAATAATGCAAGACTGTATAAAGTTGTCTAGAAATGAAAAAAAATAAAAACGGATTAGAAATTAAAGGACTTGTTGAAAGTTTTTAAAAATATATGAAAAGGATAGTTTCAAAGTTTCTAGAATCATTATATTCTATTGATTCTGTACTTTCGGGTTTATTGACATTCTTTTTTTATTTCCGTGCTTTTCATACTTAATTAATTACTGATGTATACGTTAATATAACTTTTCCATTGTGCATTTGCATTTGCATTTATTCTGGACTGGCTTTATAATAATGGAAGCTATAGCTACGTATTTTACTCGTTATTCTTCCAAAATAAGTGCTGGACGGACTATTTCAAATCTTTGAAACTTGTTAATTCGCTAAACTCCTTATGATTTCTCACCGTGTAATTGAATTGGATCCAAAAACTATACTATATTTCGCTACTCTTATGCAATACGAAATAATTTGTTCGCCAATCATTGGAAATGTGAACTTTAGTTATAAAACTTATAGTTGTTAAAGAAATTTCATCAATTTTCATAATTTAAGCTTAGTACAGTCAATACCAAAGAATTTAATACCAAAGAAAATAGTGAACATTTTATTAGTATTTTTAATGTCTTCTTTAGCAAATAGTCTTCTTTAATTAATACATCTTTGCAATGGTGCTACACCCTAAATTAAGGCTTGGCTTCTGCACAGAAGTTTTTTGTGACATTTTAATGCAATTTAGTCCTATTCGTTTTATATCATAAGTTTCTTTATGGTGAAGAAATATTTAATTGCAACAACCTAATGATTTTTAATGTTTTAATAGTGAGACATTTGTTGTCAGTAAATATTCTCACCGATTAGCATTTTTCCCAGTCTTAAAATCAAAATTTGTATATTACAAATTTTATTACTGAGTACTCATCTGAATCAACTTAGAGTGACATCGATAATTCGGTTTGGAGTTGAACCCGGCCCGGGACCTAAAGAATCACAGTATGACACCCAATTAATACATAATTGGAATGAATTAATTAGGTTTTACATTTGATCCTAGACAGTTGTAGTTAGCACATTAAAATATATAATTTTGATTGGTCGGAGAACCTAAATATCAATATTATTATGTTCAGTTTCATGATTATTTTTATCAATAATCTTTTTTAAAACCTTTTATTCTTTATAAATCAATTTTTTTTCTTTGAAAACTATAAATTTTTAAGATATATTCTGAATCATCAACACAACAACACATCCGCCTTTTTTCATATCAAATTAAAAATGTCTACAATTTATTTTATTTATTTATTCCAGTTTAACCAATCGACTTCGTATTCAATAAAGTTTATATATCTTTCCCCAGGGGCTATTCTCCACCTGTGTATTTGTATGGATATCACAAAAACCCAAAACAATGAAAAGAGTGCAAAAGTTAAAATGAAATTGTTTCTTTTTATATATAAAAAAAAAAAAAAAATGAAAATCAGTGATATAAAAAATCTTACGTAAATTCGCCCAGTGGAAAGGGAAACCTTGAAATCCCTCCAATCCAAAGAAATTTTTATATTTGACCCATACAATGATAACAAAATTGATGATATTTTTGTATAACTTTAATAATAATATTTTAGGTTATGTTTCGTATATTATTTTTTGCCTTTATTCTTTATATACGATACGTTTCACAAAATCTTGCACTTTAAATAACCAACTAAATTATAGTAAATCAAAAATTTACTCTTGTTTATAAAGAGAGAGAAAACTTAGTGGGTTGGCTTTTTGTGGGAGGCCACCCATTTTCTAATTTGGAGCTTTCAAAAATTAAGAGTGTACGGAATACACATATTTATATATGTATATATATATATATATATATTAATATTAAAACATAAATAAATAACAAAATCTAACTTCGTTATGCTTAATAAGTTTAAACTCATTTTCTTGTTCCGAAAAATTACACTTCCAATGTGAATCAATTGAATCGTGCAAAAAAAAAAAAAAAAAATAGGAACAAAGGAAATTGGGGGACAAATAACCGGAACTACTGTTCAAAGATTATAATTCAGATTCGTGACTTATTTTGGTTGAGGGGTGGTTAGTAGGCGCGTTTTATTATTTATTTATCTCCGCGACGTTACCTATTGGATTGAATAAAACAAAAACAAAAACCAAAAAAAAAACATTACTAAATTATTACGATGTTGTAAATATCGCGAGCTATATTATTATCATCTTTTTAAATTCAACTTAGATTTTAGTTTCTAATGCAATATTTTTGAGTAAAATTATTGAATTCATTTCTGATAAGAAAACAGATGATAACTCATTAAAATTGTCGTAAAGCTTCCGGGAAAATTTCAAGTTGATTAGTTGGTCTGCTAAATATTTTGCTTTCCTTTAATGTTTCATAATGAATTATTAAATTAGAACCAATTCTTTATTTTTTGTAATGGCGCTACAACCTAAGTTGGGATTTGGCCTCCTATATCCAAGAATTATTTGGTTCGAGGTATTAATTAGTTAGTTTTAAATTATTACATAATAAAAGAGTTAGCAGAACTGTATTAATTTCAGCTGTAGTTCAATGATTATATTAATAATATATAGTATAATTTTTGGGGCATTTTAGAATTTCCAATACCAGAATCAAAGTTCTTAATACTTCCTACTACCTAAAACCTAAAACTAACACAATGAAAAAACTTACTTGAATCCTTCAATAAATCAAAACTTTAATCATAAACTGTCCAGTGATATTAATTGTTATATTATAAAGAATTTTGGTATGAGATCAATTTACCGAAAAATAATTGTAAAAAAATGGTCAACCACATTTTTTCTTTTTATTTGGAATACTGTCAATTTATGTCACCGGGGATAAAGGATTTAAGCCAAAAACAGCTTAATCAAAAAATTAAAAATGCATCCGAGTCAAAATAACTTTTGAATGCCATTATTTTTTTGATTGGGAAGATTACAAGTTTTAATGAAAAATATTAGGAAGCTTAAAGGCAAATATAAAATTATAACTAAGCGCGATGTATCTGACTGAATATATTTTATGATAATGATAATACAGCATCTTTAGATACTTCTATTCGGATCCCATTAGTATACACACAATAAGTATGACATGTTTAAGTGATCATATCAGTTCTTTTTTTTCTGTTCTATAAAATTCTATATAATAATTAAACTTATCAGAAAGAGGGGGCGAATAAATTATTTACTATAGGAAAATTTTATATATATAAAAAAAATCAATTTATTATGATTTACCGGAATCTGAATACTTTTATACATAAACATACCTTGACGTAAATTTCAAAATAACAATTTTTTTTGGTAGTAAAATGAGAAAAAAAAAGAGACCGGATACGAGGAAGTAGTAATAAAATGTCGCGCACAGGTGATTTTTCCTACGTTTTTTCCTCTAGATTTCAGTAAATTACCTTTTTTTTTTATATTATTATAATTTTTCTAAAATGTTTTATTGTATATAATTTGAATTTATATATAAATAATTTAGATTTGGTGATTTACACAAAATTGTATTTGATTGAGATAGTTTTTTTTTTTATATTATTGTTGATTATAAGGCAAAATCTCTCTTTTTTATTTGTAGATTTTTATATATATTTAGAGACATTGAGATTATTATCAATTTATTTTATGGTCCCTCGAACAGACTGAATAGTCGTCAACTTTTTAATAAAAAAATCTTTTTATTATTGTGTATATTATGTATATGTTTATTGTTAGATACATATTAATTAATGTTATAAAGTGGCTGTAATTATTCTCTGTGATGATAATCTAGAAAAAATAAGATCATTTCCGTTTTAAATCATAAGAGCAAAAAAAAACAACAGAACAGAGCAATTTAAAAATTTTATTTATATATATAAAAAAAATTAAATATTATAAATATTTTACGAATAAAATATTGTTGGACAAAAGTTTTCCTTCAACAATAAAAAAAAATAAACCTTAAAAGATAAACTTTATATTAACAAGAATAATAAAATATATTACATATTACAAAAAAAAGGACATAGAACAGATTTATTATTTCTTTACAATTATTTTATAAAACTATTTCCAAAACTATTAAACTATTAAATCAACCATGAAAAAAGCTACAGAGTTTTCATTCTCCTTGTTCTATATTATTCAAAAAATATTTTTTTATGGATCCTCAATATGGTACAGTAGTGTCCAATTAATAGTGAATACTTAAAAATAAATGGATATTATTAAAATTATGCTTAAAAAATAACATTTCAATAATTATTTTATAGACATTATTTACCACTTATGTAAAATTTCACAGAATATATAATTAGTTGGTAGGTACGTTAGGAGAATATTAAAAATCCAAAATTCCACTCGCTGAAGTCATTGTTAGGGATATTGTACACTATGCCTTCGATGGAACAAGTTTTTACAGTCTAGTTCTAGTACATCAACAAATTCCACCAACTTATTAACGAAATGGGGTTGGCGTAACTTAAGCTGCCTCCCAACAGGTTATTAAGATAATAATATTCTAAGTATCTCAATTTTTTATATATTGCACTTCAGGATAGTGATATAAAGAAGATATGCTCCAAAGATTTTCTTGTACCATCAGGGCAGCATGGTTTTTTAAAATAATGTGGTCTGTGTGAAATACTACAGTATTATCAATCTGGTATTTGATTTATTCATAAATATTAAAATTATCGGTTTTTTTTAATAACACAGAAGAGTTTTGTTTTATTAACACAACCTTTATATCCTATATCTAAGACTGTTCATTTATATTGCCCATTTATCCAACATTATGCGATGGATTCCATTGCATGTCACTTCATATGACTACGGGTATGATAAAACTTATAATTAAACTTATGGTTTGGAAGCACATATCAAACTAATAGATCCAAAAATTGTACTAGAATTATTAATTTTGCAAAATTATTCTGTAAATTGTAGTTTTTGCTAATGAAATCATTTATTTGACCACCACAGTATCATAGAAATAATCAACCTTTGTGGCTTGGACAAAATTGTTAAAAGGATATCAATAATACAAAAAAAAACGACATATAATCTATGAAGAAAATAGATTTATTATCTTAAGAAAACATTTTTGTGGTTGTCAAAGTATATTTTCAATTAAACTTCTACTATGTAATTTAAAATAAATATATCTAAATAAGCTACTTTTCCTTAACCATAACAATATATTTTATACAAAGTAAAATGTATAGTAATTTTATAATTAAAGAAGATTCTACTAAAATAGTTTCTTCTTTTATTGTTGTTGGTATATATAAACTTTATTGCCCTCCTAATCTGTGAATCCCTTTTGTCGTTTTGCTCCTTGAAAATGAATCCGTCACCAATTAAGAAGAAAATATTTTTTCTGTTGATTTGGGGACTCTATAAACATTTACATATAAGAAAATTACCCTTTTTGTGTATAATTCTCAAATAAGTGGTAAACCACTTGAATATTAAAAAACTTAAAAACCCTCGGTTTTTCGGTAAAGATTTACCATTTTAACCCCATTGACTTTTTCCAAGAAACACAAAAAAATATAGCTTAAAAGTAAATTGTCTATGGAAATTGCTCATTTGCGACATTATTACCCACAAAAATAAAAAAAAAAGTATATTTGTAAAGATTTGAAGAAATTTTCCTCAAAAAGAATCTATGCTTTCAGAAAAGAAGGACTGTGCTTTGTTATGAACGGAATTCGTTTTTTTCTTTCGACAAGTAAAAGAAACCCCTAAGGAAACACTTGTTGAACACCCAACATAAAAAGAATAAACATTTTTCTTACACTTCTTGAAGGATGTTTTGACGCTCTTATCGTAAGAAAATTTTTGTGTAACTCCTTCTCCGTGATTATTAATTTGCTTTGTTCAATATTTTTTCCCTTTGGTTAATATTTTTAGTGAAGTATGATTTTTGAGTGTCTTTTGTTAGTGACCTATAGATGATTAGATAATTATCAGCATTTGATGGAGTTATTGAGAACTTAAAGTGATTTAATTTATATGATTTGTTTGGTACTATTACTCTTATATTTTTTTTTAACTTTCTATTGTAATATATATAAAGAATATCTAACAGTTTTACTGGGTTAAACTTATTTATCACTTCATCATTTACTAATAATTTAAGAAAAAAATGAATTGAAATTTATACAATTTCTCTAAAGCAAGTAATAACAAGTATTTTCTCAGCGGTCAAGGATTAAAAATCCATGATTAAACTCTGTTATTGTACGTCAGGACTTTAGTAATCTCCTAATATGTTGCAACAGACAACATAACTTAAAACAGCTCTCAAATTACCAAACATTTCAAGTTTGTGAATATTAAGGAATTTACATTTGCCGACGGAATTTCCTTAGTGGAAATTTTGATCAAAAATATGAAAAATCTCTTGCATTTTATTTATTTCTTCGCTTTACTTATTTGTCAACCCAATTTTCCGGAATATATTTTTTCTAGTTTTTCACTAAGAAAGCCTCTTAATTAAGTAATTCACCTATATTAATAAGGGGATAATCTTAAATTTGAAGCATATTTGCATCTGATTTTGAAAAACAAAAATTATTAATTTATTGAAGTAATTATATTTTAACAAGGTCAAAATCATAAAAACAATATAGAAATCACATTCATAGCACTAATAATTTTTGATCTATGGTGGTAAAATATTAAAGCCTATTTGGAAAAAATTCATTCCAACGAAATAAATAACCCATAATTCAACTTATTTGAAAAATACATAAACGCTTTGCAACTATGAAGATATTATTATTATTATATTTTTATTACAATAATTTTAATTCGTATTATCAATTAATCAGCAAATAACATAGAAATTCAAATTATTTATGTCTTTTAATAAGAAAATTTTAATTAAAATTGTCTCTACCAAGTTTAAATCTATTAAAAAGTTATCCTTATTATTACAAAAAGATTTAATAATGTATCAGCTCTAAATGGCAACGCTGTATAATTGGAAAACATTGTTCGGCGATGTAAAAATTATTATTAAGAAAATGTTTTATCCTTTAAACTATTTTAATTCATCACTTAACATAAAAGCGCTATATATAAATACATAATATTGACTAATTTTCAATCCAATTTTCAGATTATCATATAATTATACTTCATTTTCATTTGGAACAGTATAAATGTCCGTGTGCGTGAGGCAATATATTCCTGTTACATCCCTTTTAAAAATAAAAATTTCACTCAAATCTATTTTTGAGTTTAAGATTAATTATTTTTTTATCAAATTTAAATGCATCTATAAATTCCACTCACAAATTGAAGATCTTTACTATACAACAACCCTACTTCAAATTACTTGTAAATGTGTTAATCAAATTCTACAGTTTTTTTTTAAATTTTATTTTACAAAGATCACTTACATTTGTACGAAGTCACCTTAATTTTGTGTATGCATTTTTTTTTTACATTATTATATAGAAAAATATTTTGAACCCTCATAACGATCAACTTTATTTGATTTCCTGGCTATAGGGGTTGAAATAAACAAATATAGTACACGTAAAATTCTTATTGTGTTTTCTCCAAGAAGCAGATGTACATTATTCTGCCTGACATTAGAATCTCAAAAACAACAAATTCTGAATTCGTATACATTCAATTTTGTAACATTCGCGATCATATTTAAGTTTTTGAATTTATCGTTTGTTTTTCTGGTTTTATTTCGTACATCAAAAAGTATTCCTTTTAGAGTTGGTTTTGAAAAAAAAAAAAAAAATATTTCGTATGAGGAATCAATTTCCCCTTTAACGTTTTTCTTTAGGTCGTCAATAATACATTTATTATGACTGTAGTTATATTATTGTATACAGCTTTTTGGCAGAGAGCAGCTGGTACTTTACTTTACCGGCCGGCAAATGTAATGAAGATAAGCACTTAAGTATAGGGTGACAAATATAATGTTTGTAAATTAAGAGAATTAAAGAAATAATATTAAATTTGAAATAATATTATAATTTTTAAATATCAGTTTTATTAGCTAAAGCAAAACGAAGAAACGATATTGAAAAAAAAAATAGTCCTTCTTCAAAAATCGTAACAAACACACTCAAGAAAAGTTTTCTAAGAAAATTCTCTTAACCATAGTTTTCTTAAAGCGAATTTGATAAAAGAGCGAGCAATAAATTTGTCTTCCCCTTTTCTTTTCAAACTTCTTTGTATAGTTTCATTTCTTATTCTCTAACTTTAACAATGTATTCTTTACGTTTTTTTTTTGTTTGCATTTGTATTGAGACAAGGTCGTTTAAATTTAATGACGTCATTATTTTATGTAACAAATAAAATATCTTTTTCTTGTTAGAATTTAGAAGAAAGATTTCTTATTTATTTATGAATGGGAATTCCCTTGAATTTCGAGATTGTGTTAGGTTAGGAATGGGAATATTTTGTATTGTTTGTTTTGGGTTTATTATATATAAATATTAACAGAAATTAGAAAGGCGTTCATGTTTGTAATTTAAGCAATTTGTAAATCCGATTGAAGAACTCAATTTCTGTATTAGAACGTTTTTTAAAATTATTATGATTAATTTCAATAAATTTTCAATTATTTTGAATTATTTTAAAGATACATATTACTGATTTTCTGTAAAATTAGTGATGTGTAGTTAAAGATAATTATGTTGTTGATTTAAATTTGTTGATCACGTCATCATAAGAATCACTAAATAGATAGTGAATAATTAATAGTGACGGCTTTGCTGATCCTATTACAATTATTAATGCTAATACCGATCAGTAGGCAATTAATTATATAATTCCTAAGTTTTCTTTCGATCAATTTCCAAATTAAAAATTTATATTTAAATTTAATATTATAGAAATAAGTTTTGTAGCAATTAAAACTGATTAGTATTTAAATTCAATGCAGATAATTATTTTATCAAAAACATATATGGATAAATCTAAAACATAATTAACGTAATATTTAAATGATTCTTGAACAGATCATCACAGAATTTTGTATCGGTCACATTTCTTCTTGGAAAATTTTTGTTGGGCACATTTTATCACACTGCAAAGAGTAAAAATGACGAGTTTTCTGGGATTTATTATTTTAAAGATGATTTTTTCCAGAATAAAAAAAATATAATATTTATTGCGGAATGAAAAGTTCCCGCGATGAAATGTGCTTGTAATTAAATATACGTTGTTAAAAGTGCTTCATGAAGTTGGCTGCTCTATTATAATTATGTATAAATAATATATAAATTTTACAAGAAAATAAAATTAATAATAATATTAATATGACACGGGTACAATTTCCATAGAACCAATCAATTATGTATATTGATAATCAATAAACAAAATCTCTTTAAAAAGATTTGAATATTAATAATGATTATTAATTACTTGACTAAATAAAATTAATTCTGAATCTGAATCGATACCGAAATGTTTATTATATTTTTATATTGCAAATGTTTATTTTCGATTATTTTCAAATTAATTTGAAAGCGTTTATTTTAAATTCTAAAAGATCATCTTTTCTATTATTCCTCATATATAATTTATTTAATGAAAATAACTATAACATTATTTGGAAATATAAATTAGTTTCAATATTACAAGACAATTTTTTGTATATATTTATCCTTGTTTACTATTTTAATTGTATCAGATGCTTACGCAACATATCCTTACACACTTTTTTCTATATTCTTTTATAATTATGAATTAAAAAATTCCCTACAACTGCGCAGTATGAGTTAATTTTCCCAAAAAAAAAAAAGGAATAATCAAAAGCCATATGGTTTTTCCTATATGGTCTTTCAAATGTGCATCTGTATTTTGAAACAACAATAAAACTAAATACGCCAATACATAGTAAAACATCGAACTGTGAAATACAATTGGAAATCCCGTAGAATCTTACATTAGCACGATTTTTTTTTTTAAATTTTTTTATTTTGCGCCTGGATTATGGTACACCCGCAATGTTATTCTTTATAATAAGATCATCAGTTTATGTTTTCAATGAAATACTGAAACATAAAAGATACAAAACAATGAAATATATGTTGTTATTTTTTGGTATATACTTGATTATCATAGTGGAAATTGTACGGAATTTCTTTATAGTAAAACGTTTTTTAACAATGACGATGAGATTACCAACATTTTTCGTACAATTTAATTTTGCATAATTTCAAAGTTAAATAATACCATTAGTTTCAAATCAAGATTTTAGTAATTTGGTCAATTTTAACTATTATCTAAACAATTTTATGGTATATTTTCGTAGAGCTTCCGAGTTATTTGCAAAACACAATCTTGTTCTACTAATACTCAGTGGAAGTGGAGGGAGCGGTTAATTGAAACATAGTGCGATTATATTATAACATAGTTTCAAAACACTGCATATTTCTATATCTCTTTTTCCCTTATTAATAATTAATTCTTCAGTCTATTTCCACTTAATAACTGAATTTGAAAAACATAAATTTCTAATGAGTCATTTATTTATTTTCAACACAAAAATAATTTTAAGAAAATTATTTCAATTTATTCACACGATCTTATTATTATAAATTATTATGCAGCTGCATTTTCATATCTTTGCAAGAATAATAATCGAAATAAAAAAGTGTTAAACATTTTACAATTACTAATTTTCTCTGGCCAAATTTCTTTCACAATTATTCATCTGATTCAGTGAGAGCATCAGCAGCTGAGTCATTAATAATACTATACTTTAAAACCATGACAAAATATAATCTTGGTATCACACAAATCTACCTGCTATCAAATATTTATAAAAAAAAACTATGTAAATCCTTTTCAATTTCATTTAAACTCTTTATGGTTAAGTACATACTACCTTAAGTTTTGTTATTGTCAAGTAAAATTAATATAATAAAAGGACTAAACACCTTGAATTTGTTTGCCTAAAAGTTTCGCTTTCTTCTTTTACAAAAGATTTTGTTTTTCTATTTCTATTTAAATTTAAATAAGATGCGACTGATGATGATTTTTTTTTAAAATACAAGGATAAATTTAGCAAAAAAAATTTTTTTTTTTTTTTTTTGCAAAATAAATATATTCGCCAGGACAATTTATGAATCACATTTTCGTTAGCTGCAATCCGATTTCTTATTTTTGAAAAAAAAAAATAAACAAAAATTCTGACATTTTGAGGGTTCCTCCTTTTGTTCAAATTTATTCTATTGTATGTACAACTTAAAATTTTGTGTTTGTGTAAAGGCCCCGAAAACAGATGATGCAGAAATAAATGTTTTTTTTTTTTTTGTAAATAGGATCGATTTTACACTATTATTACTGGACATTGTCCGGATACCAGCAGCAGTAAGCAATATGATTGCCAGGTAAAAGGAGATTCCCTTCTTATATCATTTTGAGAGAAAAGGACATTTAATACATAAATGTTTGTATTTGTATAATTATTATAAACGTTTAGTTTTTATGAATATCACAGCTGTTCTTATAATCGTTAATATTTTTTGTTTGATTAATTAAATAATTTCGTCTAGTTTTCTTCTGATTAAATTGAATTATTGAATTTTTAAGATATTATAAACAGAACATTTTTAAATATTTCTTTATAGTATTATGGTCAATTAAACAAGAAATTCTTCTTTTTGATTAATATTCATTTTTGTTAATGATATAATAATTAGGGACCGATAAATGAAGACATCAAATGAATTTTACTAATTTTTATAATGTTTATAAAATTTAGGTAAGACTTACTCCATCGAAAGTCTTGACACAACATTTTATGGTGACTATTTTTGTTTATTAAATACAATTACTTAATTCGATTCATATCAAGCAATTTAAAGTAACCATAATACAGTCACAGATTTAAACTATGAATTGGACTGATTTAAAAATGGTTTCAGCGCACCTCAGATAATAATTTTTATAAATTAAACTTAATATTTACTTTTTTTTGATTACTCGTGAAATGTAGACAATTAGTGATTTGAAATATAATGATGATTAGTTGGAATATTAGATTAACCAGCAAGCATACTTATATATTTCAAATCCAATAAATAAATAATATATTAGAAATAATATTACATTGGAAATATCTTGAAAATTATATTAATTATTTAGTTTGCTTTTCTCACATTATTTTTCGTAACTGTAGAATTTAACAATTTGGTAATGTAACTATGCATATTCCCTATATACAAATATCACATCTTAACCCTCCAATACTATCGTTAGTGTATTTTCGCAGATTACTTCCATGGGTCTTTAAATATGAATGTTATGGTTCGTTATGGTTCGTCATAAGATATTACTTAAAGATTATTTTGGAATTCTAAAAGCATAAGATAATTAATGTGTGGCGTTGGCGTTGGGCTTGTGTGCAATGATGTGATGCATTAGGTTCCTTGTTCAACTCATAACCAAGGTATTGATATCGCAACTCATAACCAAGTTAACTTAGCAGTAATAAAAATGTACAATATTCGAATTGTGATTTTAAGATGGTTGAGATCATTTACTGACAAAAAATGCCTCACTATTAAAAACCATTAGCTACAATTATAAGTTACTTCACTATAAAGAAACTCGTCGTTCAGAATCCATATAAAATTAGTAGAATCTATTATTTAGGACATATGCTGATGATCAAAAGTGAATTAAAGAAGGGAAACCTAAATTACAGAAAAAAATCTATAATGATTCACTTTTTTCATATAGTATAATTTAAATTTTATTGACATTTGGCCTGCCAAAATTTAACTGATAATTATTTTTGAAATATGCAGGGTGATAATCGACAGATTTTAGAGACTATTCCGTTGCATTTATTTTGCTTTTAGGTTATGAAACAGCTTTCAAAACTTGTATGATTTTACCCACATTATAATGGAGGGCTAAAATGTATAAGCGCAAATGAAACTTTTATAGACGTAAAATGTTAGTTTTCTTTTCCATTTTAAAGAGTTGCATTTCCTTTTACGTATCACACATATATATATATATATATATATACTCTTTTAATTCGGAGATCTTTATCTGTAAAAGCATAAATCTTTTCGAAATCACAAACGACAATTAAAAAAAACTGCAAAACTTTTCATATTTATTTAAAAGTATCCTTAACATCAAAGATTTGTTTTCTTGTATATTTAATTCCTTGTTTTGCTACTTTATACAAATTCGAAAAACCAGATTTTTTTATTAATATTTTTTTTATTTAAATATTATTTTATGAATATTGTATGTGGACAATCCTTATATTTTCTTTCCACGACAAAAAGAATAAAATTTTTTGCATTTTCATTAAAATACATAAAAAAATAATATATAAGAACGGAAAAGCAAATTTTCATATAATCTGTCTTTATACAAAATTCTATCTACTTCTTGTTGTTTGAGTGTCGTTGTTGTGCTGGTGCTCTCATTCTGTGAAGCTTGCATTTCTTATCAAAACATTGGAATCTTATGTGCCAAAGGATATTATGACATTTCAGCAAATGAATCATAACAAATAAAAGCAAAGCAAAAAAAAAAAAAAAATCTTTATATTGTCGTTGTCGTCGAAAAAAGGATAAAAATAAGGATTTTTATTTTTTATTTTTTTTGTTTTTGCACTAGATTGGAAATCTTTTTCTGACTTCTCAAGAAGTTTTTTTTATTTTATTTGTGACCGACGAGAAGGACCATCACAAACCACTCTAGTATATATAAATGTATATATTTATATAGGATTTGGTAATATTTATTATGCATCAGAATCGTTTTTTTTTTTTTTTTTTAAATATTCTCTCTCATAAAAATTTATCATATTCTAGTGAAAATTCAAAAATAATTAAAAAAAATTAAAAAGGATTACAAAGAAATATGCTGATAGGCGTGAAAAAAAGAAACAACCCCCAAAGAAAATTAAAATAGAAAAAATTATTATATTTCAATTTGAAATTTTTATTTTTTTGCAAATAAATTTTATTTCTTCTCTGATAAAAATCATTCATTTGCTTGGCATATAAATATGAAAAATTGAAATTATTTTTCTTTTTCGAGTATTGCACAAATAAAAAGATAAGAAAAATATGATTTTTTAGGAAGGATATAGAAGGCCAACAATAATATTCCTTATATTTCCTTTGAATCTCACATCTATGAGAATTTTTCTTTTAACATTTTCATATTGCAATTCTTTTTTATTTTTTTGTAAATAATATGATTTGCTGACGGGACATTGGGAAATCGGTCAAGCTTTTATAATATAATATAAATAAATATGTATAACAAAAATGGCAGAAGAAAAATCCAAACATTTGCTATATACAAATATAGATTTTCATATCTGAGATTATATTTAAAAATTTGAAATTGAAGTTTTTATATAGTAATAACTTGACAAATCTATTTGAGTAACATTATTGCAAAAAAAAAAAAAAAAAAACTAAACCGAAATCATTAAGAAAATGCTGGTATTTTTTCAGAAATAAATTTATGCAAATTTCATTTATCAATAAGTTATTTTAAAAGTAACACAAAAAAAAATTATAAAAACTTTTGAAATTGTTACAATTTTTATTTTGTATTTCATTCAAATTTGCCAGTATTTTCATATAAATGTCTTTATCTAAAGAAAAAGAAGCGGGTACTTATATTCAATATGCAATAAGGTCTTTAATTTAGGTTACTAAATAAACTAATAATCTCGTAATATCGAATTTAAAAATGACGAAATTTGAATTTAAAATTTGTATCAATGAATATTGGATTAGTCGGTTAGAATAGGTAAGTTAGGCAGTTATCAAGAAAATAAACCCAACAACATCGCAAATATTATGGGTTACTCATCTAGTACTTAGTAATGAGTAATCGGTTATAATTTTTAAATTTTATCGTCTGTATAAAGTATAACTTAAAGACTTTAACGTTTATTTGATGCATATTAGCCAGGGGTTAAAGTAAAGCGTTCATGCCAATAAATGAGTTGTAGGTGTGATAATAATCCAATATATTTTCGTAATGAACTTGTTAATATTTCATATTAACATGAGCAATTCACAATATCATTGAGTTCGCCTTTGGAAATCTTACTTTTTACCGCATTTCCAAATTACACTTACCATAAACAAAATCTATCGTAAAATGGAAAACAGTGTCAATCTTTCATTTAGTCATCAACACCGCATCATATTGACAAATTTACAATTACAGCTGGATTCTCTAACACTCAAAATTAGACAGTTAGTTCATATGTGTATAAAACAGTTTTTTTTTGTAAGTTCAAACTGTTCTGCAAAGAACATTGATTTTACTTCTATTCATTTCAAGAAGCTCTCTTTCCATCAAAACTCGCAGAATATTGATATCATTGTTGATGTACCTTATATATTACAATATCTCAGTCTCAATTTTCGTTTGTAGAATTAATTGATTTCATTAAAAGCATAATTAAAAATAAGTATGACATAAACATTTTTTCGATATTTAATATTTTCGATATTTTCAATTTCATTTATATTCGGTTAATTGAAGATAGCCTATCTTTAATTTAATACTTGCTTTATAATGTAACTTTATGAAAATATATTTTTGTAGGACAATAACCTCTCAGATTCATATTCTTAAAAAATATCTCAAAATTGATGTGGGCAAAAATACAAAATAATAATATAAAAGTAAAATAATAAAGGGGCGTAAAAAGAAATTTTTGTTATAATTTTTAGTACTTGTGTACTTGTACTTTACACAAAGTTGATAATTGTTTTTCATTTTTTATTCAGTGATATTAAATGATTAACATATTTTGTAAAAGATAAAAAATTTGAATATTAATGTTCATGGAGCAAAATCAAATGAATTTAATATTACTTTTAACATTTACGATAATTTAAAATTTCTAAATTATAACAAAGTTTGATATATCAAAATCTAATCTTACAATTGATTTACATCAAGTGAACCATAATCAAACACGGATCACTAAATTTAAACATTTTTTTCTATAAAAATTTGGATTAATTCGTTAATTTTTTTCATTCATAAAAAGTATTTTTCAATTAAATTTTCAAACTTCTTCACACTTTATAATTCAAAAAATTTAAAAATATTTTTCGGTTTTTATTTTCTATAATAAATTATTGTTAAACATATTTAAGTGAAAATATGACGTTTTAATTTTTACTATTCAAATTTTTACATACATTTTTATGTAAATATTTCTTGTTCAATTTCTATAATGTGCGGTAATTTTTTTTTTTTTCGACATTAATGAGATTTAACAAATTTTATATAGTTGAAATAATTCTACAAATTTTCCATTTGATAATGCGGTCAAAAATGAGTAAAACTCATACCTCAAAATTTGCTACTGTGTAAAACTTCCGGAGCAAAACATGCAAATTTATTTAAATTTTGTTTTTTTCTCATATTTTGTTAAATATAAAAAAGTTATAAATTTATTATTAAGCAATCATATGAGTTTGCTGAAAAAACGTTGTAATTCAAATATAAACATATACTATAAAAAATATAGTAGGGAAATTTAATTTAAATGTAAATTATTGGGTAATTTGTTTCTTATTGAGTTATTGATTCATTTCTCTACAAATGATTATGATAAGCTAGCCAACATTCGACTACTCTAGAAATTTTCAATCGAATTTCTAATAACTATAATAATACTGGAGCTATAATACAAAAATATTATAATATTATGAGAATATACTTAAAAATAGGTAAATTTCTGTATAAGAAATTGGTTGGTTGGATGGTTCTAAAGTAGTGTGAGTTACAAGATTCCCACGCACATAGGTCAAATAAGTAAACCCGTTGTACCCTCCAGTCGAATGCTGCATCAGTCTTACAGCTTGTCGAGCCATCTCACATCTTTAATGAACGATATCATCTGAGCCAGCTTTAAGTCACCTGCGTTTTCTTATATTTCCAAGTTCAATTGCAAAAATTCGATTTTTCCACTTTATCTAGAATTGTACCATCAAATTTAAATTTAAACTTTTATTGAAATTATAAATAATTCCAGCTTACTTACTTTCTGAACAAATTCACAGACAGACAAACCGACAAAATACAAATCTAATATAAAATTTAATTAAAATTTGCTAAACTTTATTATCTATATTTTTATATAGATTTTTTTTTTTAATTGTAAAACTTTGAAAGGTTTTAACATTTTTCAACGATAAATCGGTATTTGTATCACCCTCACCTATACACAAATTGTCCGTTCATATCAAAACTGATGGTCTTTAGTATTATTTTATAAATTTTTATATTTATTTGGCGTATGGACATTGTATACGTATTGATATTTATGTAAGTCCAGATTCGCAGTTTAAAATCATCAGATTTTTATTTATTTCGCCTATCTTTTATGGATATTGCAAAATAAAACAAAAAATCATCATCAATATTGAAACGACAGGATATATACAAAGTTTCCATACCACTTTTCTTTTTTTTATTATTTTTGCCTGCATTATCCTGAATCCGTACAGCAAAAAAAAAAAGTTTTTTGTTTTTATTTTCTACATTTATATACAAAAAAAATATAATTTATAAACTAAAACTCATCCAGAATGACTACGCTGGGCACAGGCAAATTGCACATAAATATTGATGTTTGAGTAAGTTGAAAAATTGAAAAATTATAGAAAGTATATGTATACTTTTAGGTAATGGTTATATTCTGCATGATTTTTGGATTATATTATTAGTAAGGGGGGATTAAATTTACCAATATACAAATAAAAATATTGAAAAAATACTTTGACCAGCGCCAATATTTTTGATTCTGTTGTGTATATAGATGCAGAAATAAATAGGATTTCGGCCCCAAGCCTTTTTTTTTTTTGGTATAATAAAACGTATTTTAATTAATATGAACTTTTATAAGGATATTGTAAATATATAAATATTTTATATTGTATTAATGTACGAGTATTTTTTCGAATTAGAAAATTTCGAGTACAGTTGTGTTCTATTGAATTTTGAAAATTTATTGTGAAAATTTACTTTTAACCACAAAATTTTGTCTAACCATATAATGATCAATATTTTCTAATATATAATGCTTATTATTGAAGGCTCAAATCATTCGTGCAATGATGTAAACTAAGTTGTATCAAATTAATTTGGATAGAAATGGTGTTAAAAAATATGAGGGTTTGAATTCAGTTTCTTGGACTTAGTCTACATTAAATGACAAATAAGTTTACATACAAAAAAAAAGCTGAACTAGTAATTTCATGCTAAGAGTTATTTATAATTCTAAATGTATTAAGACAGAACAGGGAGAAATATCATTGGTATGGCTTTACAAATTATTTAGGGCCCTTTTGCTATTTCATATTACTAAGTTCAGTGAAAAAAATTCGATTTATCAACTTTATCTAGAATTTTACCATCAAATTTAGTTTTTTACACTTTTTCCAGCAATTCATTAGCAACACATTTATCAAATAATTGCTGGAAAAGGCCAAGTTTGAATTGATAAAATTTGATTTAATCTAGAATTTTATATCATTACATAATCTAATTATTTTTGCATTAAGTCAAGTCGTATGAAATTCAGTCTTTACTAGGTTAAAATGTAATATTTATTTTCAGTTTCACGACACTAATCGAAAAATAAGTTAATTGTTAATTCATTCTGATCTGAAGATATTAATTTAATAACAATAAAGCCACATAAGCATCCGAATAAATAACAAACTCCCAAATTTTCAATTTGTCGAATGTAACGCACTCTTATTTAAAACTTAACTTTACGATCAAAGCTTCAATAGTAATTACCGATGTTTCATCAAATAATTTATCTGTTTCCATTTATCTGTTCCTTTACAAAAAAAAATTGTTAGTATTTTCTTTATTAAAAATTATTTTTTATATTTTACATTTAATAAAATTCTAATTTGCTATTTGCTATTAATTTTTTTATTATGCATTTAGGAAAATGTGTATTTTTCCTTTTAATAGCGATAATATTTCTTACAATAATTAATCTGTTGTACAAATTATCTTTTTTTTTATATATAATAAATGATAATGTATGCCTACTTACATTATTAGTCCTTTTGTCCTTTAATTATAATATAACGATGCACTTACATATTACAGTGTTGTCTTTCATATATGTCTACTACCTTCAAAACTTATTAAAGAGCTTTTAAAAACATAAAAAATTATACAAAAAAAAATTTTATTATATGCAAAAACTAAAAAAAAATGTCATAAATTTTTTTTTCAAATACATATAATAAAAAAAAACATACAGAAAATTGTACACAATCATTCTTTATGAATCATAAAAATCTACAAGTTGGAAGGATAATGCTGATTTAAAAGTTTCTTTAGTCCTTCCGGCTATTTTTCACATACGTGTATTTATATGCTACTTAGTAGTATATTTATGTCCTTTGCTTAGATTCTTATAACTAAAAATAATAGTTGTTGTTAGATTTATGTCCACCGACTTTGTTTTAAAACAAAAAGAAAATGTTTAAGGTAAAAAAAGACAAAGAAACAAAGTAGAAAATTTCCAGCAACAAAAAAAAAAATATTAATTTTTATTCTTGTAAAAGAAAATGTGTAAGTGCTTTTTAAAAATAAAATGTCAGTTTTGTGTTTATTATTAAAATTTTACTTATACTTTATTAATTAAAAGATTTAGTTATGATTAACAATATTTTTCTTATATTCATATGGTTGGCGGTAACTTATTATAGGACTAGCACTTGGTAACTTATTAGTGCTGGCCAAATAAATCACAAGACAAACATCAAAATTGACAAAAACTAATTAAATTTACATGTGGTAGTTATTACATAGATACAATAAACGAAATATTAATCATATCGCAGAATTATGTAAAAGGACGATATAATTACGAAATATTAATTAATGTATTACAACGAATTTTCTACTCTAAGTCAAAATGAATTAAAAATGTCATAATTTTTTTTATGAGAAACGTTAATTCCCATCTTCGCCTCCATTTTAAATACTACTGCTTCTAATCTTGTTGAAAACACTAATACAATTGTAATGTAAACTAATTTTACAGGCTAGATCTATAAAGAGGGGAAAAATGGGAAAATAACATAGAAAGTGATATCAGAAAAATAGAAATTATAAAATTTAAAAGTTCGGTCAATAATCAAAAAATATGGACGCAAATAGTTAAAAAAACGAAAGCTTACCAAAAGCTGTAGAACCATAAGAAGAAGAATTGTTACATGGTACTAATATACAATTGGCTATTATTCAATATCAATAATTGATTTGGTGCACGTCGGTTTATATCCAAATTCATTATTTCTTTCAATAGTTGATTTTAAATCGAAAACCTTGTAAAAAATTTATGAAATTAGTAATCATTGAATTTTCTGAAATAAACTATATAGTAATATAAAAATTTAAATAAATTATTATAAAGAAAAAGTCAAATGGAAACAAATAAACCAGATTCAAAAGACGACGGTAGTTCTCAAGGGACGAATAAAGATGATAGTGATCAAGCAAATAAATCCAACGAAATAAATGAAACGAATGAAGCAAATAAACCAAATGTAACAAATGAAACGAATAAAGCAAATAAACCAATCAGGCCGAATGTAACAAATGAAACAAATGATGTTGAGGTCAGCTGGGCACCTAAAAGGCCAGATAAATTTACTTGGAAAAAATTTATTTTTGATAAAGAGAAAAAGACAATTTTAAGGAGAACAAAACTTAGTTGGTTTAAAATAATGTTATTTTTTTGTATATTTTATACTTGTGTGTTTATTTTCTTTTATATATACTTTAAAATTTGGATGTACCTAAGAATTGACCCAGACCGTCCTCATTATATTTTCGTTAAATCAATTAGATTTAGTTTTCAACCAAATATAAACAGTGATATTGGCAAAAAAATTACCTATAATAAAAATTCCAATTTCCAACCGTTAACTAACAAAATTAATGAATTTCTTCAACCATATTTAAATGTAATTGATTTTTCAAATATGGGCGGTTGTACTGCAGCGAATAATTATGGTTATGCTGAAGGAAAACCTTGTATATTTTTTAAATTAAATAAAGTATTTGATTATACACCAGATTATTATGAAGATTCTAATGAATTACCAGGTGATATGCCTATAAAATTAAAAAATGCTATTAATCAAGTAAATGAAAAAGATAAAATTTGGTTAAGTTGTGAAGGCAAAACTCAGGAAGATAAAAATTTACTTGGAGACTATGATATTTTTCCACAGCCCGGGTTTTCAAATGCAAAAACTGCAAATATTTTAGATCTCAGCAGTCATTTAATACCACCAATTGCGATTCAATTGACAGAACCAGCATTGAACAACTTAATCGTAATGAATTGTCGTATTTGGGCTAAAAATATTGAGTACGATGAGGATGAAAATGGTGTTGGACATCTAACTATTCGTATTACTATCAATGATTAAAGTGCTTAATTATTAAATAAAAATAATACATTATGCTTTAGGAAGCAGATCGTTTAAGTAATGATTGTCTATATAGCTTATTTTTATCTGATATTTCACTAATCTAGTTTGGATATTCTTTTATTTAGGCTAGTAAGCAATGAATTTTTAAAACAATTTTAATCAAATTAAAAAACTAAATGATGTAAATACTGTTGAGATCATAATAAAAAATGTTTATTTATAGCATTTACCTCTAAATTCAAGCTTTTTTTACTTTAAATAGATTTAAGCCAATAACTTCCAGAATTGAGGCTATTTTGTTATTAGAAAAGTATGGAGAGTAAACTAGACGAAATTCAATAATCAAAATAAGTAAATATATGAAATTTTTAAAAGACACTCAAATAATATAGTAATGTCGAATTTATGAAACTTATTTCGAACCCTCTGTGTCTAAATATTTCGCATATTAATTTCAATTTATGAACAAATTTCATAGAGTAAGATATAAATCAATTCATTGATTCGAATTCATTGCGAATGATAAGTTTTTCTGAATGATAATTTTAATTGAAACAAGATAAAATCATTATACATTTACAAATTTTATTACTGGTATGCAGTCAGCTTAATCGTTGTTAGACTCATAATAGAACCCGTGACTTAATACTTAATAGCTTAGTGTTCTTGTTCCTGTTACATTACCCTACCACCACTCCAAATATATATATATGCCTAATAGAAAATATCTAGGAAATATTTTATAATCTTGATAAGATTAAAGATTTCCAGACATTTATTTTTAATATTAATTTTTATACTATTTGCTAATATTTGCATTTGTCATAAAGTTATATAAATATTATATAATATGGACAAGATTAAATACAGTTTTTTTTTTGTATATACATAATATCAAACGAGTACTATATATATATATAAGATGACAATAAAACAATTTTTTCTGCTCAAGTAACGACTCTAGTTTAGCTAAATAAGAAAAGCTTTGGTTTATTTCTCTTAATATAAAATATAATAAAAAAAAATCTACATACATATATACATCAACTATATATATATATATGAACATGATTTAATGCCTTGCAACTTGCAACGTAATCATACCTCTTTACCTTTTGAATTAAAAACTCACAGTGTAACGTCATATTTACATGTATTTTTAATTTGCAAAATAATTGTTCTTCATCTTCTGCATATACATTAAATTGCATAGAGAATATTTTTCCAACTCTTGACAAATTATGGCAAGCAAAAATTCTTCTTGTAGAAAAGAAACAAAAAAAAAACATTTTTTTTTCTTCTTACTGAAATGTCATAGGCAAATAAATAAAATTATTATAAATTTGGAAATGTTAAATAAGTTAAATTTTTTTCAGGGTATTTAAAAGATTTTTTTTACGTTCAGGTTTTACTACTGATAGACATTTTAGAAGTAACATAAATTTTGGAAAATTTAAACTTATAATATTATATAATTCACATTTATTTAATAACATAAATCGTAATATTCAAGATTTCCATTATTACATTTGAAAAATTATGATTTTTGAAAAAGTCTATATTTTGATACGCCAACATTTTTGCAACCGTATTAAAAACAGACTAAGTCAAGCCATACGGAAATAATTTATTGTTATGGTTCTGAGTTATCGAATATACCAGAATTGTGATCTGTGATCGTTCAAGTTTCATTTATGATTCTATTTACTTCATCATCATTTTCATAGTCTTTAGTATATAGCCAACAACCACAACATATTAGAAATGTTTAAACTCATTACATACATTTTTATAGTAATCGAGTTACACATAATTTTATTCATTCACTATTTGAATTTGCCCACAACATAAATTCAACTAAATATTTATTCTTTCAACTAAAATTTCGTATTCATTTCAATATGTTATTAATAAATATTTTCTTTTCTTTCTTTATTTTAAAAATAAAAAACCCATTTTTTTTTAAAGAAATTTATCGTGAGTTTGTTAAATCCTTTGATAATAATGCAACAAAAAAAAAATATATGATTTCTTTCCAGAATTAAAATATATCTGTAATACAAATTTATATAGTAGAAAAAATAAAATCATAAATCTCCTTGTACATAATATTTTTTAGAATTTCTTATGTAAAAGAACACAAAAAGAAAATGATTTTTTTTTTTTTTTCAAAAAACTTAATTCAGAACTATATGAATAAATTTTACATTTTTTTATATTTTTTTTTAATTTTTTGAATCCTAGATTTTTCATAAAGAATTTTTCCTTTATATTATTTATTCGTCATCATCTTGGTTGTGCTCATCATTAAATGTTTATATAAATAAAGGAACATACAAAAAAAAAAAAAAAAAACTAACTCTTAACAAAATTTTCTCCGAACCAAAATGGAAATCGTTACCTTAGAAAATTCTAAAGAAAAGTAGGAGTTACAAATTTTCATACATTTAAATATAATATTTATATATACAAAAATTTACAAGTAACGTCAATTGTGTGCTTAACTGCACAATCGTTCTTATGGTAATCTCGTGTGCAACGAGGTGACTTTAGATAAACCTATTTTATATTAATATATATATATGTTTGTATATATAAAAATGTTCAAAACAAAAACAAGCTACCGGATAAACTTCGAGATACTTAAAAGAAAATTCTTACCTTAGTCCTTTAACCAACCACCCTCTTCATACACATAAAATTTTACTCTACTAACAATTTTTTTTTTTACTTATTCTCTTGAAATCTTTTATTAACAAAAATTTTTGCATCTCTGTTTTTTTTTTTTTTTTTTTGTTCTTGTAATACTCTCCAAATTCATGCAATAAAAAGAAAATGAAGGAAAAGCAATCCTACAAACACACATACATATATATTTTTCTATATATACATAATCCTTTAGTATATACCAAGAGTATTTTTTTAATTATTGGGTTTGCAATGCATCTTTTAAAGAGTTCTATTTTTTTTTTTTTTAAATAGAAATAATTTTTATTCTTAATATTTTTTTTTATTTTGTAGATTTCTTTTAAAAAAAAAAAAGGATATTTTCCCCCATATACCATTTGTGTAACATAAATATTGTATATACCCCAATAGTAGTTAGTATATATATATACCCACCCACCCAATTAATTTTACTTCGTCAATTTTATATACTAAAATGTGTAAATATGTCTACTAAACATTTTCACTGATGGTTTTTCGTTACGTCCGTCCATCATCAAAAATAAAAATCAGAAGAACTTCATAATGAATTCAGTATAAAATATTATATTGGTAAAAAAAAGGAAATTATTTTGTGTATAGGTTGGCGAAAATAAAAAAAAAAAAACAACAGAAAAAATTTACTAGAAAGTTCTGTGAAATAGAAGAATAAAGCACAGCGTTCATATTAAGAATGGATTAAGTAAAAAAAAATATTTTTAATCCTTAATGAAACTGAAAGAATCTACATAAAATACATATTTAATCAGAGTAGGATTAAGGCATTATACAATGAAACTTTTGGGTTGCACGGTTTGAGTTAATTTATAGAGCTTTAAAAATAGTGATATAATCTAATATAAGGTTTGTAATTGCTGGGCTGCAGTTCAATGTTAAGGTGGAAAGTTTTATAAAGTTAATAATGATTTGGTTCATCAATTTGCTTATATATATTTAAAATCATACTCGAGTGGTAATTATCGACATATGATCCGGAATTCAGCAAATCGTTTCATCGACAAATCATAAAATTTCGATAAATCGATTTGGAGCTACCCAGGATCAGGATTCTAAGCATTTTTTTTAATCAGGCTCCGACAGATTAAACATATTTATAAAATGGTAAAGTTTAACAAATTTGTAATTTATCCAAAATTAACCAAAATTATAATAAATTTTTATTCTAGAAACTAAAGAAGTAAATTAATATATAAATTTAAATCACTATAACTCAAACGTATCTACCACAATTTAATATTAATTACATTTTAAATAATTGATATTTCCAGATAAGGAATACTTTCAGTATTAACGTCTTTACATTAGAATCAATATGATCCCAAAGCCATAATTATATACCAATTCATTAATTGGCCGTAGTAGTTTTAATAATTATATCATATCTTAATAGAAAAAAAAACAATTTTTTTCGCTTATTGTTCAGGAACTTACTTATAAGCCCGGTATTTATAAAAACCTTAATCCACCCTGGATATGTGCTTATTTTTTTATTTTTCATTAAATTTACTCAGTTACTTTTTATTTCTTGTTATGTATTTTTATATATATAAATATGTATGTATATAGAAAAAAGATTGATCCTTGGAAGGTAAATATATAACAATGTAATCAACTTAGTATTGAATAAGTGATTTTTTTTTTATATTAAATAATATTAAAATAAAGTTATAGTGATATAATTTTTAATCAAAGAAAAAAAATATATTATGAATTTTAAATTAATTAATTTTAATTAATTTTTATACTTCACAGTTTAACACAGTTTTCTTTAACATTTCTTCGTCATTGATATTTGAAAATTATTTAAATGGGTTGGTTATTTCACAAAATTTAGATTAGTTAATAATTTATTATAAAATAAATAATAAAATTTATATTTATTAAAAAACATTATTTTTTCCCATTAATATTGAGATTAATAAATATTTTTGTTGCTTCTTGTATACTTCAAAAATCGTAGACTCTCTGCGAATTACTCTATATACATGTAAATATATATATAAATTTCAAGGGTTTTAAGGAATTTAATATGAATTAATTCGCAGTCATTCATTCATCATAACAGAAAATTTCTGTTACATTATTGCATTAGTTCATAACATCAGCATACATAGAGAAACTTCAATGTATATAAATTTTCTATTTACATATAATTCTTATATTTTTATATCCTTATACTTACTTTCTCTCTACTTACTAATCATTTCTATATAATTTTGCTTGGCTTCTTTTTTATACAAAAAAAAATATATTTATTTTTAGTTTGTTTTTCTTTCAAAAAAAAAATAATAATAATAAGGAAGAAATAATTCGTAGCATTAACTAAACATTGCAATTCTGTATTATATTTAATAATAATAAAAATTTAAATAAAAAATCCAAATAAAAAAAAAATCATTTTCCTAGTAGATGAAAAATTAAAATGCACTTTCATATTTATTATAAGGAATTACAAAAAATAAGGAAAAACAAAAATATGTAGAAAAAAATTTCTATGCACTGGGTAATTTAAAGGCTATACATATATATATATATATTGTATACATAAATATATGTATAAGAAAAAAAGGATCATGGTCGGCTAATTACCACTCGAGTATGATTTTTAATAAACTCCAGCTAAAGGCTGTAACGGAAACTGCATATAAAATACATATAAACATAAAAACAACAACTATAAGTTCTTATTTAGTAATTTTTAGTGAACTTAATTTAGTAGTATACATTCAATTTTTTGACTTCTTTAATTATTCCGGAAAGATAAATTTCAACGATTTTTTTTTTTTTCAAATTTTATAATTTTTTTATAATTTTCTTTACAAAAAATGTATATAAATAAAATATGTTATACAAAAATAAACTTACAAATTCAATTTTTATTTTGTCTTCATCAGAAAATGTATTTTAAGGTTCGATGAATGAAATTTTTAGAGTGTTGTACGATGTGCTTTTTCAAAAAACTATTATACATCTTCTCATCATAATCAAACCCAATAGCTTCAACCTCCTATATTTGAGGGGGTGAAAATGTTTAATATACAAAAAATTATGAATTAATAAAATTTTAATAATATTAGCGTTGTCAATTTCATAAGGATATTTTTATATTTGAATTATGCTTGAAATTTATATTATAAGTAAACTTTGTACAAATTTAGAACACAAAACTTAAATCTTCTAAAGTTGTTTATATTTCGTTTGTTCAATTAATAAAAGATATATTTAATTTGCTAAAATTATCTGAACGGACAAAAACTTTTTAACATTTTCAATATATTTCATAAGTTTTCTTTTTGGCATTTTGTTTGAAGATTGACGATAGTTGCTAAATTTTTAAAAGAAATTCCATTTATTTCTATGATATTCATACTCTTGGTACAACATTTAAAATAAAAAAGGAATTAAGGCTGAAATCTGACTAGTTTAGATGAAAGTTCTAATTTAAATATATTCAAGGATTGAAGAATTATTGAATATAGTATCGACAAACCAAAACAAGACATATAAATTAAGAAATTCATAAAAAATGACTAAAATTAAGACTATATGGACTGCAACATTATTCTTCTTAAAATTCATGTATATATTTATAAAAATTCAAAACATATTTCATCCCTTTTTTTCATAAAAAAAATATTCTGCATTGTTTGTTTCGAATGCAAGTCACCACATTTCCTTAGGTTCTTTTTTAATTATTGATTTTTTTTTTTATATTCATTATAATTTTGTTTGTATATTTACTTGGCTATTCTTAAAGTTGTCTGGCGGAAAATCAATTTCATGTCTAATGGGCTTACATACAGGATGCTTAGTGTATATACGTAAAACAATCTGTATATATTTAATATATAAATCTTACATCCCATCATTCACTTGTTTACATACGTGCAGAAAAAATAAAATAAAAAAAAAAAACATCAAAATTGCTATATAGTGGTACCATATTCATCAACCCCTTTAAGACAAAGCTCTTAAAAAATACGAAAATGCAAAAAGAAAAGAATTTTTTTTTGATATATAACAAGAAAGGGTTGAATTTTTTTCAATGCCACATTGTCTTTGTATACCAAAAAAATAAAAAATCTCTAAAAAATCTATATATATAAAAAAAAAAATTTGTAATCTTGCATATATACTAAATGTACTTGATGGATATATAGGAGAATTTTTCCTTTCCTTTTTGCTTTTTGATTATACACGTTATATGTAAATCAAATGAAAGTAAAACGACAACATTATAAGTAGCAAAAGAAAAAAAAAGGGTTGAAAATGATCACATCCTTCAGTTGCGGCCGACAACAACGAAAGTCTGCCACCTCATACCTCGTTCCTTTTTCTTATAATTTTCAAGGATGCATAACATCATCAACGTTCTACACAACAACTTTCGATCATGAATATTATATGTTCTAAGACAAGAATGCACAAAAGCAATGAACATTTTTTGAATGTATATATAAAAATAAAAGTATATAGAGATTCAGGGAGTAAGCAATTAAATTTTAGTGAATATTACGTATAATAAAAATCTTGATGATTTGTAAATAAATTTTCGTATATCTTATTTTTATGTAATGTTTTTTTAATTATACCATTTTCAGATTAAATTAGTCGTTTTTCAAATTGAATCGATGATTTTTCAAAATATTTTAAACATTTTCCAAATAGAATTCAACTTATTTTTTAAATTTAATTAAATATAGAACTGCCGACCGAAAATGCTTTATAAGCTTTTGAGGTGTTACCTATCTTTGACTCTGGACATGCTTAAAAAGTTTATATAATATTATTCTGAAATTGTTTAACACGCTATAAATACATATCCCGCTTAAAACGCTAAAATCGTTTAACACGCTCGAAATAGAACGCAAAAATACTTAACACGGAAACTATAAGTACACATATTAAAAAGTAAATTTCTCAGCAACATTTTACAACAACATTTCACATTAAAAACACTTAATGAATGTTGCTGCAACAAAATACTATATCATATCAGTGTTAAAAGCTAATTTTAATTTTTTCACACAATATTAAATCAAAATAAAGATTTTCTTTAATATTTTAGAACTTTTTGGACATATATAATCTATTAAGGTTAAGTAAAAGCCTTAATAGTGTAACTTTAAACTCTAATAACTTAAATTTTATAGTTGATATTTATTTCATATGCATCATTTATTTAAATTATATTATATAAATAATTCCGAGCTAATGAAACTAACTGAATTTTAATTAAACTAACTATGCTTGTTAGTATAGGTATGCAAACATTCTAGCCAGTAATTATACTGTCGTCATATTTAACATAATCATTTAGAAATTAGAAATATTCACGAATTTGTCTGCTGCAGATTCTAAGATTCATACTTTTGAATTTAATAGAAAGTACAATTCGATTATTAAAATCAACAAATCGAAATTCTTTTACTTGCATTTCATTTGTTGGAATTATATTATTAGAATCAAATTAAATATTTAAAAAATCAGAATATTCGTAACTTCAATATATCATTAGTGACCAATAGATTTCCAGCATAATTATAGATTCATTAATTTCATCTAATAAATATAACAAGTGGCAATAAATAACATTGTAATTCCTGGATGAATAGTTGAAATAATTCGTCGGTGTAATAAAAATGTTTATAATTATTTGATCATTTTAAAAAAATAATAATTTAATAGTTTAGATTTTTTATAAATACAATACTTCAATAGCATTTATTTAAGATTTATAATTATATACTAAGACTACCATCTAGTAATTAACACTAAATATACAAATTTAAATTTATTATTTTTAATGTAAATTAATAAGTAATTCATAATTTAAAGATTAATTTTTGTTAGTAATTTATTTAATAAAATATATATGCAAATATGCATCATGTGCGAAGATCATCTTATCTCTCCTAGTTTTCCATTGATCTCCAAATATCAAAATCACTTTCTAAATTATCTCTCAACCTCTTCAGCAACCTGCTGCAATTTATTGGAATACATTCATTGATTTCAGCCACCTTCAAACATCTTGATTTTTCCATATTTAAAATTTGTCATTTCTCTTATTGTAATATCCATATTGTAATTTAATATCCATCATTAAATTATTATTTATAGAACAGTGTTTAGAAGAAATTTGATTTTCTCTGGTATCCGGTTTACTTACTCAGTTATTTTAAATATCCATCATTAAATTATTTATAGAACAGTGTTTAGAAGAAATTATTTTATTGCGAAACAAGACAGATTACTGAAAAAATTATCATTTTCAGTAACTAAAGTTGCAAATTTTTTCGTCTTTACGAAATCTTTTCTCCAGCTGTAGAATGTCTATTATTAGAAATTATAATCTAAATGTTGACCACTAAACAAATCAAGATTATTTAGATCAAATTGTATATAAAAATGTCATATCAAAACCGAAAGAAAAACCAAATACTTGTAAATAATTTCTTAAAATTTCTTGTAGGTGTCACTACTCACTATAATATGATAATTTAATTAAATTACCCATTTCATATATTAATATTTTTATATAAATTAATAATAATTCTAAAAGTCTAAACAAGTCAATATTTTTTTATTAAAATGATTGTTTGAATTTAATTTTACCACCCACAAATTATCAACAACACTTTCGGAATGCAAAATAGTTTAACCCTTTCTTCTTCACAATAATATAACCAACAACAACAGCAAAAAAAAAAAAACATAACTAATTTAATTTATGATATTTGTTCAGTTAGTTTTATCTAGAAGTTTCTCACAATATTTATGTAAAACTATTGCTAAGAAAATTGTAAATTTTTTATATGGTTATTTTTAAATAAATAAATAAGAAAACTGAAAATAAAAACTTCTACCGGATATTCTAATAAAATTATTAATATTATTCTATGAATTAGTATCAGCTAAGTAAATTTGTTTAAGCAATTTTCTAGAATAATTAATAATATGGACTCTAAGTTAAAAATTGATTAATTTCATTTGAAAATAATTATATCTCTTAAGCTGTTCCTTAAAATAGATTAAAATGATTTAATTAGATTTAAAATCAGATGTGCAGAAATTGTTGTCTTTAATAAATATAACATTTAAATATATATATTATATATATATGTTGTACATATACAGAGATTGTATTGCGGGTGTTTGACTTTTAGCATCCCAAAGTGGCCCAAAGTGTTTCCTCATTACTTTGCGTTTCCTTATTTTGATAAGCAAACAAAAACATATTTTTTATTTTTTAACATTTATTATTATTTATTTATTTATTTAATACTGTTTTGTACACCACAACGAGACAATTTTTTACCCTCTTTTATTCATAATTTTTTTCAATTCAAAATGGACCAATTTTTTTTTTTTTATTTCGTCATAATTTTTAACATCCCAAAAGTCGGAAGTAGTTTTGGTTGCCTTTCTATGTAATATACATATAAAAAGACACAAGGGACAATAATTTTTTTTTATTTTTTTTGTAAATCTTTTTATTATCATAAAATAGAAAAGATTATGTCAAAAACTGTGCTGTATGCACCCTCATATTAATAATAATAATAAAAAAATAATAATAATAATCATAAATGTACAATTGCTTGATGTACATATAAAAGAGTTGCATTTTTATGAATGAAATAATTTTACGAGGTGTAAATCACAATTTTTGCTTTTGAACTATATTTTATTTTATTTTTATTTTTTTTAGATGATGAAGAGAAGAGGTTATTGTTTTAAAAAAATGTATTAATAATAATTTCCCTACATGATACTTTATGTTAATGGATCGTGTCTTTAAGATACGGCAAGATCCTTTTACATGCAGCAAAAATAATTATTTGTTTCGGTCGAAATATTTATTAGCTCAGTCAACCACCTCGTCCTCTGTAACACAAGTTTTATGAGGATTAAAATGGGCATAATTCCATCATAAGTGCATGAATTCTGGCTGTGCCCCTCTTATAATCAATCAATCAATCAAAATCTGTTAGAATTATAATTACCACAATTATCCCGAGTAACGTTACTTGTACTAAAACCCGTATTTTAAATATTCGTATTTACGTATGTAACGTAACACTAAAAGAAAATAACGTGTTTTGTGTTACTGTAATTGTGTTAAATTTAATTCATTCTTATATTTTACGCATCCAAGTTCCTTCTGTCATGTCATGGATATGATCAAGTTTCAGAAGGTTAACAAAAAAATAGCAATGCTAAATATAAGAAATAATTATGTTATTGAAATAATTATGTTACAGAACGAAATTAAAAAATATTTCGTTATTAAAACTGCACCCGCATCAGAACCTAAATCTTTTTTTTACGTAACGAAATTAATAAGTTTTTTCGTGTATTCTTGCATTAGAATGCGAGTGTATGACAAAAATTTGATTTCGATTAATTTTATTGCAGCACAATTTATAGAATATATCTTGTAAGTAGATTTTATAAATTTCTTAATTAAACGTGGATTTTATACTTAAAATTTAGCAATTCCGTAGAACATTTCCAGTTTTTATTTGCATTTTACATAATCTAGAAACCATTCGTCCTAATTACATTGGTACTAATATTAAATGATAAATTATTAAGTTAGCTAAAATAATCGCTTTTAACCATTCAAATATTTAGTGGATGTATTTAAGTTGTGATAACTAAATGATTTCTTCAAAATTACACTACTGTAATCTTTACAAATTAAATCCCAGTAAAAATTATATATGTGATCAACCCCTTAAAGTTTTAAGTTCCAGTTTTGCATTTCCTTTTTTTTCTTGAATTTCTTGTCTCAATATATAATGAAGAAAATGCATAATTTAAATCTATCCTTACTTGATCTTTTGCGTCCGTTTTTGTCACCACATATACTTTACGGATTTATTATGTTGTATAATTTTAGTCTTTAAATTGGTTTCAATTTTCCTATATAAATTTGTTCTCACAATCATTTGCTTATTTACAATGACTTAAATTGGATATATTTCTTTAACACTTGAAAAGAACTCCAAAAGGATTTAATTTTCTCATGCATTACTGCACAATAATAATAAAATGTAATGACAAATAAAAAAAAAAGTAGAACCGCAACGGACAATACACTCGAATTCATCTTTAAGACATTATTAATTTTGGTTTTATGTTTGGTGTCAAATGAAGAAACAAAATAAAAGATGAATTTGAGAAATAAAAAAAAAAAAAAAAATTTTTAGTCATCAGGTTTTCCTTAGTTTCATTTAAATATTTTTTTATCACTAATTGAAATTTCAGCTTTTTTTAATGTTTTTAAAGAAATGAAATAAAGAAGAGTAATTTTGTAAAAGGAAGTAGATCAACCGCCGTGACGACATTCTTTTTATAAACCGATATAGAATTTAGTTTTGGTTTTATATTTGTATTTCGGGAAAGACGAAATGGTTTTCTTAATATATTTTTTTTTTATTTTATTTACTTTCGAGGTTCATTAACGAAAACATTATATCCTTTTCAATTTTGTATATATATATATTCCTTTTATCTATAAGTCTCTTATGTGGAATACACTTTAGGTGATTCTTAGTATGTTTTAGTTATTTAATATCTTTGTTCCTGTTTTTTATTATTTATATTGTTTTAATGTCGCGCAACAAAAACCTTTATACAAAAAAGCTGTAAAAAGGTGCAATCAAACAGAATAGAAACCTTTACAATAAATTAATTTTTTTATGCCAACTGCCCTTATTTTTAGCTGTGAAATTTTTAATGGATTTTTTAGATACGGTTTTCGTACACTGTGTGACTACTTATCCGTGTTATTAAACTATAATTAACAAATAGTAATATAAGAAATAAAACATAAGAAATATTAATTTTAGTATGAAATTCGTGAGAACGAAAAAATATTTAAGAAGATTTATTAATTACTATAGTTTCTGTCTAATAAACAATTTTGCCTTGGACAGAAATGTTTAAATTATTAAGATTCACAATTTAATAAAATCGTTCGTTAAGTTTTATTATTGTAATATTGACAGAAAAACATTATGGTATCATTGCATGATCAATTATAAACTTATGTTTTAAAATTATCAATACAAAAAATTCAACGACGAAATTAAAATAAGTCATGTTTAACCTAATATTGATTTACATTTTTTTCGGCTTTATATTATAAAACTAAATAAATTTAAAAATTTTGTTTAATTTGTTTAACAATAAAAATTTAATTTGTTTAACAATAATTTTGTTTAACAATAAATTTCAAGAAATCATTAAATTTTACATAATTATAAAAAGCTACTAAACATTACATACTATTATACCCTTATTCAATTTTCATAATTTACAAAATACATAAATATTAACGAATTGGAATTGGAATATAAACATTATATCGAGAATGATTTGAGTTTGACTTTCTAATATTGAGATGAGACTATGTAGTTTAGGAAAATCGTACTTCGGAATGTCTAATTAATATATCAATTAATTGCAAAAATTTAAATATGAAATAAAACATCAAACTACATACATGAAAATTTATTAAATATTCTGATATCATGTAAAACGGAAGGGGGATGGTATGTCATCAATTATAAAATGTAATATTACTGTTAAATATATTAGTCATATTTAATTTAATCATTAATTTCACTTTTTTCATAGATCTTAAAACGTTGAATACTTTGTATAACAATATTTAAAATCCTTACAATAATAATTGTTTTTGATAAAACCGATGACTAATGGACTTTTTAAGATTTTTATTTCAATTTATTTGGATTAAATTCCACATTTTTATTCTCTTTTGATCGATTTTTGAAGAAGTCAGACTTGCATTGCACTGTATCTAGAAATCGAAAGCTATGAGTACAAAAATAGTTACAATTTACAATAGAATACGAAAATGGTGTACTGAAAAACGTAACTTCGGTATAATAAATTTTATCAAATTACTTGTCATCTATTTTGTCCGACATAAAGTTTTTGACATATTTTCATATTTTAGATTAAACTTGCCTAAATTTGCGTATAATAATCGAAGTAATAATTTTTTTTAAAACTTCTAACTAAGACTATATAACCAACCGGTTTAGAAACCTAATGAAAATAAATCACTCAAAAGGAAAAGGGTGGTTTACTGATGGAATATGTCGAAATATCAATAAAATTCCAATAAAAATTACTACAACTTTGATGAAATTAGTAATAATCACATTTCTTTATTCTAAAATTTAATTGAAACTGATCTATAAAATCAATAGCAAAGAAACTTCTTTGCATTTCCTTAAAATCAATTTAAATAACCATTTCATTTTTTTATTGCATTTATTTTCAAATCATTTACATTCTTCCAACTTTATATGAGAATTTCATTATGAATTTAATAAATATGTTTTTTTTAAAAAAGTCCAATAAAATGTAAAACTCTTTACCAGCCCCCAGGTGGAGTCTAATGTCGAACTATATCTATGATAAATAAATTTAATATCTTCTGCTAGGTTTAAATGTCAATTTGAACAAATTTGTTAAAATTTGAATTTTTGATTTTATATGGATTAGGTTTTAATAATTTGGAAGTCTGATGAAAATTTCGCTGGTGTCAACTATAAATTCAATTAAAAAAATAATAAATTATTTTAAATTATATATTTTCAATCTTTATGTAATTATCAATATGTTTTTTGTTTTTTCATGACCAGTAAAAATACTTAAAATAAATATTTTAATATAATTTTCACAATATACTTCGTGGTTATCTTTTTAATAAACATGTTTTTTTTTTGTAGAAATATATAAAAATGCATAATAAATTGCCATGATATTAAATTTTTTTCAAAGATATAATATGAATATAAAATTACTGCCTTATTGAATTTTACATGAAAATATTTTTTTTTTATAATAATAAACTATGTATATTAATATTTTAGATTAAATTCATTAAGTTTAGAGGTTTTATATCGAAAATGGACGACGGGGGACGTCTTTTGATATTAGAATTAATAATATATGTAAAAGAATTACTAATTTTTTGTAATACGATATGCGCTAATATCTTTTTTATATCATTAACAACAACAATACATTACGTTGTACATAAATGAATCACGAAATTATAAAGATACAAAAAATTATTATTACCATGTTCACTATATATAAAAACAACATTTTTCAAAAATTTGTATGATCATATTTTATTTATTGATCGAGATACCAAACACGTCAAATGAAACTATTAAAATTATATTTATAATGGAAAAGAATTTTCGTGCAAGTGATACACTTTACTTTTATAATTATATTTTCTTTTCGGACATTTATATATACATATATATCTATATAAAAAAAACATAGATACTATTAGATAGAGCATAGAATTAAGCTAACATTATAAAGATATTTAAAACCTGTTGTGCATACAAAAAGGACATATATAATATTGAATTTAAAAAAAAAAAAAAAGTTTTTATTAACCTAAATATAGTTGAAGGCATTAAATATGAAGTTAGTGTTTTAATCACGATTAGTTTAGTTGTTGTTTAGTTCTGTTTTTGTAATTTATCATATATATATAATAATTTCGTTTACTATCCGCCTTTTCTTGAAAAACATATAATATTATCAAATTGATATGGATATGTGTCGTTTTATTTGTGTATCATATAGTCTAAATATTACTTTATGTCATGTTATGGATAATTAGAGTTTTATCAGATATTTACATCTATATTATAATATTCTATATCCAACCAAATCGATTTTTTTTTTTACTATCTGCATTTATTTTTTGAAAAGAAAAAGGATTTTTTAATGTTTCTGTTCTTTATATAACCCCCAACTTCTTCTTGAATAACCCTCTAATCCAATTAAATGCATAATAAAAATGTCATTTGAAAATTAATGGTTTTGGATACAAAATTATTGTAGAAATTTTAAGAAATAATATTTTCCTGGAAAATATTATTAAACTAAAATAGTATAAAATATAAACATGAACGAATTATACATTGATTTGTAGTGGACGCATTGAATTAATAAAGTTAAATTTGGATTCATTAAGTAAAGGAGACAATCCTGATTATTTCGATGGTAAATTTTAGTTTTTTTATGTGGTATATGTTATTTCGAAGACTTCAACAATTAAAGTTTCTAAATACATATATGTATGTAATAATCTATGAATTAAATTCAATGAAACTTGAATTTAATATAATTCAATAATATTTAATAAAAATCTTATATTAAAAAATAAAAACTTAATTTATACCTCGCCCCAAAGACCCAAAAATTATATTTTTTCTAAATAATTTAAATATTTTCAATTCTATTTTCTTGATATCGATTTTCTCCTTGGGATAAGATTACTTTTTTCTAAACTGAAACTGATTACTTCAACTGACTTTCAACTGACGAACTAAGATGCCCTGTTTTAGTTTTTTGGACCCCATGATTGTAGACAAAGAAGTTTTCCATTAATATTGAAACCATTTTTTTGATGAAATAAATAATATTTATGTATTTGCAAGGAGACAGAAGTAATCAACTGACATTACCTTACAAAAATCATTTAAATATGTCGAAGAAATAGAAAAATGCCTGGATTAGAAATAGCTGAGTCAATGTAATTTTACACTTAAAAAAATAATTAAGCATATTTTTATTTACATTATTTCAAGTTTAAGTATTTTCAAATTTATAAAATTATAGATGTTTATATAAATACTAACTAATTTTAAGTTTAAATTCTTAGAAGAAATTATAAAATTTGTTGATAAAGTTTGTTTAAATGGTTATAATTTCCATACCTATTAAAAAATTTAAAATAAAATGACTTAAAACTTCATATTAAAAGTCATTTAAATCCAAAACAGCAAATCTATTATTTGTATAATTAAATTTTACATTGTTAATTTTCTTATACTTTATTTTCTGGATATAATTTCTATTTTTTTGTAATGTATAAAACTTTAAAAATGCAGAAAACTTTTCTTTGCCGAAGGGTTGTTTACTATATGCTCAACTTTTAGTGCAATATTTACTTTTAGCGAACATACTTAATAATAACTAACTAACATTATTTCGTATATATATGTAATAATTATACAATCCAAAAAAAAACTTTTGTCTTGTTGGGGCCAAATTATATCCTATCATCATCTAAACATTTATTAAGTTAGTTTTTTTTTTGTGGTTATTATATAGTAACATCCAAAACAAAGATAATAAAATTAGCATAAATGTCATATTAATTCATTTATGAGACTTTTAAAATCTTATACAATATTATATATAAAAATTATATTATATATATGTATATATATTTCTGTACTATATAAATAAGGATTTACTATTTCATTTTCATATTTTGAATTAAGGTTGAAATAACGTTGCAGACTGCGCGAAATTAGAATTATTATTATTGCTAAAATTCAACATAATATTTCAGATTTTATTATGTTTAGTTATATAAAAAAAAAAGCAATAAAAACTAAATTATAAAAAACGTAATCTTTTTGAGTTCAGATAAAAATAGTTTAACCATTCATTACTATCGTTAATTTGTCATCCGTTGCTACTATCCTTGATGTAGCTCACCAATTTTCACTTCTGTGATGAATATTTAAATTTCTTTAATTTCAATGATTTAATTTGAATGATATTCAAATTAAAGAAATTATTTATTTGAACTAGATATATTAACACTACAATGCATAGATACTAATTTTGATAAAACTCTACTGAACATTATTTTAAAATGTAGGGTAAGAATATTATAATATTGATTTGAGGTCTATTGCAATCCTTTTACGAGTCCAAGTAAGGATTTAAGACAAAGTTATTTATTTTAAAATCATAATTACTTATTAATAAATAAAAATTTATTCTAATTGGAGTAAAATGATTGTAATTGTATTAATTTAATGAAAAGTTAAAGTTTTGGAAGACAGTATTTTTGTTATAAAACTCTTTAACTCTTAGTTTACAAGTTTGGTTTTATCCCAAATATAATGGCATCCTTATCCTTACTATAGATGTATTCTATAGATATAATTTATGCTAATTTATAATTTAATATGTTATATTGCCCAACAAAATATATAATTAAATGTAAATTCATAAAAATTTGTTCATTTTTACTTTTGGCCAAAAACAAAAATACTTTTATCAAATGTCTTTCCAAACTTCCCAAACAAAATTTATACAATTACAAAAATTAATTATAATTAATTTCAAAGTTATTAAATTTAACTTATCTCACAATATAAATTAAGATTTTATAAATTTGCTTCACTAAGGGTTTAAATAGTTATATACCTGCAGAAAAAATAGTTTTCCAAAAAAAGAAAACTTATTTTCTCAAAAGTTTTTTAATTAAATTTCACAGAACAAAATTTCATGAGTTTTCTTTTATATATTGTATATAAATTCGAATTTTATCATTAAAATTTCAACTTGAAACCGGTAATGATCACGAAATACTTATGTGGTACAATAATTCTCAAAACTAATATTCTTTATGTCGTAAATTTTACCCTTAATAATATATTTTTTGTCCGTTACTAAAATAAATTCTAAATTTAATAATAAAAAAAAAACGCTAAATAAAGGTGAAAAAACTTCACAATAAAAAAAAATATATTTCTTTGAAAGCCAGTACCGTATTTCGGCTAGTTTATTGCCTACATTTACTTATAATATCCAAACTAATAGTCTAATAATGCTAACGACCCTGGTAATCTGTTGGGCACCCTATATATAATAAAAATTATAAGACGCTGAGGGAAAAATATTACCTGGTGCTTTGCAAAACCAATCATTGGAAACGATCATATGGTGCGCGTAAGAATATATTTTTTGTTGGTATATTCATAAAACATAAAGTCACTGTGTATACACCTTGAGAATAAGAAAACCATATGTGCAAGCGCGTGTTTGTAAATGTATTATAGTAAAGTTGTACGTTATGTATTTTATGTTTTATATCTACTATAATCTACTATCGGTTTGGGAAAATCTTGAGAGTAATTATTTCGAGTGAACGAAAAATAACATAAAAAAACTTTCAAGACGACAAAAGAAAATAGGGGTAAACAATATGAAAAATGTTCGTTACAATAAAATATTTCTGTCACGGTCAAGTTGCAATAAAATTCGTTATTTTTTTAAATCTTAAGATTTTTTTTATATGTAAATGCATTTTTATTCTTTAAATTTTGAATTTAATAAAGTTTCGAAACAAGATATAAGTATTTAGATTTTTATAGAAATATTTTGAATTTATAATTTAATCTAGAAAATATATTGAATCGTTAAATAGCTTTTGATTCTAAAAAATGTATGTAAATTTCTTAGTTCAATAAATAAATATACAAAATTTCAACACTATTCAATGCAAATTTAATGATCCCCTTCTTCGGGATTGTAATTAAAAAGCTACAGATCAATATTTTATCCATCTGCAATATTTGACTATCCAGATCCAGAATAATTGCCATACTTTTGACCAAGTCAATTCTTTGTAAGAAACGTATGTCATGAACCAATTTTATATCTGTCTACTCATATAACTAATAAATTATTCATTTAACCAAAGTTCATTAATTGCCGGTGAAGTGTATCACCACTGAATTAGTGATACTACTTTTGCGGAATTGAGTAAGATATCGAAGAAGATTGTAAAGACCTTTTAGTTAAAAGTTGGGTAGTTGGTTTGATAAGGTGGGAATAGAGGCGACCAAACAACCGTACGGTCCGTTACACGGTTGTGCCTCCTTATGAAACGTTTCCCATCTTCACCACGAATCGTGCCATCCATCTTCTTTTATAAAATTTGTCAGATTAGCAGGTTTTTCTTTACTTATATCTATTAAATATCCTGCAAAATAAAAACCGACAAATTTGAATCTTTTATTACACAGAGAAGGACAGTGACATAAAAGATGTTCAATTGTCACGTCATCTTCAGCGCAGCCTCTTCAAGCAGTTTCCGTTGTCAGTCTTAGTCGTACGACATGTTTACGTAATAGTAAATGGCCCTTGACTATTCTTGTGTACAGTTTGAGCATGGGTTTGGTCATATTCAGAATACTTCTCGATTATTTAGCGTTGGGGTTGTATTTGAAAATACTCCAATTTTTGTTTGTTTTCTTAAACTTAAACAAAAGAATTCCTTTTAATTTTCAAAATGTCCTTATGAAGTCCACAAAAACCTAATATACTAAGATAAATATTCACACAAAAATTAATTTTAATTTACCAAAATATAAAAAAAATTATAAAAAAAATTTCAGAATAATACAAACAAGCCTTAACATAAGGCATTTTTAATGGATTCAAAATTTCTATAATAAAAGGAAACAAATTGCTATACATTTTCCTACATAACTGTACATTATGATTTGGCTATATCGTATAGTTTATTTCAGTATAGCTAGAGCTATATGGAAAAATTTAGAAGAAATTACAGTCCGACTGAATATTATTTCCCCTAATGCTAAAACATAAAAACTACATTATTAAATAAATAATTTTTTTTAACTCCTTTTTATATGAAAATAGAATATATAGTCTAAAATTAATGAAATAAGATAGAATTCAAATAACGCACAACTTCAAAATGTTTCGTAGTATATTGCACCCATAATCACTTATTCGTGGTTCACTAATTATTTTCAGGAAGTAAAAAAAAAAATTAAAAAAATTCATATTTATTAAAGGAAATGGTTAAAATTTTCATTCACCTAAATTAGATTTATTTAATAATATAAAAATATAATTAGATATAAATTAACGAAAATCTATTTTAAGATATTTAATTGAAATTTTTGCATATTTCTTGAATTTTCAATTTGACTTTTCAAATATATTATAAATAAATTCAAGATCCAATCAACAGCTGACTTTTAACAACAAAATTTTATAATACTAATTTTTTTCATCATATTATCGGTGTTAGCCAGGTGTACATTAATAGACGCAATCGAGAACGCGTCGTTTACTCTTTTTAAGATATTATAAACTATATACCACCAGAGTGTAACAATATCAACAAAAAAAAATATTATTTTACCTATAAATATTGTACGACAACTTCTATGTTCCCTATAAACGCAGACGGGATCTTTTTAGCTTTATTTTGTAAATGCAAGAAACTCTTCACCCCTCAATTAAAATTTTTATTTTTATTATGTATTAGTAGTGGAATCCCTTGTTATTTCTTTTATTCATTATTATAATATTCTTCATCCATCAAATAGGGCGCTTCTTTACCGTGTGCTCTATGCTCTGGTGCGGTGCTCATTATCATCTATACAAAAAAAAAAATATATTGGTATACAAAAATGTTCCTGCTGTTGTTGCAACAACCTTTTTTAGGGTTTTTAAAAATCTTTTAAATAAGGCACGAGGCAAAATGTAAAGCACATGTCGTTTTCTTTTTGGTATTTGTGTGTTTACCTTGTTTCCTACAAACCAAAAACACGATAAAAAAAAAAACTTTTTAAAAAAATATAGTTCCATAAGCGATTTTGTAAAAAAAATACTTGAAATAAAAATTGCCTATACTGAAAATATATAAAAAAAATTAAATTATGCAATAAAATTTCGATGAAACTATAAAATTAAAGATTGTAGACCTCTCGACTTAATTCCGGTTACAAGTATTTCCAAGTTTTCCACATCGACATCGACAATACCGCAGTATACTTTCAAAGTTAATCATTATTATTTTTCTGTCCACAACAAATTTATAAACTTTTACTTAATAAGTTCAAAAAAATGAAAATAGGCTACATAATTTATGTGTCCGATTGTAAAACGTTTTAATGCAAACCGGTTAGTATTGAAGTTTATCGGTTTAAGTGAAAATATTTCTTAATGTTTTAAATAAAATACGATTCTACATAAACTTGGACGATCAAAAAAGAATTTCTTAAATGTACAAATATCTTTCCTAAAACTTTGAAATTCTGCCGATAATTAAACTTTTTAGTTTGTATTTTGTAATTAATTAAAATTTATATGATCCTTTCAACAATAAGCTAGTACAGTAGTTATAAATAAATAAGAATGAAGTTATTTCAATTTCTTAAGGATATTTTGCAGGATTTCTTTTTATAGTAATTCTTTTTTTTTTTTTTAATGTACATATTTATAAATAATTTCTATGTATATAAAAACTTAATTAGAATTTTTTCTCTTTCTTTTTCTAGCTTATAACTAACTACAAATAAAATCATGATGGGAAGGAAAAAATAAAAGGCTGGGTCTCAACAAAATTTAAGTATAAGACTAAAAAGGTATGAGAGAGAAACAAATAAAAAGCAACAAAACAAATAAACTATCTTGTAGTGGGGAAACAGAAAAAAAAAAATTAACCTATATATATACAAAAATCAAATTTTTTTTAAACTAATATACAAAGAAAGAAACCAGAAACAGAAGAGAGGAAAAAAATATAAAAAAATTATAAACAATTTCTAAATTAAGCAAAAAAAAAAAAAAAACTTTCAAAAACCAAAATAAATAAATAAAAATTTATTTAAGAAAACGTCAACAGAAAAGTGTCATCAACAAAAGGGGTAAAAGAATTGTCGGCGAACTACCAAAATTTAAAATTTTGAAATTCTCCACATTAAGAAGATAAAGTCAATTTCAAAAATATAAACCAAAAAAAAAAACATAAAAATATAAAAAATAACAAGAATAACAATCAAAAATTTGAGGGGAAAAATATATGCAAAAAATTAAAAACAATCTCTTCATATTTTTCAACTCAAACTCAATTATAAACATATATATATACATATATATATTTTCTTTTGAATGCGTTCGTGTGAATGTGTGTGCGCATAGTGCATTCAAAAAGAAAATTGAGAGAAAAATAACTTAAGCAACCCTCATTTATTTATGTATAGTTTGTAAAAAAATAATAATAATATTGCATGTGAGTATTATTTTTACACAAACATATTTATATACACTTATGTATATAATATATACAATATCTACTACATATAAATAGATAATGTCATAAAAACCGATAAAATAAAAGAATTTCACATGTATGTAAAGATATTTATATTACAATATTATAAAAAAAGAGAGAATTCCGTAGGAGAATTAAATATACAATATTTTAATATAAGTAAAATATTTATAAGAACAATTATAAAGCTGGTAGTTAAAAAAGTGGGAGATATTAATATCTCCCCACTACAACTACTACTTACAAGATATTGTGCTTCAGTAAGAGAGGCCAATATAAAAATTTTATATTAACGGCTGTGGCATCTTATGATGTCATCAGAAGAGGACAACAGCACAGAGTGTTTTGGGTTGTATGGTGAAAAGTTACTTTTAAAGAAATCAAAACGTAATAGACAGCGTGTTGACGCGGGTGAACCAAGAAATAGTTATTCTTCGATACCAAATTTTAGTTCACGGCCATCATTCATGAGTAGTGGAGGTGGTTTATATGGGGCTCTGTTAAGTCAATCCCAATCACATTTTGGCAATTTATTTGGTCCAAACGGTTTCGGTTCAGCAAAAATGTTAAATGAATTATTTGGTCGACAAGTTAAACAAGCGCAAGACGCTAGTGGACCACCAGATAATAATATTATTAATGGTACAGTAGAATCAGCAACAAGTATAGATTTATTAGGCAATATTGATGATGGCCTAAATCTAAATGGAAATAATATTAATAATAATAATAAACTATTAAATAATAATAATAATAATATTAATAACAACAATAATAATTGTGGTATTAATAGTGGTGGTGGTAATTTTGAAACAGCATCAACAAATGCATCACCAATTATAAGACGAACAAGTAGCAGTGGTATTGATACAGATGGTGGTGGATCAACACCACCACAACAACATCGTGATCAACAACAACAAAATGCAGATTTAGCACATCATATGTTAAGGAATATATTACAAGGAAAAAAAAATCTCATGGCTTTAGATCATGAATTAAGATCGGTTATTAATAATCATAATAACGTAATAAATAGTGGTAATAGTGTAATGGATCATGAAAGATCATCTCCTGATAATAATAATTGCATTAGCAAAAATAATAATAATAATAATAATTGTAGTGCAACAAATAATAATAATACTAATAATATTAATAATAAAAATAGCTCGAATGTGAATAATTGTGTTTCGGTTGGAGAAAATATTATTATAAAAAGTGAACTTAATACTAGTGTAAATAGTGGAATTTCAGTGATTAATAATTGTGGTAATAATAATAATAATATTAATAATATAAATAATAAACAATCAGACGATATACCTTTAATTAATATATTAAATAATAAAGATTGTAATAGTTTGATAAATAATGATGAAAAATCAAATCATGAAAATGAAGATCATATTCAACAAAAAACAAATCATCAAAATACTTTAAGTAGTGATTGTATTACAAAAAAGGAAGCTGAAGATTTATTAGATGAAGAAGAAATGTTAGCAATTAGTTCTAGATCGGATTTAGAATCATTAGGATCACCAGGATCAGATGATAATGATATATTAATGGATAGTAAAGATCAATTAGAATTACAAAAAGATATACTTGTAAATTCAAATCAAATTGTTGTTAGTGGAATTATAGGTAATACAGAAAAATCAAATCAACAACCAGTAGCATTGGATATGAAACGTGCACGAGTTGAAAATATAGTATCAACAATGAGATCAAGTCCATCATTATTAAGTTCACAAAGTCAAGTAAATGGCTGTAAAAAACGAAAACTTTATCAACCACAACAACATGATAATAGTGCTATGGAAAGATATGCAGCTGTTGCTGCTGGCCTAAATCTTGGCTTGAATATCCAAAGCCTAATGTTAGAGGATGAGGATGATGATGAATTGGAATCACCACAGATACAACAAAAACGTGTCGAAAAAAATGCATTAAAATCACAGCTTCGTTCAATGCAAGAACAATTAGCTGAAATGCAACAAAAATATGTGCAATTATGTTCTAGAATGGAACAGGAATCTGAATGTCAAGAAATTGACGATCAATCAGCTAGTGATATTTTAGAACAGGATGATAATCCTGTAGATGATTCTCCATCCCCACCTATTTCTTCAATTGTTGAAAAAAGTCAAGCTTTAAGTAGAATATCACCACAGAAAGAAATGCCTCCAAAATCAACTAATTCCTCAGTACCTGTGAATGGTCCACATATGCTTTCCCAAATGATGAGCAAAATGATGACTACAAAATTACATAATCCATTAACAGGACATCCGCATATGCAACAACCTTATAATGGAAATCTTCCTTTATTGCAACATATGCAACATGGCATTTCAACAGATCACACAATACAAAATTCACATATGAATCATCATGCAATTAGTAATGCTGCTGCAATGTATTTGGGCCAAAAGTTCTTTCTTGAACAAGAAGCTCGAATGGCTAAAGAAGCAGTAGAACAGCATGAACGACAGCAGCAGCATATTCATCAGCAGCAGCATCAGCAACAACAGCATCTTCAACAGCAGCAGCAGCAACAACAACAGCAGCAGCAGCAGCAACAACAACAACAACAACAGCAGCAACAACAAAAACAACAACAACAGCAGCAGCAACAACAGAGGCACAGAGAACAGCAAAAACAAAGAGATCAACAACAAATTGAACAAAATGTTAGGGTTTTACATTCAAATCCATTACAGCCACAGGCACTACAGCAAAATAATACACAAATCTCAAAATTATCAACAGTACAATCGGACATATCAGAAAAATTAAATCTGATCCGTTCAAGCACAAATTCCGTAGGACCAATGTCTGGAACAGATCTGGAGGGATTAGCAGATATATTGAAATCAGAAATTACAGCTTCCTTATCAACATTAGTGGATTCTATTGTAACACGTTTCGTTCATCAAAGACGATTTCTCGGAAAGCAATCAGAAGCTGCAGCCGCAGCTGCTGAGCAATTAAACAAAGATCTTTTAATGGCATCACAGTTGTTAGACAGAAAATCACCAAGAACAAAAGTTGCGGATAGATCATCGAGTAATTCATCAGTTGGATCAACAATTGCAAATCAATCAGGTAATGGTCCAAATAATAATTCAATGACTAATATTCAACATCAAAATAATATGAGTAATAACATTAATAATAATATTAATATTAATAGTAATTTAAACCATCCTGCTAATTCAATACTAACAAATATTCCAAATACTAATAATAGCGGAGGTGGCCCAAGATTGAACGGCAGCAATTTTCCATCTGGTATGGTATTGCCTATGCACGCCGGCATCAATGGACCACATCCACCACCTGATTCTATTAATAATATCCAACCTAATGTACGACCTTCGCCCTCAGCGGCTTTATTTCAGGCACCAAAACCACCACAAGGTATTAATCCAGTAGCTGCAGCAGCATTATATAATTCAATGAGTGCACTTGGCGGGCATCCAACAAATCAAGTAAATCCATTTTGTATGCCAGAACCTCGTGAACAAAATCAAGAACAAAACGAAGCTCTCAGTTTAGTTGTAACGCCTAAAAAGAAAAGACATAAGGTAACAGACACTAGAATAACACCACGTACAGTTAGTAGAATATTAGCTCAAGATGGAATTGCTCCATCATCACAACAACACCTACAACAGCAACAACAAACTAATCAATTAGAAACTGGAAGCACAAATAATAATAACCATTTTAAATTTAATAATTCTGCGGTATCAAATGGACCATCACATGCAACCACACCATGTGAAAGTCCATCACCACGATCAAAATACCATCCATCACCACTACCACCACCGCAACAACAACAACAACAGCAGCAGCAACAACATCAACAGCAGCAACAACAACAACAATCTATGTTGCCAGTTTCATTACCAACATCTGTAGCAATACCAAATCCATCTTTACATGAGTCCCAAGTTTTTTCACCATACAGTCCATTTTTTAATCCACATGGGCAACATGGACCACATGGACCACAACCAACACAAATGCATCATATACAAATGTCATCAAGTCCACCAGGTCTTGGAAATATGTTGGATAAATTAGAATCACCGCCTTTACCTCATCCACAGGCAATGTTACATCCAGCTTTATTAGCAGCTGCCCATCATGGTAATTCGCCAGATTATGGACATTTAAGGGCAGCAATGGATTCAAATGATCGAAATTCTGATTGTAATTCTGGTGATATGTCATTTGATGGACTTCAGCAAACAATAAATTTTTCAAAACGAAGATCTTTAAAGTATGTTTATCAAAAAAATTTCAAATTATTTTTAATTTAGAGAATTTTTTTTTTTATTTTATTGCCAATTTTTTTTTTTTTTTTTTTTTAATTATACTTAATAATGAATGGGGAAAGACCCTTAAATATTTTGGTATTTATATAAAATACTTTTCCATCTAGAGTCTAATAAACAGACTTTTAAAGTTTACATTTTTATTTTATAGAAAACTTGTAGAGTTTCTTCGACATGTTTTGATTTCTTATAAAGTTTCATTTAATAGGAAGCCATACATAAATATTTATATATACTTTATATAAATCCTTTCCTATTTTCTTATAAAATATATGCTAAACTTAACTATAGCTATCATAATTTTTTTTTTGTTGCCATTTCAGTATATCACAAAAACATTTAATCGCATTTGAAAGACTTTTAATATTATTTCAAATATTATATATATAAATTAAAAGAAAAAAAAAATTCTCAAAATTTTTATTATCATAAAAACATGATTAATCAACATAATTTCAACTTTTTTTTCAATATTTTATAGTAATGATTCGTTAACATTGCACTCATCAACATTAACACCGATGCATCTGAGAAAAGCAAAACTTATGTTCTTTTGGGTACGGTATCCAAGTTCAGCAGTACTTAAAATGTATTTTCCTGATATAAAATTTAATAAGAACAACACAGCTCAATTAGTTAAATGGTTTTCTAATTTTCGGTAAGTTTTTTTTTTTTTAATATAGTTATATTGAGTTTTTGATATATCATTTTCAAAATATTAGTTAAATTATTTTTAAATAAAGAAATTATAAAAATAGTGTTAAAGTTAAACTAAATATCTATAGTAACAGCTTATTTAAAATAATGCGCAGGATTCCCAATATTAAATATATAAGAACTACATTATTGAAATGATAGCGTTTATTCAAAATTAAAATTATTATAAACGTGTTTGATATCGGACAGAAAATTAAATCAATTAAAAATAATATTGTACTTCAATCTCGCGAGAACAATTACATTTTTCAATACACAATCTGTCCTATTTATATACAATTTAAATTACTACCAAAAATTTCGTTTTAAATCTAATTTCCAAAATTATTATTATCTAATCGGACAAAATTGTACACCACGAATTGCCACCACATACCAATTACCCCACAAAATTATTTATTTACCAGTACTGAATATATGAGTGCTTAAATATGCATTTTAATATGACATGCAATGCCATTATATATTAACTTTTTCTTACATTATTCGTTTTGTTGTCCACCAAAATTATAAACTATGTGAATAGTTAATAATGCACTATAACGTGAGCTTTGACTGTCCTACATGAAATATAATTTATTTATATTCATTTTTATCTAATACTTAAATCAAATTTGAAGGTGTTTTCATAATAGGATATTTCCTTAAGAAGGCGTCAGTCAGGAAGGAAGGAAATATTTCCGGCGTCAATTTGTTAATCGTAAATATTCATCGGAAAATTATTATGAATTTATATGAAAAATTATATAAAAATATTAAAAAAATAAAGAGAAACAAAAAAAAAAAAATTTTCAATATATTTTTGTATTAATTGCAAAGTGATAATTTAAATTTACCTTTTGTTAAATTTTGTGTGTTCCTTGTATTATACCTAAAGTAAAACTGAAAATGTATGTCATTTATTAGCAAAAGACAGATGTTAAGATTTTGCTAAGAATTTTCAATTCTTTCAGATTCTTTATAATAAAGCACCCTATAAGTTGCAGCAAAATGAAAAAAAAAAAAAAAAACAATAAATATTTTTGAATTCCTTGCACCTTGATTTAAAATACAAAAAAAAAAATGCTGGAATAAAATCCTTTTCATAACAAAAAGCCATAAGCCACAACATTGTTCGTTCTTAAGGTTCTTTCTTAAGATATTTAACGATTTCTTAAAAAAAAACATCTAGCACAGGGGTTGAAGTTTCAAGAAAACAATATAAAGATTTTTACCCTTAACTATGATATTTTTTACTTCCCTATTTTCTGTAACAATACATAAAAGTAAAAGAGGAATTAAAATTGAAAATTTACATGAGAATCAAAAAGTCTTTGATTTCTCAGTGAAAAATTTCAATATATTTTTTATCCTTTTTTGTTTATTTTCAAAAAATAACGTATATTTTTTTTTTTTTTTTGAATTTCTGTTTTCAGTTTAACTGGTTTTACAATCTGACTTAAAATATTTACTTTTTAATTCTTAAAATTGTATTTGGTATTTTTTGGAGGGTTTGAACCAGTTTAGGTTTTCTGATTTTGTTGCTATTATAATTCAAAATGTGATAATTCAGAATGTCTTTCAATAAATTGCATTCAAATTATATATTAAAAATGTATAGAATTTGTGGAATCTTCAATAAAAATTCGTTACAAAACTGTCTTATTTATGTAGAACACCAATTTTTTCAGATTACCTGAAATGATATCAGATTGAGCGGCTTAATCTATCACCCCAACATCGTTAAGAAAATAACAATATATTTTTGTTCCATAGATAATCTACCTTTGTTCTATAGATTACGTGTCCGCACTACATTTTCTACAACCTCTGGTAAATACTCGTTATACAATCCTGTAAAAGCCTAATCGTTTATCAAAATTATATGTAATCTAGATATAATAATTAATCATAAGATTCAATACTAAAAATCAAATTCAGTTCTGCTACCAGCTTCTTCGTTTAACATAGAAAACTGAGCATTTCATTCAATTTTCCTTATATAAAGTAATAAGGTTTTACACTACTTGAAGAAATATTTAACTCAAAATATTAAATTATATAAATTAAATTTAGCTTAATTCAATTATAAATTTATTTATTAAAAATCAACATTGCAGAAACGAAATCGTAAAATTCCAGAGTTATTATTTTTAAGGGCATAATTTATGCTCATATGTATAATAAAGAATTGTGTAATTGGCTTGTTTTAAGGTGTAAAAAATCTTTTATATCCTTTTTTTAGACTAGCGCGATAAATTAAAAGAAAATTTTCTACTTTTCATAATAATCATATTTTTAATAACAATTATATTTTTTATATATAACGTCATAAAATCTTGATAATATTTAAAATAATAAAACAAAACAATAAATTCCAACTTCATATATGCAAAAAAAATATTTAAAAAAAAAACGAAATTTTATATTTTTTGATGAATACAAAAATAAAATCATTTTATCGCGTATTATTACATTTAATACATAAAATTATAATAATATAATATAAAATTTCGCGCCTTTTATAAAAACATTAAAAGAAATAAGATGACTATAGAGTGCAGCACCATACAACCTCATATACATATATACAATTTTATCCTCCTATGTACATGAGTTTTAATGTGTAAAATGGAATTTTTTGTTATTGTTATTGTATAAAGGATATGAAGGATATTTTTGTGAGCGTTACTAAAACAATTAAAAAGGAATTAACAAAACGTTTGAAAATAGGTGAAAAGAAGAATAGATTAATTTTATTTTGTAAGTTTGTTTTTGCTGATGTGACTCGCTAGTGTGCATTTAAAAAAAAAATATTCTTTTTTTTGTTGAACTAATCAAAAACCAGAGAAATATTCTACAGGAAATTTAGTTATCCTAATTAGGATCTTTTATACGAGTATAAAATATTTTATATTATTTTGAATTTATTTTGTTTTGTCTTAATGCCAAGAGTTTTTTGCGATGTCGTTTTTGTTTTTTATATTTTTGCCCTCTGGAAGCTAATTTTAAGCTTTAAGTACACACACAATAATTATAAAAAAAATTAATATTATTAGTACATTATAATTTATTAACAAACACACACACACACACACAAATATAAATTTTGAATGATTAAGTAATTTATTTTTAAACAAAATTCATCATCAGAAAAAAAAAGGAAACTCTAAAGAATTAATGCAAGTGTTAACTGTCAATTGCGGAAATGAAGTTTTTTACTTGAACCACAAAATAAAAAAAAAAAAAAAAACAAATTAGAACGACATTTTTTTTTTTTATTATACCCTAAACTTATGAATTATTTAATTAGTAATTTTAATTTTTTTTTTTTTAAATAATATGTAATTGCATATTCAATCTTGTTGTATATATGCAATTTATCTCACTTTACACATAAATACTTGAGTATTTCGCGCGCGCTTATTAACAAATTTAATAAAAAAATTGTTAATTCGTAAATTCAATTCAATGATTTAGGACATTGCAAATTGCAATTTTCTCAGTCAAATCTATTTAAAAAAAAATGAAAATTTATTTATACGGTATAGTATTTTTTGTGTGTATATACTTTTTATTATTATTTTGAAAAGATAATCTTCAGAAATCATTAGATTTATTGCTCTGCTTTAATTGGCACTTTTTTGCTTATATTGCACTTCTTATCCATATCCTATCGTTGCATTTATATAAAAAAAAAAATATATATATATAAAACACTCTTTCATTGATTTCTGTACATATAAAAATATATTTTTTTTTTTGTATTTTATAATTAAAACAAAAAAATAAAAATGCACAAATGAAAATTTTTCTCTTGATGCAATAGTAAAAAAAAATCTTGTCATCAAAATTTATCTGAAGCGTAATAATTCCATAAGTGATTACCTCACTTGACTTGTGAATTTGCTTTCTATTTATATTTCTTTTTATAGATGACTACTACTACTTTTACAAAAATATATAAAACTGATATGAGCATATTTCTACAAGGATAATGTGCATCCAAAAGGATTCTGTATATTTCTATTATTATGTATTGTATTTCTATTATTTAATATATACAATCAGAATTTCTTTAATTTGTTACTGTTGCTTTATTTTTAATATTGTAAATTCAATTAAATATTATATTGCCATTGGCAATATTCTGTAGAGCTTGAAAATTAGAAATGATTTTTGATAAATTGTAAATTGTTTTTATATGAAAATTATGATTACAATTTACTTGGATACATTTTGTAATTGACAATCGATATTCTGCCAAGAGAACACTTTACAAAAATGATCAATATGTCTTGAGAGCAATTTAAAAATGTTATATTTGCCTGTTGCTATCTAGTTCGGTAACTAAAAATAATTGAATAAGACATATAATTTTTTTTTTGTATTTGTAAAGGATTGTTATGAATTTATGTTTTCTTACATTTCTACATATTAAAATTACAATCTGTGTAAGAATTTATGGTATAACCAAGGAAAATGTTTCTTTCATATAAGACAGCTAACACTATATTATATCCATATTATACTCTAAGAGAGAAAGTTAGTTAGAGGGGCGATCTCCGCTGCGGCTTGTTGATTACAAACACTATAAGCCAATTATCTATAATTATTATACACAAAATGGATTAAAAATGTCAATATTACAAATTAATTCAATTATTAGTTCAAAAAATAAAAAGATTTTAATATTTGAAAATTATTATATTTATTTATTGGCAAATTATTTCCCTATAATTTTTTTTTTTTTTTTTTAGGGTAGGGGGTAGATTCATATTTATAACTAACATTATTGTAATACAAATAAACTTTGGATATATTTATAGTATATAGACAGAAATATTTTATTATTATACCTGAGCTAATAACTATTTGAAAATTTCTGTGCACATGCACACAATCAGGACAGGATACGTTTTCGCTTTCATTAAAAGGTCATGATTATGTTTTGATATTATGTTTTATTATTACAATAAGACAAAAGGCAAAGAGGCATTTCACTCTAAAAGTACAATTTATGTATTAGTATTATGAATATGAGATATAATTTCATTCCATTCTATAAATACATATATATAAATAAATTATTAATTATATATGTATGTATGTTATTTGCTATTTTGGTCCTTTTCAGATTAAATTAATTCTAATATATGTATATAATATATAGAATATAATCAGTCATTGAACTGACATATATATATATACAAAAGTTTAATAATATCAGGCATTATTTTAACAAATAATTTGAAATAGTTTTTGGTGAGAAATTAACAATAATGTAACACTACAATATTTTATGTTTTCATATGATAGTTTGATTTAGTTTAAAATGCATCTTTGGAAAGTTGAAGAACTAAAAACATTTTAGTTAAAAACATAATTAATAGCTAGTAATAATCAACAAGATTAAGTTGTCTTCTTGAAATTTCAAATATGTCACTAGAAAGTTCTTTTATTAATACAGCGGAATCGTCTTTAGATTTGTAATTTTTTCGTAATTTTTTATTAGTTTACAATTATTCCAAACAACATCTTAGCTCATTATCTTAGCTTCATTATCATGTTATTTAGATGTTATAAACTTTCCTTAGTAATTATACAACTAGATAAGTAATAATTATGTTCTTGAAACTTTCCTTATCAAATTTGCTATAAACTGAATATGGCATAATAACATAACCCAAAATTGAATATAAATTTATATACAAATAAAAATTTCTTGAAGTAAAATGCAATTTATTCTATTTTTAATATTGACATATTTTCAAACAAATAATTTTTTGAACTCAACATATTTTTATATATTTTTGATTTTGAAAGACATCTTTTGCATGTTATAAGTAATTTCGCTAATATTATTTGATATCCTAAGGGTTTTATGTTCTCGCTTAACATAGATAGTATTATGTTTTAAAAAAAAAAATATCATGAAATAATTAAAATAAAATACAATAATTTTTCTACACGGCTTAGCTTACAATTTTTTACACTAATTCTTTTTTTTTCTGGTAACATATATATAGAAATTATGGCATATATGTAAAATCATAGAAAAACAATAAAAGTCCTTCATATAAAATTATGAATTCCCTATATGAAAAATGTAAAAAAACATAAAAAAAATATTCTTGTAGGTTCGATATAGTTATGTAATAATATATGTATAAAAAATATTGTGATATAAATTGATATTATGACTTGTTAGCCATTATTATGATAATACTTTAGATAAAATGTTCATAAAAGTTTTTACATTTTTATTTCTTCTGAAAAACTCGAACCATTTTCATTTTTTATATTTTTTTTTTATTTTTTTGAATATATCTGGATCTAGAAGATGTGAAAAATGAAACCATATAATAAATAAATGTGAGATAGAAATGATTTGAACTAAATGTGCCTCGAGGATTTAATAAAGAAGGAGGCACAACCAAACATTATTTGTATAAAAAAAAAACCATTTTTATTTTTATTTGTTTCTGAGTGAAAAAAAAATCGTATGACATTTTGGTTCCCCTGGCGTCATAAGGAACATAGTAGATTATGGAAAAGAATATTTTTTTTTGTGCAATATATAGTGTACCATTAGAGCATTCATTTCTTAATATAAATGTGACACCTATTAGAGAAAATGAGCTGCGCTTCTATGTAAATCACATTGATATAAATATACTGTATATATTTATACGAAATATTCATTCGAGTTCTCGTTCTTTTTGGTTTTCGATATCAGGATTGTCGCTTGAGGAACTAAAAAAAAATATATATATATTTGTAAAATAATAATTAGAAAGTGAAAAAATTTAACACTTGAATGAATAAAATATCAAGAATAAATATAAAATTGGAATGAGAGAAATGGTAATAAAAAAAAATCATCACAATTTCTGTCATTATGTTTTAATCTTACAAAATTATTAATTAGCTTGGATTTATCTATTGTAATTATAAATATATTTTTTTCTATAATACTAAGCGATAAATGATTAAAATTTTATATATCATAAATTTTATATGTTTCTGACTAATAAACTCTTCATAAATGCAATTACTTTATTAAAGATTTTCTAATATAGTATCACCGAATCAACCAGCAATAATCCTGGGAAAATGGTAGAAAAAGTTAAATGTGTAAAATTCGATAGAAATATAAATATATTTATCAAAAATGGGTCCACAATTTAATCTTTCTTCATTATCATTTACCACCATCATTCTGTCAAATGCATTTTTTCATTTTGCATATAATTTAGTCATTAATTAATTCTATGATATACGGTAGTACATGTATCAAATTTTTTAAAAAATTCATATGGATTATAATAATAAAGAAACGATTAAGGATTATTTATATATTTTTTTTTATTAAAACAAACGATCACAAAGAAATTCTTTAATTAAATGATAGTAAACGGATTTTAGTAAAAAAAAAATCACCAACCTAAAAACTTGACTAAAGCAAACAAATATGCAACCAAATCCTGTAAGGACTTAAATTCAACCAATAAAATTATAAACCGATACAACAACAACAAAAAAATTAATCTCTTAGAACATTTTTTTAAAACAAAAGAATTAGTTTCCCAGTTCTGAGGAAATACTTTGTTACTAATATAATATCTTTCGCAAAAATCACAATGTTTGCATATATATCAACGTGTTTCAGTTATAAAGGACTATTATAGAAAAACGAGAAGTATGTAAATAGTTTTTCATTATCTAGTAAATTATTCATAAATACATACAGAGCATGAATTAATTTTTGACTGAGATGACTTTACAGAATGTCCTTCAATCGAAAAAACTAAAAAAGTATTCCAGTCTAAACTTTGTTAACTGGTATTTTTTTGTATGGACAATTTTGTGACTGAATTTCTTTTTCTTTTTTATATAAATAGTTTTGTGAGTGGCAAATAAATTATAAAATGTCACGGAATTCGATGTCAATTATAAATATTCTTAATAAATAAATTCTGTATTAATAAATTTTCGAAATGGCGTTTCATATAACTAATATAATCCGTATATTATAATTTCACAAACACTTCTATTACCCTTATAAAAGATTTATTATTTTTTAACTAATTTTGTTAGTCACTAACGTAATAATTTTCAACAAACTTCTCCTAACAAAAAAAAATCTTCTTATCGTCTCATTTATTTCAAATGCATCTGAAAACTCTATACGACATGTATATATTAATTAAAAAAAAAAATCTTATAAAAGGATTTATACTCGTACAATTTCATCAGAGCTTCATCCCAGAGCCCAAAACCAAAGGTAAACATATAAAGAATTGCATTAGCTTATAAATATGATGATTTTCCTGCAAACAAACCAAAGAAATTTTCTTTTTATCATTATATCCACTCTCTCTAGAGGTCTTGGTTATTTTTTTTTTCATATTCTCAAAGTCATTAAATATATTTGAACAAATCCCATATCATATCAAGGATCTCAATAAAAGAATTATAAAAGTTAAATCAAAATTTTCTAGAAAATCCAATATTAACATAAAAAAAAATTAAACAATTTTCTCTATGGACTTAATTTAGAGTTAATAATAAAAAAAAAAAAAAATTCAAGAAAACTTTAAATTAATAATATCAATAAAAATAAATATATAAAAAATATATTTTTCTTCATATTTTTATTTACTCAATTTTTTAATTATTAGCCCCATATAAGGACAAAATTATCCTGGTGCAATTATTTAAATAACATTTTAATAAATATAATAATTTTTCTTGTTTTTATTAATGCCAACCGAAGCATTTTTATTAATCGTAAGAGATTTTCCCGCCGTTTTCTTTACAACATACAAAACAACTAAAAAAAAAAAGAATATTTTTACATATAAATTTTGTTGTAGTTGTTGTTCTTGTAAGAGTGTAAACACCAGAAAAGTGTGAAAAAGTGCTCTTATAATTTCCCACTTTTCTCAACACATATATTATCTATCTAATAATAATATACTTGCAGTACTACCTTCTAATGGGAGGTTTTGTGGAGCTTGGTTAGATACCACGAGTGTTGTATAATATTTTATTAAAAAAAAATAATAAATGCAAAAAAAAAAAACGATATTTTTATAAGGAAAATGCGCTCAAGGGAAAATTACGGAAATATCAAGTTTATGTTTCTCACTAAACGAGCACTCAACTTAAGTGATGTGAAAAGACTAGTTTGAAGAATACTAAATAGAAAACAAACAACATAGATTTTTTTTTTTCAATGAATGAAAGGATTTTAAGGACTCTATAATGAAGCTAGAAAACAAGTTTTTTTTTTTTTTTATTTTTTAAATTGTCAAGTTATATTAAGGGTTAAAGAAACAAAAACAAAAAAAAAATAGAAGAAAATTATTGTACTAAATTTATTTTCAGGTGAAAAAGTAGCTATTTATGCAAAATTGTTCACTTAATACATTAATTATATATGTACATACATATAATATTCGTATATATATAATATATAGAAATAATTGCATTATGTGAAGTCGATGATTTTCTTTTTGTGTCAATTGCACTTTGTGAATTTTCTTCTGTATGTTAATATTCTTTTTAAATAAATAATATTCTTACGCCGGCTCCAATGTATAAAAAAATGTTTTCATTTGAGAAAATATGGAACAACAAAATTGTATGAAAGTATAATATACTAATAAAAATTTGGGTCATTGATATTTCGTTGTACTGAGTATTTTTATAAGAAAATTATATTGCATAAAGAATACACGGTGGAATTTTGTTATTCATGAACCATTTCACTATTTGTATAACGATATTAATTTAATTCTATCTAACTAATATAATTATTAAATTATTAAGTATTTAATAAATTAATTTTAGAATTTTCAATACATTTAATTAATATTTACTATTAAATATTTGTATTGTTGTATTCGATAATTTAATCCAATACATATGATTTTCCTTTTTTTTTTTTAAATTAAATTCGATGTATTGTAACCGAATTTATATATACATAAAATCTGTCAGTATACTTCTAGAATTTTCAAAGGTATGCTTGAAAATATTTACATATTTTATTTTATTATTTAAAGATATTTAGACTCGGTTTCAATATAAACAATAAATTAGTGAATAAGAATTTTTAATCACAAATAAAACTTTTACTCAGTGTTTAAGTTAATCATAGAGAACGATGTCAGTCATTAAAGCAATTATGTATGACTTTTTTTCATTAAATAGAATTATATTAGTGTCGCTTTTATTGCTAAGAATTAATTACGTACATGTTTAATAATGTGGGTTAAATCACAAACTAATAGTTTGTGGTTAAATCCTTAACGCTAATTAAGTCATTTTTGATTTAACGCAATATCCGTTAAATCTGCAGTTTAAATTCTCTTATGAATATGATAAATTTATTTTAGCTATTCCGTGGTCTTCAATATCTTTAAAAAAAACACGATGTTATATATTTGATATTAGCCGCATAAATACCAAAAAGTAGATTTTGTTGAAAGAATTACACATAAAAAATGAATTTAAAGTAAAAATTAATTTACTATATTTATTTTCAATTCATCGGGTCCAAGGTTATAAACATTGTTTGGCACGAAATTTTGTTTAAATATATAAATTTTTAAAAATATTTAATTAATGAAAATTGATATTTCAATTTTACTATTTTATAAATTTTATGAAACGTTTCAATCCACAACCTCAATATATAATATGTATAGCCAAAGCTTTTAACAAATTTGTGATATTTTATATCAATTTATTCATCTCAACATTATAATTAAAAAATATAAAATCTGAATATTAAAGTAATAAGAAACTAAACTATCAATGTAAGAAGGACTTAAAGTTTTGCGGATATTAATAATTCATTATTCTTTATTAATCTGTAAGCATATAATTACAATATATGCTGAATTGTTGGCAGTGAATATAGTTACTCCAAATTACTAAATAAGTACAATTCATATTAGCCTAAAAGATATTTTCAACTTGAGTTATTTAGTGCATAAACCATTTTTCAAACAAAAAAAAATTAGCCATTACAAGTTTAAATTGATATTATTATTTTTTAAATACGACTCAATATTTATTACATTAAATTAAACATTGACATTTTATAAATCTCATTACTATATTTTTAATTTTAATTTTTTTATAGAGAATTTTACTATATCCAAATGGAAAAATATGCAAGACAAGCTGTCACTGAAGGCGTCAAAGGTTGTGACGATATTCATGTAGGCAACGAAAGCGAATTATATCGTGTTCTAAATTTACATTACAACAGAAATAATCACATTGAGGTAAAATATAAAAAAAAAAATCAAATTATTTACATAAAAATAAATTAACAAATAATTTTATTATAAAGGTTCCACAAAATTTCCGTTTTGTTGTTGAACAAACATTACGTGAATTTTTCCGAGCTATTCAAGGTGGCAAAGACACAGAACAATCATGGAAGAAATCAATTTATAAAATTATATCACGTTTAGATGATCCAGTACCAGAATATTTTAAATCACCAAATTTTTTGGAGCAATTAGAATAAAAAATTATTACTAATTAATTAATAACAACAAAAAAAAATATTTAGAATGAATCTTAAGAAAATCGAAAAAAAAAAAAAAAAACATTTTAACGGACACAAAAAAAAAAATATGTACATTTAGCCAACATAAAATTATTTTTAATCAAAAAAAATAATATTTTTTTTTTTTTTTAATTAAAAAATTTAAATAAATATTTGTATTAAATGTTGAAAAGAAAAAAAAAATTAAGAAATATTAAAAAAATGCAAAATCAATTATTAAACATAAATAAAAAAAATTTTTTAACAACATTGTGGTTCCTATAATGTAGTGTGCTTACGTCCAACAACTAAAAATAAAAATTTAAATTAAACGAAATAAAAAACATTAAAAAATAAAAAAACAAAAAAAAAATATATAAAAAAAGTTTAAATTTTAAATTTTAAAAAGACAAAAAACAACCAGGAAAAAAAAATTTGTAATTGTTTTTATCAACAAAAACATAAAAACAAATTTTTTAAAAAAAAAAAAGCGACTGCAATTTATCGACGATACTCGCGTTTAGGCCTTCATTTCAAAAAAAAAAAAAAATTACAAAAATTAAAAATATAAATAAATAAATTTAAAAAAGTCAAAATTATTTAATTCAAACGAAAATGAAATAAATTTTAGGAAAAAGAACAATATTAAATATTATTAAAAAAAAAAATAACGATAACATAAATTTAATATTGAAATAAATTAAAAATTAAATTTTGGAAAAAAAAAACAACAACAACATTTTGTAAAAAGTCGTCAATGAAAAATATTAAAAGAAAAAGGTTAAATTATGTTCACAAATAACAACAACAAAATATGTGCAGATTCTGTGCTTTTATTTATATATTTTATAAATTTATCTCTAACAAAAATTTCTTGTCTGTTTTTTATTATTATTTATTAATTTATTAATTTATTTTTTTGGTTTTCAATTTCATTTTATTTCTTGAAAACCAACATTGAAAATCAATTTTTTTTTAATTCAAATATTAAAATATATATAAACAAGTACAATAGGATCATTACCACAATTATAAAAAATAAAATAAAATAAAATAATAAATTAAAAAAAAAAAAATTATTTAATATTTTTTTTTTTTTTTTATTTTATTGGAATTGTTTTTAATGATTAAATATCATAAACCAAGATTATAACAAGTGTAAACTGTATTGTATAAAAATTAAAGTTTCGAGTAGTATCTACGTAAATAGATATTAGATATGGTAATCATTTTATTTACCACATATAACTTCCGAAGTATTTAATTTACACCTTAAAACAAAGTTTGGCAACAGTGCAAATTATTAAGGTGATTAAGATTAAAAAAAATAATAATTTGACATTAACTGAAAAATAAATAAGTAAAGAATGAAAAGTTTGGCAACATTGGGCAAATCCAGCTCTTTTAGTCTACCAACATAAGACAATAAAAATAGATGTGTTAACTTTACAAATATATAGTAATGTCAAGTCTTGTAGACAGAATTTTTTTATTTTAATTTGGTTGGTCAAAATAAAGGACTAATGCTAAATTAATTATGCGTTGTTGCCACATTTTTTATTCTCTTTTAAATAAGAGAATTTATACTACTTGTGTAACCTAAGAAGTTATATGTTTGGTGAAATAAAGTTCTTGTTACCATTACAGTCTAAAATATTTTAATGTTGTAAATAATAAATTTATTAAATTGTAAAGAAATTAAAAATATTTTTTTTAGTTTTAATATTTTTTTTTATTAATCTAGAGAACATTGAATAAATTCTTTTTTATCGTATATAATTTATTTAAGTCACCATAATGGAACCAAAGGTTACAAACACACTTGTACACATTTTACTAGTCTATTAAATTTTTATAATTATTATTTTTTATTATTAATATTTAATTATCATTATTATTATTTAATTTAATTGCACAATTATTTTTAATAAATATATATAAATAAATTAAATATATATATATATAAATATAATATAATTATTAAAAAGAAAAAATCTTCTTGTTGTTTTTGTTTAATTTATAATTTATTTAAATTTTTATTTGCAGCTTCATTTTGTATATTTTTTTTTATTCTATTCAAATTAAAATATTTTGTCCATAATAGCTGAAGGATTTATTATCGATACGTGCTAATTAAGGAGACAAAATTAATATCAAGCAAATTAACAATAATTAATTTTTAAGTTACTTTAACTTTTATTATATTATTGTATACACTAGAAATGTAATCGCAATGTGAGATAGTAAACTAATTATTAAAAGAACGAGCGACTTCCTGTTAAGCATTAAGCATATTGCAAAAGAATGAATTGATTAGTCATTGCTTTCTCACTATATATTGCATGAAATTGTTTTCGTAATCTTATTTTTAGCATAACAGTAGAAAATTAAAACAAGCTACCGTAAACAACTTCACTAAATTCTTCGGTGACTAAACTAAAGCGTCACATTTTTTGTCATTCTTTTGACATTTTATATAACCTGCTATATGTCGTTAGTTGTCTTCGATATGTTTTTAAATATCCAATTCCAACCGCAAATAGTTTTAAATATTTAAGCATTGTCAATCAATTTTCCCGTCTCCATTGCTTTTACAATGGTTCAAAATTTACAAAAAAAATATATGCCAGCTTGTACAGTAAATCCATAAACTTTTAAGCCAGTCGGCTAATTTTGAAATAATTTTATGGTTATGAAATTGATTTATAAATGAAGCTGATTGCTTTTTATTCATATATAATTTTGTTTTATTTTTTATGTTCCATATTATTCATAAAATTAATTTTTTTTTATCTCATCATATTTATATAATAAATAATAATTTTTTGGTATACGGGTGGGTAAAGGGGGATACGAAATGTTTTCTATGTTTTAGAATTGCAGACTAAAAACATACTAAAACATAGAAAACATTTTTTCATATTTTACAATATCAAAATCATAAAATTTGTCATCATATTTATGTGACTTATTGTAAAATATAAATATACAACATAAAATTTTGTAAGTAATAATCAATTACAATAAATTTATTTTTTTAGTAATATATAATAATTATTTTATTTTAAATGAAATATTTTTTGTTTTCAATGAAATTTACAAAATTTGCGGATTGCCGATCCACCCATTTCGATATATATATATATACATCAGGACACAATTTATCACTTTCAAAACATAAAAAATCTTTAGAAATATATTACCAAAAATAAAATAACATCTTGAAATTATTATCCTTCGCAATCCAAATTTAATTTGCTTAGTAGATCAAAAGACAAAAAATTTTTAGGATTTACAAAATTAAATAAAAAAAAAAAACAATAATAATAAAAATTAATAAATTTATTATTTTATTTCAAATTTGTGTTCAAAAGGACACTTTCTTTACGTTATAAATAAAAAAAAATACAATGTTCGCTAGTTTAAATTATTTATTTATTCTATTAATTTTAATTTAATTAAAAATAATTTATTTAGTAGTAAAATTCTTTCATTACTTTACTAAATTCAGTACTAAATTCTTAATGTTGTATTTTAAATGGATAAAAATTCTGTTATCCTTTTAAATACAATTCAAAATATTCGATTAATTAAAATTATACCTAATTTTCCAATAAAACCATAATAAATATTTCGCATAACAAAATTATTGCAATAGAACTGAACTCAACAATTTTAAAATTTTTTAGTTTTTTTTAGTACTGTTTATGTCAAATAATGGAAGGATAATTTACGAATTAAGGTGCAACATTAAAAGTAAATATTAATGTTACAATAAAATTAATTTTTTTAAAATTAATTTTTTTTAATTCCAAATTTCATACAGTTTACACATTCAAAATAATAAATTTAAATATTTAATTAATCAAAAATATTTATTAAAAACAACAAAAAAAAATCAAAACTGATATATAATTATTATTTTTCAAAATCCATTAAATCTCCAAATTTAAATGAACAATAATTGAATTCATCCATAAAACAAAAACCACAACCAAAAATAATCTTATACTGGAAATAGTCTCAATGTAAAACTGATCCATATTATCCTTGTAATAAAAAAAAATATAAGAAATCTCAATTAAATGTAAAATAGTCGCACCATTAAAAAAAAAACCAAATAAAAAATAACATAAATACAACAAAATTCAAATTTATTAACAAACAAATTCAATGTTAAAATGAAAGTTTTCCACAACAAAAAATGTCAATTTACAAGAAAATTATTTAAATAAAAATTAAAATAAATCAAAAAAAAAAAAAAACATAAAAATATTATTAAAAACTTACCAAAAAATAAATATAATTATAATCTTTAAAAACCAAAACAAAACCGAAAATTGTATTTTAATAAAATTAAGTCAAACATTATATAAATAAATAAATAAAATACAAAAATAAAAATTCATAAATATACAATTTATATTTCAAAAATATTGTATAAAAATATGTGAAACTGGTCTATGGATTAATTTGCTTAAAAGATATATCTAGCAGAACAACAAAAACAATAAACTCTAAAAGTATATTTTAGCTTGTCATCACAAAAACAAAAATTGTTCGGCAATAACTATTTATGAAATATCAAAAACAAATAAAAAAATTACATGAAAAATTTTAATTCAGCATAAAAAAAATTAAACAAAAATAATAATAATAATAATTTTTTACACATCCTTGTTTTAATATTCTGATCACAAAAAAAAAACATTTATTAATTAGATTTGAAACTAAATCTATTTCAAAAATTAAAATAATAAATGAAAAAAGAAAAAATAATTAAAATAACGATTTAAAAAAAAATTAATTTTATTTAAAAAAAAACATTTTTTAAAAATTGCGTTTTTGTTAAGGCCATAAAAAAAAACAGATTCGAATTTTATTTTAAAATTACATCTATAATATTTAGAAAATTTGTTCATTTATGTCACTTATTTTCGTGTGAAATCACAAAACCCAAAATAAACAAAATGAAAATATTTATTTTACAATAGTGTTTTTAGTGGCTGTTAAAACTATATTATATATAAAGATTAATTCAATATCGGATATGTGAAAAATTATTTTAAATAACATAAACCTCAATTTGTTTAAGATAATGCTCTAAATAAATTACTTCCTTGCGCGCACAGCACAGTGCACACAAATTGAATCATTAAATTACTGCCTTACGTCGAATTAACTTATTAGTATGAAATAACTCATGAATCATATTACCAAACCAACCAGAAAACATCCAGTATTAACTTAATTTGTAAACGATTATGCATTAACTTTTCATTTAGTATTGTTTCAAATTCAGGAAAAGATCTAATTAATACACTTGTAGCAAAGACAATATAATATTTAGATATCCAAAAGTGTATTTTTGTTAAATCACATGAAAAATATCTTCATGCGGAGCTTAATGTGTAATTATGATATATATTATTTTCAATTCAAAAATTTGAAATTAAAAACAGTGCTGAATTAAGTTACTATTTATGTTGCCAATTCGAAAGTCTCTCTATAGTGAATATTTATTACATTTTTAAATGTTGATAGATTTACAAATTAAATATTGAAATTTCTGAAATTTAAAAAATGAATATTCAATTAATATTCTGTATTTAACATATATTAAGGTTAAAAGATATATATTAGCAAAAAAATTATAATTAGCTTCAAAAATATTAACAGTGGGAGCAGTTTAACAGTCTCAAAATACAAAATGCTTTATATAGACTGGCACTTCTTTTAATATTTTACAATAATTATTAAACAAATAATAAAGAAACGAATTAATTTTATTTGGAAATACAAAAACCAAAAAAATAATTCAGCAATATACATTAAAACTAACCGATGAATTAATCTTTCAATATATTTTATACAGTCCAAAATTAAAAACAAACCAAGTTTTTATTTAAACAATTATTCAGATATTTATAAATTTTTAATTTTTTTTAAAATTAACCATCTTTATTTCAAATGGCATTATTCAATATGAAAACAAATCACCTAAAAAATAACAAACACAAATAAATAAATACATAACTCAAAAAAATTCGAGGAGTTATGAATACAAAAAAAAATCTGCAACTTTAGAATTTTCAAAATTCCAAATTATTCACAGTGATGCATTATGAAAATATACTCAGGAAAAATATTGAAAACAAAAAAAAAATCCTCCTGATTGTATAGTTGCATAAATCACCAAAAATTAAACCAAAACTACCACACTTAAATCGTCATTTAAATATTCTTTATAAAAATTAACATAATATAATAAATAAAATACGGAAATCATATAGAAAATAAAGTAAAAAAACTTTTATAAAATCTAAAATAAAAAAAAAAATATTTTATAATTTTTACAAAACTAAAAAAAAAAAAAAAACAATCTAAAAAATACCAATAGCCAAAGATATGACGCATTTGAATATCACTATTCACACACAATTCAAATGCACAATATTTTTAGTTAAAATAAACTAAATGACAATATAAATTTATTTCTCATCATTAATTTTTTAGTTACCACAACCAAAATAAAATTATTTAAAATAAAGTTTATATATTTACAAATAATATATAAATCAAATATATATAAATATTTTTACCAATTAAGTTGCAATAGAATTTTTTTTGGATGTTTCGTTAGAAAACTACACTGTTCTCTTAACTGGAAACATTCAGAATTAAAAAAAAAAAACCGGGATAATTTATAGTACAACGTTAATACCAAAACAAACAAATCACAATTATTATATAAATAAAATAAATTTTTTTAAAGTAAAACCATAAACAAATAAAAGAAATTTTAAAGTATTTTATAAAGATTTATATTTTTATACAATTAAAAAAAAAACCTTAAAAATTAAAAAACAAAAAAAAAAAAAATTAAAATAGTTAAACATAATCAGAAACATAAAACGAATCTCTGTTGAAAATGTGATGAAAAATAATGAAATAAAATAGATAATAAATAATTATTAAGTATAAATTAATTTTTAATTATTAATATTTATTTTAAATTATTTTATTTCATTATTTTTTTAATTACGGAAAATCCTTAATTTAAAATACACATACACAAGTACAGACACATTTTTTATTGGAAATGTATATCAAAGTTAAATTATTATTTTGTTAGAAATAAAATAAAAATCTATCTTAAAATAAGTGATATAAAATAAATTATATATTAGAATAAAATAAAAAAAATAAAATAAATTAATTTTATTGAAATTTAATCGAAATTATTAAAACAAAATGCGTGCTAAAAATAACAATTTTCTGATACAAAATATGCAAGCATAGACAATATAAATATTAGATGTTCATGATTTATACAAACAAAAAAAAATCTTGAATTGTGGAAATTCTGTTTTTTACACACATAAAATGAGTTATTTTTTTGATTGAACTAAGATTAACGTTTTTTTTTTTTGTACGTAATTATGATATCATATACGTTATTGTCTATGTCAAAAGAAGTAATTTGCTTTTTGTTATTTGAATTTTTTTTTATAAAATTTTATAAAATTAAAACTAATATGATTACCATCTTTGATAAGACACTACTTTTTTTTCAGAAATTCTTAACATGAAATATATTTCAACTTAAAAATTCGATGGTAAACCAAATTTTATAAAAATGTATTATTTATAATAAAAAAAAAATTACTTCCAAAAAAGAATTTCGCAATTAATGGTTATAAAACAATCACAAAATTGTTAGAGTGAAACAAAAAACTGGAAATAAATAAATCTTTAATTTAATCTAAATTTACGTATAGATTTAAAATTGTTAAAAAAATATATATATACGTAAATAAAAGAACTTTATATAAATAAAACAAAAATAAACTGCAATAGCCCAAACAATAATAATTTTTAATTTTTTTAAATAAACCATTTTAAAATATATAACAATAATTGCGAAACAAAAAAAAAAAACACAATTAATTGAAAATATCAAATATCAGAACATTGTTTACGACTTAATCTAAAACCAACAAATAATACTAAAAGCCAAAGAAAAACGCAATGAAAATTTCAATAATAAATTTTCATGAAACCAAAAACGAATTCACCAAAACCAAATTTCAATCATTCGCAACATAAAATTTTCCCTTTAATTAACATAACAACAACCCAATATAAACAAAAGATAGACTGCAAAAAAAATGTGATCAGAAAATATTATTATAATTATTATAATTAAAATAAATAATAATATGTAATAAATAATTAAAAATTATATATAAAAAATTAATTAATTAAATTTTGAATTAAAATATGCTCAAATAATATAATTGAAGAAATTTAAAGAGCAATATTAATACAGAAAATTAAAAACCGAGATAGATTTAGTATATAAAATATAAAATTAAATAAAAATATTCTGCATTAAAAAATAAAATATATTTTAAATGTATTTCATTACAAAAAGAATTAAAAATAAATATAAAAATAAATATAAAATTTTAAAATAAAAAATATTTTAATAGTAGCAAAAAGTCGAATGTTTTATAAAGAGAAACTGTAATTTTATTAACAAAAATATATATTTTACAATAGCAATAAAAAAAAATAAAAATATATTTAAAAAAAATTATTAAATAAATAAAATCTTGCAAATACTTTTAATTGTTTGCAAGTTTTATTTATTTTTTATTATATACAACAAATAAATAAATTAAAAACAAAAACCAAGAATTATTTATAATTAAAATCCAGTTAATTTGCAATAGAAAAATGAAGTCACAAAACCAAAAAAAAAAAAAAAAAACAAACAATTTAATTAAAACTTTTTGGTATTGTGTCCTTCTCAGACCAAAAAATTTTAAGGATATAGAAAATAATTATTTATCTATTTCCTTAAAACAATTTACTTAAAATTTTAATTTTTCAAACAACATTACAAAATAATATTATTTATAATTAATACAAAAGGTTTCATTTCCACAAACTTAAATAACAACAATTTATTATTTCAAATTATATTATTTCAAATTTACAGAAAAATAAAATTAAAACCAGAAAAATTAAAACATTCACAATTACGACAAATATAAATTACTTTTTGCAATTGAATAAAAAATGCATTAAAAATGTATTTTTAATATTACCAGAAAAAAATTAATTAATTTGCATAATTTTTTTTTCAGTAAATTTATCAAAAAAAAACAAAATTTTTGGCAAAATTTTATAATAAATTTCAATTTTTTGATTTAACGCATTTATAATTTTTGACAATTAATTTTATTTATTACAAAAAAAAAAATATTTTTTTGTTTACAACAATAGTGCCAGAAAATACATAAATATATATATATTTCTAAAATATATATATATGTGTATATTTTTTTAATAATAAATAAATAAAAATAATGTATAAAGTAGGTATGAAAATTTTATGCAATAAATAATTACAAAAATCAAAAAATCATATAAAAATATTTTATGCAACTTTTACCAATGGTGTAATAAAAATCGATCCAGAACCAGTTTCACACAAACTAATCAAAAATAATTTTTTACTTAACAATTTTAGTCAACATTGTTTTTTATCAGTACGTTATCCTTTAAAGAAAAATATCGCACGCAAACAAACACAAATTTTTTTCAAATAATTTTACAATATTTAAATATATTTTCAAATATGATCATATCGGTTTATTTTAGTACTTGTAATAATATCAGTTTTTTGGTTGAATCTGCTACTTACATAAATATGTTTATTATATTTAATTACCACTATTCTATTATACTATAGTATTATATATTGAAATTGGTACTTATATTGGTACCCGTACTGGTACCGATAATATTACTGATTTTCTTAATTGTACAGCAATGGTTATTAGTACTCGTAGAAATACTGATACTACAACATGGTGATGTTACTGATACTAGTATTGGTAATGATTTTGCTATTGATAGCAGTAACTGATTTGATCAGTACCAGTGGATTCTTGTACCTGTACAAGCACTGTACACTTTGAAAACGCATTAACTTATTTTATTGTTCAGTACTTGTTGCTGTTGTATACTTCTAAATTCTTTATAATGCTGATCAAAAATAAGAAGTTTGTTGAGAATTCATATTTGATTATATAATTAATTAAGATCCAGAAAAAACCACTTAAATTTCATTATCAAAATTTTGCGATAATATAATTTATTAAATAAAATAATAATTAGAATCAAAATTATAAAAAAAAAAGGATAATGTATTTTAATTTATTCACAAATCATTAGAAACTAAATATAATATTTAAAGAAACATGTATAAAAAAAAAAAACTTTTATTAGCCAGTACTATCCATTTAAATACAATAGTCATAAGTCCAATAAACATATTTAAATTATAAACTTATTATAAAATATTTCTAAACAAATCACCTAAAAATAAATGATTAGTAATTCAAAATACATAAATATTAAAAGAAATTAATACTATCAGGAAAAAAAAATAATAGAACTTAAAATTAAAGACATTTTGCAAATCCATAAAATTTATATACATATTATTTTGACATCTCAAATAAAAATTAAAACAAAAAAAAAACGTAAAGAAAAACATTGAATTATTTATAAAAAAAAAAACAATATTACACTCTGCAAAAATATTAAAAACTTGTAAATAATTAATCCGAAAATTTATAACTTTCACAATAAATATAATAAAAAATATAGAAATATTTAATTATAGTTTAATTAAATGTAATCAAACTATCGAGAATCATCATAAAGATAAATTCTCAGAGGAAAATCTTTATGAAAAAACGGACATTTTTTTAAAATGGAAGGCTTTCTATTTAACAACCGTCATAAAAAAAAAATCAAAAATATTATAATTAATTTAAAAACCCATAATAAAAGCCAAGCTCAAATTGCAATATAAATTGTAAATAAATAAAGAAATATATTTTTATTACAATTTAGTTACCCATGTAATAAAAACAAATTTAATTATTGTAAAACCACCTGCAAAAATTATATATATAAATTTCAACCAAATAATTTTCATAATTTAAAATTAAATAATTACATTTATATACAGTATTCTTTTGCTGTATTACAAAATTTTCTGTTAAAATTAATTTTGTTTAGTTTTCCTAAAAAAGTTAATAATAAAATCTAATATGAGTTGAATTAAATATTCAGCACGTCATTGAGAATTTCAATCAATGTAAAATTAAATAAATTCCAAAAGATTTGGCATATAAACATTTCGGTCCTTAGACTCAATACGAATATTAAACCAAAGCTTAGTAATTTGTGATATCAATTAAACAAATTCTACCGTACTGAGTACATTTTTGCGAAGTAATGAAGATGAGCATCAGATTCAAAACAAATATTATAAATGAAGATGAATAATTTGTGATTTCAAGCCGTCAATTCATTTCTAGCTCAATTTCTAATTAAAGAAATAAAATATTATAGTTAAGCTGATCAATTACAAGTTACATTACAACTAAAACCAATCTGAATACTTTTTTGCCAACCTGAGTGCTTGATGAAATTCCAATATTTGATTCATATTTTGAGATTCAACTAGAACTAATATAGAATTGCATTTTAGCTAAACTTAGAATCAGTTTCATTATTAGACTCATTACCTTAGAATTCTAGTTTTTCAAAAAAAAAAAAATTTTTTTAAATATTACTCATAAAAATTTTATTTGAGTAATATATAATTAAAAATTGTTATTATATTAACATTCCCTTTCAATCTATAATTTATTTCAAATATAAATGAATATTTAATAAAAAATCCATAACAAAATATTTTTTTTTTTATAAATGGACAAAATTTTTATAAACATATATTTATATATATGTATATATATATTTAAATACAATAACCTAGAATGCACATTATAAATAAATCCAGGAAATTGAACAGCCTGTAATTAATTTGAATTGATGATAATAATATAAAAAAAAAATCAAATTAAATTATTATAATGAGATTCAACATAAAAGTAATCAATAATATAAACTATTAAATAATGATTAAAAAAAATTCCAAAAAAAAAAAAGTCTTTCTCTAAAATAATGGAAAAGTACATGGAATTTTGTTAACAAAATAATTTCTTTTTTCAATGGTCAAATAATCATCATTTTGAATTCTTGAACAACAACAGAAAATGTATGTATTAATGAACAAAATATTAAAATATGTAATAAAAAAAAACAATGATTTTATATCTTAAAAGTAATTTTCGGAGTAAACAAACAAAAAAAAAGATTTTCGAAATAACAATTTTTTTATTCAAGCGGATTTTATATAATTTATTTGTTTCCACAACTCAATCAAAGATAACTTTTTTGAAATACACACAAATTAAATAAATAAATAAATCCAAAATATATAAAAAAAAAAATAATAAAACTAAAAAAAAAAACAATTTTTTTTTATTTAATTTATATTTATTTTAAAAAATTATTTTTTTTTACAAAAATTTACAAACTCACAAACGTCAGCATAACACAAAATAATCTCTAGAAAATTTATATTTAACAAAAAAAAAAAAAAAAAAATGAAAAGAAAAGAAAATGAAAAAAATTATTCTTTCGCATAAAAAAAAAATATAAAATATAAAATAAATAAATAATTTCGGTATTGTTCCTAACATTTAGGCTAATTTTTCAACAAAAAAAAAAAAAAACACAACAAAAAAAAATTATAATAAAATAAATAACAAAAATTATGTATAAAAAATAAATTAACTAAATTGTTATATAGTAGTAATGAATGAAAAAAAAAATATTTAGAGATAATTTAAAAATTTAATAAAATTAAAAAAAAAAAAAAAACATTATATATAACTTTCGTTTGTGAATTTCGAAGTTTTTGTAAAAAAAATAATGAAATTATCCAATTTTTATGTTTTTATCTCAAACTTAACAAAACTATATATATCAATAAAAAAAAAAAAAACAAACAGGCAGCGGTAAAATAAAATCCATTTCAAATAAAATCCATTTTGAATAATTATTAAATCCTTGTTTTTATAAACCTTTTAACTCTAAAACAAACAAAAACAACCTTAACAACATCATTGTACTAACGAAATTAAAAACATCGTCAAAATTAAAATAAAAAGTTTTCGGCCATGTTTCGGACTTTCTTTGTCTCATAATTTAAAAAATATATGAAATTTAGAACAACAAAAATGTAAAATAATAATACAAAAAAAACGAAAGAACAGCAAAAAATTAATAAATAAATAAAAAAAAAAACAAAAAGTTTACAAAATTAAATTAAAAAAATTTTAAAATAAAATTAATAAAAAAAAAAATATATCACGAAAAAAGTACAAGCTTATTTAAAAGCACCTTCGCGCCTTATCTTTAAGAAAAACAAAAAAAAAAAAAAAATTAAAAAATATAAAAATTAATTTAAAATTAAATTTAAAACAAAAAAAAATGTAATTTATTAAATTTTAATAAAATTTAACAAAAATTAATTAAAACAAAATTACCATTTCGATCGTAATTGAAACAATTATGGAAAATAATTCAATATAAATATATTTTAATTCAAAAAAAAAAAAAAAAAAAACAAGAGAAAACAAAATTAATTAAACAATTAAATTAATAAAAATAAATGAAAAATCAAAACAAATAAATAAGAAAATTGTGTGTACTTTTTAACCAAAATCTGCCTTAAATTATATTTTCCTAAAACTCATTAAATTTTTTTTTTTTTTTTTTTTATCAAAATTAATAAAATAAAGGTCAGAACTACAAAGAAAATCATAGATTTCAAAAACTTAGATAATTTTTCTATCATATATTTTGTTAAGTATAAATCAAAATTCAAAAAATTGTAATGTTTATGTACCAATTTTCTTATTTTTCCCTCTCCCTTCCAGTTCAAAATTAAAATACTAAAACTTAAAATCAAAGAACGAACTCATTAAAATTAAAAATCAAACATAAATAAAATAAAATTATAAAGCTTACAGGTGTTAAAAAAAAAGGTAAACGAGAAAAATAAAAACTATAAAACTATAGAAGTGTATTCTAAGTTATAAAAAATACAAAATTTAATTATTTTTTATTTTAAAATCAAACAAAATAAACTTTATAAATAAAAAAAACAACATCCCAAAAGAATTGACTAATTTAAATAATTTAAAGTCATTCAAACAGTCTTTCTCCCTCTCTCTCTGTTCTTAAAATGTATATGCTGAAAAACATCTACCTGCTCTGATATGCATAGAAAGATACTATTACTACAGATAATAAAGATTAAACTGATGTAGACTGAAAAATATAATCACTATTTCGTTTCGCCTCGCATTTGCATTCGTACCGCCAGCTTCCTTTTTTCGTAGAATATAAAAGCGTGTATTCAGACACTTTGTACATTTCTTTTTTATTTACAAGAAAGCTCTATTTGCGATACGAATTATATTACATGGCTGCGATACGGAATGAAAATAGTGATTGTTCTACATTAGAACTTAATATTCATTACCACTGCAAAAGAATATAAACTTTGAAGGTTAGAAAGTTTTTTTTTTTTAAATTGATAAAAAATTACATTTTTTTTTTAACATTAAATTATTTTATTAAAAGTAGATGTAAAAAAAACAATCGTTTCCTTTTTTAAATTTATGACCAAAACAGTAAATGAAAAAAACACAAATCAAATTTATTAAAGATTGGGACTTTCACAAATAAAAAAAAAAATTATAGAAATATATTTTAATTATTACAAAAAAAAAAAAAATTAAATTAAATCATTAAAAAAAATATTTAGAAAAACAAAATAAAAAACCAACAAAAATCAAGATATAAAAATATCTAAAATAACATACAAAAAAAACTGAGTTAAAAAAACACACAAACACACTAAAACATAAAAAAATTGTGAATTAAAATTAAAAAACACAAAATTAAATTTAAGAAGACAACTTTTAAAATTAAAACTAAAAAAAAAAACAATATAAAAAATATTTTATTCTTTTTTTTTTAATATGGAAAAATAGAATATTTATAAAACAAAAACTAAAACAAACAAAAAAAAAAACAATATTTAATTAAAAACAAAATTAAAAAATAAAAAAAAAAAACTTTTAAAAAAGAAAATTTAAATTATAGATGTAAAAAAAGAGTATCTTTTTGTTGGAATTAAGATAAGAAAATACAATTTATGACATGCACAGCAGAACTCAAACAAATATAATATTTTCTCAAAAAAAATACGCCCAATTTTGGCTAAACTTTTAAAGAAACATATTTTTTTTAAATTATTAAAGTAAATTTAATTTAAAAATGAAACCCGGTTTTTAGTTAATTAAAATAAATTTTTGAAACGGCAGTTTTTTAAATTGATATATTTTACAGGACGCCATTTAATCAATTAAAATAATAATATTGGAATTAAATATATATTATTGTTTCAAAACATAAAAGAGAAACAATTAAACATATAATTAACAAATATATTTTTTTTATTATTAAATACATATATACAATAATATTTATTTAAATCTCACAAAAATTTTAGAACCGCATAAAATTTATATACAAGTTAATACTAAATTTTCAAACTGCAATAGCCCAAAATAATTTTAACAATAGTCAAAACCATAATTTATTACAGCAATATCCAATTATATGTTTAATTGTATGCTTAGGAACAAAAATAATATCTAAACAAATTTGTTATTTTAATTATATAATTCAAATTAATGATAATTTATTATATATATTTAAATTTTAATTTTCTATACATTTTTTATAAAAAAAAGGATCAAATTTATAATTAACTTGAAATTGCATTTACAAATAATCTGGAACTGAAACAAATCTAAATAGATACTAAAAGATTTGTGCTGGTACTAAAGTTCATTGGGTTGTGTAGACTATATAAATTGAGTCATATTATAAGGGCACAAACTACATTTCATTTGATATCAAACTCAAAAATATAAGTTCTGGGTCAAATTCATCCGGAATTTGTAAATGAAAGCGAAATACTATTTATTAATCAATACCAATTAAAACCAAAATAAAAAATACTTTCAATAATGTATAAAAAATATGAATTTGCACCATTTGGTCAAATAAAAACCAACTTCACAAGAAAAATCTCGAATTAAAATTCCCATTTTTTACCTAACAATTTTCTTGGAAATATATGATGACAATTATTGAAATTTTATATTATTTTTGGCACAAATATTTCCAAACAACGTGATACTTAAATGTCATATGTATTTCGTATTCTGGAAATTACTGAAAAATTTGTTAAACTAATAATTCTTCTTCCTAGAAAGCATAAGACATTACTATCTGAACCAATAGTAACAGGGTCTTTACATCTGTTTACCGAAAGTACTAAAAGTATAAATCATTTTGTATCTTGCCCAGCATCACATAACACATAACCAATCAATGTAATCAGATGTTCCGTACAAAAATGCACACTCAATTTTACAATAAAACCAAAATGATCCATAAAAACGCACACACAAGTTTAATTTGGGAATAGATGCAATCTTTGGGTGACGGTTCTCAAAAACTGAAATAGCCACAAATTTATCTAAACCATATTCATCCAAATCCGTTAAATGCAATAGTAATGAAGGCAACCAAAAAAAATATATATATTAATAAAATATACCGGCAAATTTAATAAATAAAAAAATTACGTAATTATAGTTTAAATAAAAAATCTCTTTATTAAAAACTTTCGGCAAACCATGTTTGAAAAAGGAATTTTTTGGCAAAAATATTTATTTATTTTTTTTTTGATAAAAATTCAAAAAAAAAAACATTTTTGGCAAAAAATCTTTAAACCAAAACTCTCATACTAAAACAAAATTAAAATACACTCTGGGCCAAAACGTCCGATCTAAAGTGCCTTCAATAACCAAATGAAAAAAAAAAAATGTTGATTTTTTATGAAAAAAAAATACACAAAAAAAAAATTATAAAAATTTTTTTTTAAAAAAAAAGGGCCCTTAATAGACTTACCGCCCCCCCAAAACCGTCATTCGGTTGCATCAATTCCAATGTATGTTTATTCAGTTCTCAAAAATGAAAACCCAAAAAAATATAAATGAAAAATAATCAAAAATGATTCAAAAAAATTGAAAAACCTAAAAATAATGATTTTTTTTTTTAAGTAACCGAGAAAATGTAATATTTCTTGAACTCTGCGTGTCTGTTATTAAATCTTTGATATATTTAAAATTAATTAAAAAATAATAAAAAATTAAATAAAAATTACATATTTGAAAAAAAAACATTAAGAAAAATTATATTGTTACTGTAAGTCTATACAAAACCAAAAAAAATTAAAAAATTAAAATTAATAATAATAATAAATAAAATAAAAACAAACTAAATTTAAGTGCGGAAGAAAAATTATAAACTAAAAATATATACAAAAAAAAAATTCTGATAAAAATTAAACTAATTTGGACATGTGACGTTATCAATTTTGACACTTTATTGCATTGCATAACTTTAGGCGCATATTTTATCAAATTAAGCTCCTCCTGTATATATGCAATCTCAAAACAAAATTCATGCAATAAAAAATATGAAAATTGTTTTAAAAAAAAAAAATTATATAAAAAATTTTATGAAACAGCAAAAATATAAAAAAAAAAATTGGACAAAAATATTTAAAAAAAAAAAAAACAAAAAAAAAAAAGTAATTTAGTAATTAATTGCAAAAAAATATAAATAAATATAAATTAAAAATGATTTTTTAGCATGTAGGAACAAGTACTACGTACACATAACTAATATGTATAAACCACTATACCAAAAAATATAAAAAAAAAAAAGATTATTATATTATTATGATTATAATTATTATATCCGTATCGAAAAGGTAGACAAGATGGTCAGAGTTAAAAATATATAAAAAAAAAAAAAAGTCAAGATAAATAAATCTTTTTGCCAAGAAAATATTTAATTATAAATATAAGTTTTAAATAAGTTTTTTATTAAGAATCTCTCTTTGTATAAATTTATCTATACTAATATATTTTTATTAATTTGATTTTATTTTTTTTTTTTTAATAAGATTAATTTTAAAAATTTTGTTAACTTATATTTTCGGACAATATAATTAAGTACCTATATATACTTTAAGTAATCATAATACATTTACTAAATAATTTTCTACAAAAATATTTTACAAATAAAAAAAAAAAAATCATTAATTAGTTTTTTTTTTAATTATATAATGTATTAAATTTTTTTAATAATAATTACATAAATTAATAAGAGGAATTTTCTTAAACAGTAAATTATGTGGTATTTCTCCAAATAAAATTATGTAAATCCATTACATATATACACAACACAGATAAGTGACATGCAAAAATAATTAATTTAAAAAATAAAAACAATTGACTAATTAAAAATTATATTAAAGATAATTAAAATTACATACAATTAATTATTATGTATTATTAAATATAAATTATATACAATATTATTTTAATATATATCAAATGGGCAATACAAACGATTCAATTGAATACCCTAAATCCTAAAACAGTGAACACAATTATGTATTTATTATATTTTGCGAATTTTAATTGTTTAAACTCATAAATATGTCAGACATCTGTCAGAATTATAAATTTTCCAAAATCAAAGCAAATTTAAATTGTGTTCATCGTTATAAAAGTGAACAAAGATGAAAAAAACAGAAGACAATTTGATGTCAAAACAATGTCATTTAATTAAAGTATAATTTTTCTTTTTAAAATATAATCACAATTTTTAATTTTTAAAAATTTTATTTTAACAAAACAATAGCCAAATAATTTAATAAAAATAAATTTAAAATTTTTTTATTAAATATTATAATTCATAATAATTAATAAAAACTTATAATAAAATCATAAGAACAACGAATTTGATATTTAAAAACAAATTGGTATAATTAGATACCATAAATTACATATTAATGTAAATTTTAATAATTTTACCACAATTATTTACCATTTTTTAATATAGTTTGATAAAAATCTAGACAAATTCATTTTATTGAATTAATTTATAAAATGAATGTAATAAAGTATGTTGTAGCTTTTAAGGATATTTAAAATTTTAAAATTTGAAAATATTAAAATCAATGAAAGCTCCAATTAATGTGCTGCCAAAAAATAAAAAAACCTAAATTAAAAATCATAAATTTATTAATTTAATAAAAAAGACACAAATTTCTCTAAAATAAAATTAGGCATTAAAAAAATTATATAAAAATTTTTTAGAAAAATCTAGATAAAACAAAATTACTATATAAATTAAAAAAAAAAAATTGGCATTTTATTGATATATTTAAAATATCATTAAAACTTAATTTAAAATTATAAAAAATTATTATATACAAACATATAAATATATATTTGAATATGTTTTAAATAAAATTATTTTACAAAATATTTGATTTAAATTTTGTAAATATAATCAGAAAAAATAATTGGCAAATGTAAAAAAAAATGATTGATTAAAAATAAAGAAAAATCCTATAAAAATGTTAAGAAATTAATAAAACATTTTTTTTTTTTTTGCAAAAATTTTAATATAATCGTATTATCGAAAAATTAAATCTAAATTAAATTATAATTGAAATATTTATGTGTATAAACTTAATTATTAAAAAAAAAAAAATAATAATTTAAATAATTATTATATTTAAAAGAAAATTTTAAATTAATTGGTATAATTGGAAGAAAAAAATTAATTAAATTTTGTTCCAAAAAAAAAAATATGGACATATTATTTATGTAAGAGAATTTTTTTTATTAGAATAAGTCATAAGAAATTTAAAGAAAACTTATAATTCTGAATGTTAAAACAATGATTTAGGCAAATTAAATTAAAAACAAATTAAATTATAAATACAAAATAAAAAATAACAAAAATTTCCAATGAAATTAGCACACTATTTGAGAATATCATCCTTACAAAGCTACAAAAATATAATTAAAATCATATTCAAAAATAGTTTTTAATTTATATATTTATATTTTATCTATATAAGGCGTGTCATTTTGTCCGTAAAATGTGTCATTTTATGATAGGACATAATTTCCATATATAAAAATATTAACAATACATAAAATCAAAACATTAAAACAAGAAGGAATATACTAAAATATAAAATACTGTTTAAGAGAGCAAATTAAAAACAAAACCAAAAATTTGTGAACAACATAAATTTATGCTGTTTGTAAACAACAACAATTTTTGTAAACAACATACATTTTTAATTGTACTTTTATTAAATATTTTTATGTATCCACACTCCCGCCACCCCACTTTCCTTATGCTCTCTTTAATTATCCAAAATCAATAAAATTAAACCAAAAATAAAATAGTCTATATGCAAAACTAAACTTAACAAAAAAAAAATTAAATTAAAATTAAAGTAAAATTAAAAAGTATAAAATTTAAATACAAAAAAAAAAACCAAATTTTATGTTCAAAATACTAAAAAAATAATAACCTTAAAATTACAAAACTACCCAATAGCAAACCAGTACTTAAATGTTAAAAACAAAAACTTATAGCCACTACAATAACAAAAATAAAATCAATAAAAATCAAATCAAATTTAAAAAAATTTAATTTTTTCTTCTTCTTAAAAATTAAAAACAAAAACAAAAATTGTGTTTTTTTTTTGTTTTTTTTTTTTTTAAATTTTATGTTTTTTAAAACAATTTTCTTTTTAATTTTTAATTGAAAAATTGTGAAAATCATAAAATTTATATAAAAAAAAAAAAAAATGAAAATTATATAAAAAATTTACTTGTTTTCTTAATTATAAAAAATTTTGTTATTTAAAAAATTATAGTTATTTTAAAAAAATGTTATTAACTCTACTTGAAATGTTTTGGAATTTAGATGAAAAGAAAACGTTTTGGAAGTTTTATATTTAATGAAAAAAAAAAAAAAAAAATTTAAATAAAAAATATTAAAATTTATTAATTTTTTTTTTATTTATTTATTTTTTGTAAATAATTAATTTTTATTTGTAATTTTTGTTTCATTTTTTCATTTTTGATAAAAATAAAAAATTAAATTAAAAATCCTAAAAATCACTGCTCGAGAATTGTCAAAATTAAATTTAAAGAAAATAAAAAAAAAAAATAGTTAATTGTATATTTTATTATTATTATTATTATTAAAGTTTTTAAGTTCTAATTTTTTTTTGTTTTAATAATAAAATTGATTTGTAAAACAAAATTAAGAAAAAAGTGAAATTTAAATTTTATTAATTTCAAAAAATGTATAAAAAAAAAAATAGAAGTTTTTTTTATTATCATTCAATTAAGGAAAAAAAAAAACCAAAATTAACATCAGAAAAAAAAAATGTCTATGCTATGATAACTTACAAATCTTTTAAATACTGTTTATTTTTATCTTGAGAAATAAAGTTTTTAAAATCGTAATTATGTATAATATAAATTTGTTTCGATTACTTATTCTTTCAGCCACATATACATTGTCTGACAATAACATCTGAGTTGTTGAATAAGGGTCAGCTGACCTCATCCATGTATATTAGTATTTGCTAATTAATATTTTTACTATCTGAATTTCCTAAGGCATCTGTCTATGAAGGCGATTGCCGATTGCCCCTATAAACGATAAAATCTTAATTATATAAATCTGTACAATTTGGAAAGAATTATTTATCTGAAGCTTTAAAACGTTAATATTAAATTTCATTATAACTTCGAAAACAGATGAAATAGGTACAAATATTAATTAGATAATATTGCATAAAATTAGCTTCATCGATTTCAAAAATATATCGAAATGATCTATATAACTTGGAAATAATGACCCAGAGAAAGTTAATTAAATTTTATAAAAATGAATTAAAATTATTATTTCATATATTTTTTAATTAATTTACCAATGTGTGACATTCCGCCATTATATATACGTATATGAGTTTAAATAATTTATGTTATTTATAATTGAGGTTAGGAAAAAGTTCCGCTGTCGACAAATCAACATATGTATTTTTTTTTTATATTTTTATATTGGTATAAGTTTATAGATCAAAGAAGACATTTTCTATGTTTCTCGAGGGCTTATTTGCTACTGAAAGATATTTTTTAAAAAAATATCTGATGTATAGAATTAAACTTTTTGTATACAAGAACTTTCCTAATACATGAACTTACCAAAATAAATAAGTAACCCATAGTCAAGTACCTATTTGAAATATATTCTTGTTTAATGGCAATAAATTCCTAATAGCAACAATTTATTGTTGAATTGTAGAGTTTTTTTAATTACGAGTATTAAACCCTAAGGTCATGAATTCATTCAGTAAATATATTTTTCTTACACTGCATTTATAGTACTTCATCCCAAGATTTAATAATATTATAAATAAAATTAGCTGCATCGAAAATTATCTATAATTGTTATCTGTGAATATTGAAGACTAGTATTAATAATAAAGCCTTAAATAAGCAATTACACGCTGGATATTGGCTCGATTAAAGTTTGTTTGGGTATATGAATATAGAACTGTTCTGTTATCGAGGTACGGTAGACAGTTTTTTTGGTGTATTGTCAATGATAAGTAATTTTTGTTTGAAATATTCTACTCGAAATTATCTTTTATCACATATTTTGACACAAAGTTATTCAAATAGACCAATTTGAAAATATACGAACTTAGTCTTATATACCATTCTACTTCTATATCATTTCTAATTATAATCCTATATTAATTCCCTTTAACCAAACCCGTAATCATATCTTAGTTCCCCAGGAAAATCAAAAAATTATCGAATTATATTTGATGTGTTCTAGCAGCTAGATCATTATACTAATGTAACCCGATTTCAATTAAATTTATCACGCAGCTTGGCTTCGTAATCTAGTAAATTTGGGATCTATATGTTACTATTCAAATTTCCGAATTACAAAAAGACAGATTTTAGTGCCCCCAAGAGTTCTGAAATTTTGAACACATTTCTGAATTATTTTACAAAGTGCAAAACTTTAAGCTTAACGTTACCCGTATGCCGTAGGTTTTAACCTTTTTTTAATGTTCACCCTTGAAAACTCAAACAAACTAGTAATAATCGTGAAATGTAATTGATGTCAAAAGTCAAAACAAATTCCCATAAGTGCTACATGAATCCCGACTATGCAGAAACCAAATGTTCAAAAATTAATGAAAACTAGAGGACTCTGACTCAGTTTTGTAGCTAAAGTACTAATGGTAAGTCAGTTTTTTATTGTCAAATGAATACTTCACCTTGAAAAGATAGATGGCTCTGCAAATAATATAATAAAAAATTTATGTTAGATCTGCACCGAATGGTGAACAACATATAAGACACAAACCAAAAATTTAACATAGACACAAACCATTTCCAGTCACAAAAATGTATTCACCTATTGAACAAATTTCAGCTGTTCTTTGCCTTTTGGTCACTGTACCTGTACTGTCTCCCCACATAAACATAGCAGATAATTAATTCACTATAGATAGAGTCAGTATGGTAACAAAATCAAAATAAATTAGTATCGGAATTTTATCATGTAAAATTTAGTCATACAATTCATAATACATAATAAAAAAATTAATAATTGTCGGAAAAATAAAATAAAATATAGTTTAGGCAGAATACAATTAATATGGCGTAATCACACACACTTTAATCGATCTACTAATCATAGAGCAATGATCCACCAAGGACCTAGAATTGCTACTAATACGAAACGAGTCAAATTTTATATATACAAAGCACCCACCCATCCTCTTATAAAATAAAATTCCAAAAGCGAAAATACTCAACTTAATCTATTTAACGTTCTACATTAGATTAGATTAGAAAGAGTCTAGCTAGGTAATATCAGGAACTACTGCGGTCACTATGGGCCTATTGTGAAATACCCATAATTTAGAACGCCCCTAAGAAGTACTATATATAATGCTTTTGAGCGAGTTCGACGACAGTTCCGTGGGTTTCAAAACCGGGGCCAAGGTGATTGAGTTTGGTTCGAGCGATCCGTTATGTTCGATCCGATATGTTCGGCCGCTCCTACTCGTATTCACATGACCATGCACACGTTATTTGTAGCTAACCCCATAGTGTGTAGATGTTTTTTCAGGTTAACAGTGTCCGGTGAGTAACCTAGTTATTGTTCGTACTCTATATCTGCTGATTTCAAGGAGCTCTCGCAAATAGGTTAACTATGTTACCCTGTTACCCTGTGTAGAGTACCAGTGTTTTTCCATTTGTGCATTCATCCATATTTTGATTTCCAATTCTGCCGTAGGATGCCACAGAATAGTATGGGATTGGTAAATGTTTACTCTGATCCTTTTCTTCCAAGTGAGTCCGCTGCCTCATTAGTCATTACCTTCAATGTCCGAATGTTCTAGTACCCAAATAAGTGTAACTCTGTTCGAGTTCGCTAGGGTTATAAGAGCTTGAAGGCAATCCCAGGCAAGTTGGGATCGAATAGGCAATAGTGTATGAATTTAAAACCATGAGTGCAGCTTTGCTATCAGACAGAAAAAGTATTTTCTATTGTATGGGCAAGTTAAATATTAAAAATTAATGTATAAGTTACAAAATGTCAATTCAGATGTTGTCGGTTTTATAAATATTTCAAAATTAAGAAGTTAATATAATAAGGGAGCCACATCCTAGGACCCTAAATATTAATAATCGATAATTGTTATACTCAACAATTTTCCAGGCGAACATACAGAAATTCATATTTCGCTATCATTATCTCTCTTAATTTCAGAAATGAATACCTTAAATTCATATTTTGTAGACATAATTTTCTCATAACACTTAAATTTATTTGTAAAATGAAATTATACCATACACTAATATTCTAGGAATCATGAATTAGACTTCAATTCATCATATTTATATATAAAATTTATCCAGAGCTGTTACAATAAAACAATAAATATATTTTAAACCAGAATCTCTTAGTAAAAAACCCTACTGGTTTTCCATAGTTCGGTTTATAAGAATAGTTCTTTATGAATAATACATTAAGAATTCTGATCACATAAATTGTACAACTTATGGAAAATTTTAAAATTCAAATGGAGGAAGTACTCATTAGATCTTTTACGCATATAGATAACAGATTTGTTGCTATCGGCCCGAAATAAAATTTATATTCTGAATGTGTTTTTGAAAGATTATAATCCAGATCCAGGTATTTTGAAATTCATTTTTGTCGAATATAAAATATTCGACAGATATTCATGTTTTGAAGCATCTAGGTCCCTTGATTTTATTAGGACAAGTTTTCGGTCAACAATTTAAAAAAAAATCGCAAAAAAAAAACAAATGTCCTTGTCGTATAGTTTACATGTACGATGTTACATAACCAAAAATTAATCAGTTGCTGAAAAAAATACAGCATTAAAAAGTCCTATAAATAAGATAGAACTGTTTCTGTAATATAAATATGTATACATATAACAAATTTTAAAAGGAATATAAAAAAAAAACTAATATTTATTATTAATATTTATATCAGAAATCGCATTTTATTTCGAGACTACTAAATATGAGCTAGCTTTCGGTACAGCGATTCTCAAGTCAAACGTATATATTGATGATAAAAAAAGGTAGAAAATATGATTTCAATAATTTTCAGTATAGCAACAATTTTTATATAATTTTAGATACTGTATATACATTGAAACTGTCAAAAATAGCACTGAAAGCACTAACGTTGTCTAAACTTCTAAATATTATCTTATTTATTCTCGCTCTGATAATATTATATTGGAAAGATCATTTCATGTGTTAATAATATATTGGAGGTATATAAATCGAAATCGCATATAAATATAAAAATTTCTTCAGACATTTTTTTGCAATTTATAAAAACTTAATTGATTTCCTTTTTTATTGAGCAATCATGTCTCAAAATATATTTAATGTGGCTTAAAAATTTGATACTTTTTTACCACAAACATGTCATAACAAATTTATTTATTTTATTAGCAATCTAGTGTAAAATTTAAATAGCTAAAATTTGACCCTTTCCCAAATCATATTCGCATTTATCATTAATAGGCGCTAATTATATAGCCTTTGATCAGTTATTGTCAAGAAATTGGTTTTGGCATGTTTGAATATTTGTGAACACTTTATAAACCAAAATTTAAATTCTCCAATATTTTACAAAGAAAAAAAAAAACACAGAAAATTCAATAAATTAAAACGAGCGAAGTTTTCAATATTTGTAAAAGTTTAATAGTTTATTAAAAAATCATGCGTAATACGAAGAACTATGATATTGTTAAACAATGTTTTCATTAAAAATATTTGTACTTTGGGTTCCTTCTGATATCTAATATTCAAATAATTTGTATATCTTCCTTTTTAGCCGTCAATATAAAAAATATATATTGAATTATCAATTAAGAGTTAATTTAATTTCATTTACTTAATTGCCATTTAAAAATAAATGTTTTTTTATATAATTTCTTTTAAGTAATTTAAATAAAAACAAGGATACATTAAGAAAATCTATATAGTAAGTAAAAGTAGTTATAACTAAGTAAGTTATTCTATCAAGCCATTTTAACAAAAAAGAGTTTTATTATTACACTCAGTTTTAGCATGTCATTATATAAAAATATTACTGCATTTATTGTTGCTGAAACGTTATACAAATTTTTCATTTTTTGCGTTAAACTTTCTTAGAGTGCTAAACCAGAACCAGCTAATCGTTTTTAACATATTCAGCGTTCTGCGAAACAATGGTGCTTTGCAGTGTTGAGTTTTAAACAGTTCTAGAATTTTAAACTTTTTAACCATAATGTTAACCATGTCCGATCGTTCGAAACACTCTAAAACCTTATATTAAATGTATTCCCAGTAGTGTCTAATAATATAAAGGCTACACAGTAGCCATATTGACGCGAAATATTAATTGATTTCCTTTTAACATAATTTTTTTTCGTGGTTTCATAATCACGACTGCATTCGCATAAAAAACGCATAAATCATCGTATTTCGAGTTGAACTGCTGTTTCCTTAATATATAATTAAAGATGCCAATAAGTCGATCTACTAACGCTTCGAAATAATACCTTGGTTGAAATCTTAATGTAATTTTAATATGATTAAAATATTTTGAAAATTATCAATTTGAAAAACGACTGATTTAATCTGAGAATGCTATAATAAATATTCGGCAAAGGCTACATCCTAAAAATAATATTGCTTATTATAATTATTATTTTAATTAAATATATTTTAATCAAATTATCTTATAAAATGGATGTACAATAAAATAAACTGATCTTAATTTTAAAAATATTTACATCACAATTTTTAAAAACAACAAAAATTGATTTTCAATTTTTCTGTTTATATATTTATATAATTAAAATATCGTGTATAAATAAATATACAAATAAATTTATGTCTGAAAAAATCCTGTTCAAGTCAAATCAAATTAATGTTTATGACCTTGTTTTATAGTCTTGTTTTATGTTTTTTTCTTTCTTTTTTTTTTTTTGGTATCGAACCTCAAGGAATATGATTTAACTTATATTTTTCCCTTCTATAATGTACGAGTATATTTAAATTTTACTTGATATTTTTTATGTTTCTAATTGTTTTTATGTATATTTTATTTTTATACAAATATCTTCACCAATATTTACAACAAATCCATTGAATAATTTTCAAGAATATTATTTTAAGTTTTTTTGTATAAAATTAATATTATTTGGTAATCATATTCAAAAAAAAATAATAATGAAAGGTAAGATCACTAGGGACCTATTACATTTATCCTGAATTATTATATATATTTAATGTGAATACTTTTGTATTGTCTGTTTTTGATATAGTCTTTAAAATCATTAAAATTCCTATATCAACGGTTTTGTTTCGAAAACTATATATAATTTTAGAAAATTCAATTTTATTTCAAATTTTCTTTACTATCTTATGTATAAGAAAGTTAATTTAATTATTTTTATGAAAATTTAACTTACCAAAATATATAAATTTTCATCATCAAAGTTTCGTTATACAAATTGTGAAAATATTTAACACCATTATTGTGAGAAAGTTTTGAAATTTTTTTTTCTTTGTATATTTAATTCTGTAAACAACATTCAGAACAATAATATTTGAAATAGAACCCCATGAGGTACCCAGGAACTAGCCAACAATTTCATTATGATAGATATATACATATGTGACTTTATTCAACCTCAAAACATATTCTGTTTAGAATGTTAAAATTTTTGTGAAATAAAACTTTCACTTGAAAAATAGTATATATATTATATAAAAAAAGAACTTTATAATACATATATATATACGTACATCTCAAATAACCACTTTAACCACAAAGGATGTGCTTGTTGTTGTTTGTTTGTTTTTGAATTTCAAAAAGACTTCTTTGTTCACATCAGCCTATACTCTCTTTTTCTAGGACTACATACCCTACACTACTACTGAGTTGTTAAGTATTGCACTCAAATGAAATACAATTCAAAACAATTGAAATTATATACGAAATTGCGATAAGAATAGGAAATAATCCTTAAATTAAATTTTACTCAATATTATGTTTCTTTTAGTTATATTGATCCTTCGGGAATTCAATTTAAGAGATAAACTTTGTATAAGGAAATATTTCTAACAAAAAAAAAAAAAAAAAAATTTTCTATATGAATCTATTTATTTGTAATTCTTTGAAGGACTAAAGGTATTTTATGAACCAATAAGTTTGTATCAATTTTTATATATTTATATACTTCATAAAATTTCCTTGATGATTTTTGATACATTTTTTTCGTAATAAACTTTTACATTTTGTCGGTACATTACATAAGTGATTATTATATTTGTATATCGCATTCGGTAGGTAATAAAATATTAAAGTCGTTATTTTAATAAACGAAATAATTGATAATTTATCTGTGTTGTTGCTATAATATAGTATTAGTGATTGTGATTATTATATTAAATTGGTCAAGGCCTCAAGGCATTAATCGTTGTCATTATTTTTAATTATATTTGATAAGATCTGGTAAATAGACTTATTTAAAGCTAATCTATGTATATTGAAATATAAATTCTTGAGACTCAGTTACAAATAGTATTAAGAAGATAAGCTATAGTCGCGATGAAATTTGTGCAAAAATATATTTCTAGAAATAGTAAAATCTTAAAATAATTAAAATATCACTCTGTAATAATTATTTTCTTTTAAGCTAAGTATCCTGCTAGTACGCACCTAAAAAAACTCCGAATTTCCATACAAAATTTTACCAGCGACAAAAATTTTGCTTATAATTTTTTTTATATAGTATTTTATAGTATAGTAAAAAATAGGTATTTTAGTAATTCATTTTCTGAGTAACAGGTGGCGTGTGTATAAAAAATGTAAAATTTTTACCAGATATTTTAATTGGCAGGTTGGTAAAAAGTGGATAAGAATTGATTTTACTCAGTCCTGTCAATAGATTTGACAGTTCTGACAATAATTTTAAAATTACCGCCATCTATTTCCCAATCAGCTCAAACTTAAATTAAATTTTGTCCGATATTTTACTATCATTTTTACCAGCCTGAAGTGCATACTAGCAGGATACTTATCTTTATTGATAAATAACAAAATACAAGAACTTTTCTTTAAAACTGTACAGGACAAATTATTTTTGTTATAATGGTGAATGTTATGTGCAACGATTTTGTATATAAATTTGTTCTGATTTCGCCCGATCAGTCAAAAATGCTAAATATATTCTAAGCTCCATAAACTTTGCTTACCACAAAAATATTATTAAATCAATTAAATTGAATCATATTATTTTGTAATTTTTAATAAACTGGAAATGTCGAATGTAAAATTATTTCAATAACTGCGTATTTCGTAAAAAGTTTAGCATATCCAAACTTAAATCTATAGATTGATCTAAATTTATGATATATTATTAGCTTGATTCATAAATATACTATATTTATTAGTTGGCTTTACAAAGATTTTACGAAATTATTATTAAATTTTTTTTTAAAAATTGTCTTAATAAAAAATTGCCTTTTTTTAAAAAATTGCCTTAATAACAAATCATAAACCAATTAAAAATAAAATCTGGAGTGATATACAAATTAAAAGGCAAAGAAGATTTTTATTACATAATTTTATTGACTTTAAACAATTAAGCAGATGATAAAGTTGGAATTGCAAATTTATATCATATTATATTACTATGACCTTTAAACACTCTGTTTCGTCTTAAAATATAAAAAATAACAATTATCACATTCATTCAATCAATAAAGTAATTATTAAAATGCCAGCTGTTTAATTCATATGCAAATATCTATGTTTATTTAATTGTGATGCTTTTCCGATTTTTACATAATACATTGTTGCTTCCTAGGTTTATATATCCGGTGGGACATATATATCTGAATATTAGTTATCGGAAAATGTATAGTTCTCGTTAATTGTAACTTGTAACTGAGTAAAAAATTTTGACATTTCCAAAAAATTAAATTTAATTCGATAATTAAACAGGTAGTTATCTAGCCTTCCTATATCTAATGATATAGATTTCATATACCATTCTCTATTACTATTAATTTTATATATGAATCCTCAATCATAAGTATGTATTAACTTTATAGTAAAGAACACTGAATTATAAAAATCTAATGGCTTTTGATTGTGAAACACATTATTGTTGTCAACAAATGTTGCCAACCGTTAGCATGATTTCCACTCTTAAAATCACATTACCACATTGCAAATGTTATTATTAATATGGTAGTCATTTAAAGCTAAGACTACTTAGAGCGATATTTGCTGACGTCCAATCGCACCTGAACACCACTATTGAATAGGTCCAATCGCACCTGAGCACAATACTATTGAATAAAATAAATGTTGTACTGAATTTAAGTGCGTACTTAAGTACTTATAAATAGCACGACAAAGTTTATTTTAGTTATTAATTATTTATGAACAAAAAATAAAATTACTTTACTAATTATATTTAAACAATGTTCATTATCCTTTTTCAAAAAAGATATAGACAAATCGTTATTTTATTCGCGATCAAATTATCGGTTATCGTATGATTGATTTTAAATGCTCGCTTTCAGTAAGCATTAATAATTTGAATGTTATTAACTATTAAAATGTTTACCAAAGTTATTACAATTCCAAGATGGCCAGCATTCTCACTAACGTATATCTTATAAGTTTATAACTGATATGTGGTATTGCATACCATAGCGTGTATAATTTAATTAAACCCTCCCCTAACTTGTGATTCTATATAGTTTACGACCGCAGTTCGTTAAATAAATGAAGTATTTTATTTTTTTGGTAAGGGGATCCGAAATTTAATACCGTCAATTGATTTTAAGGCGGGGTGGAAATTTTATTCTTATTTGTCCATGTGTAAAGATATTACTGAGTTCCCTACTTCATATTTTTTTTTAATTATTGTTAATGTATATTTATGCTGATCTTATTTTTTTTTTTTTTTTTAAAACATATTTTCTTTATTTAGATTTTCTTTACTAAAGCGTTTGAATAGATACAAATAAACTTTGGAAAAGAAGTTTATTATTCATAATTTGGGTTAACTTTTATAAAATTTTATTAGAAATAGAATTATTTTCGTAAAAGTAGTTTTTGAGAAATGAAGAAATATATTCAAAATTTATATTTACATAAGTAGTAATATAGACATTATATCCAAGCAGCTATTAAATCATTGATAACGAATGTGATTCATTTGCAAAAGAAGGTATCCGCGCTTCTAATGCGGATATGAATATCTGTACAACCCAATAAAATAAGCGAAGAGAATGGTATATTTAACGGCAATAGCACTGTTAAACGTGATATTGGAATCGTATATCCTTCAAACTAAAATATGCTTGCTATGTCACAATTGTGTAAAAAAAGATCGGATTTGATTCAGTTCATGAATAGCATATATGTAGAAAGGTAATCATATATATGCCTCCTTATAATCGCTAGGCACGTGCTTAACTCGGTGTCTAACATGATACTAAGGCACCTACGTATGAGCATCTTGAATTTTATGTGTGATAGTGACAGCCTCGTACATGTCAAATACAAGTATGTATATAGGGTTGTACAGGAAAACTTATTGACACTCACGAAATTACTGTTTTGGATGATCAGAATCTTAATATAGACTATCAGACTAATTGGCATTTAATAACTGTGGGGAACTAGGAATTCGCTACTCTAAAGAGTAGGACCTTTCGAAGGGACCGCGATGTATCGTATTGTGGGGAACTGTGCTTGGTTGGTCCACACCATTCCCAACTGATTTTTTCAGTTACTTATGAGGATTTAATACGTGCTTAAGAAAGGAAATTATCGGAATTAATTATCAAACATATCGTTATGTTTCAGTTCTAATCCTGCGAGAACTATATTTTTTTTAAAATATGCGATTTTTTTTTCATTTCAAAACTATATTACTTAAAGTATCAAATAATATTTGATATTCTTTCACTCAATTTATTACTTTTTCATCGTTGTCAAAATCAACAAATTAAAATCAAGTTTTATGGTTATCTATGTTAACAAATTTACGAAACAATTTCCTATTCATCTTTTAATAGAACAAAGTAAAAGTTGATTTATTCATTGAATAATTATTAAAATTGTATTTATCTAGCTAATATATTTTCTATAGTGTTGGAAATGACAATATGGTATTAATTAAATAGATTTGAACAATTACGAGTTATATGGAGACATTAATTTACACTTTCGAACACATTTTTTACTACTAATACAATATGCATGATAAAAAAATATAATTGGACGAAAAATGTAATTAATATTTATCTTCATAAATGAGACGAATATATTTAAGATATCTAATTACTTTTCTTCATAATCTATTTAATGTTATTTATTCATAAATTTAATAAAGTCATAAGGAATTTATAATTTATGATATAAAATATAAATTGATGATTTATACTTTATATGTTCATATTAACGGTCAAAATGAAGACTTTGAATTTATATTTACAGGTGCTATGCTATCACAAGAATCCACTTGAAATTGAAAATAAATTAGCATAAAATTTTCTTGAATATTGTAATACCGGATGCATATTTGAGAGAATAAAATATATTTAAAAATATCTATAATGACTAAATTATCACTATACAATTTTCTACAATTTTTAATATAATAGTTTTGAATGTACTACTAATTAATTTGGAAATTCAAATGTCAGCCATTTGAGATTCTTTAATATCTTATATATAGTTAGAAAAGCTTCTTTCATTATCTTATTTTTATAAGATATGTCTGATTTTCAGGAGATAATAGAAAAATCTGAATTTAGTATATTTACATTAAAAATAGCATATTGTTTTAGATCAATATCTCTGCAAATCTCTTGCCCTAATACTGATCAGTGAAAATTATTTTGCAAATTATTTTGTAACTTATAACTTAAATAAATTGTGTGTTATAAATTTTAGAATAACTTTTTTCTGCTGAATCCGTCAATGTTAAGCTCTAAGCTCCATAAACTTTGACATCCAACCACTATTAGAGTATTATTTGTACAGTTAAATTCGGAAACACTTTTCTAATATTAAAGAGTGATATTGATATTAAATTCTTAACCAGCAGAATAAAACTTAATGAACGTCATGCTTTTGGATTCTTACTAATTTAACTATTCAGAATTACAGTACAAGACATGCAAATATAACAAAATAAAATTAACTTGTTTAATGTGATATACAACGACAAACAAATAAATTAAACAAATTAAATGAATTAATTAAATAACTCTACAACTAAATTAAATAAATGTCATATCTTTTGCTTATTAGTGATGTTAAAATCAACAATTATATCTTATTGTATTTGTTATAATTAACAATAATTATTTATTCATATTATATAAAAATAAATGTTTTTTAAGTAATTGCTTATTTATAAGAATATGTTATTTTATTATAAATGTATCTTGTTTGATAATAAACTAAATAAATAAATAAATAATAAAGCAATAACTAAACATAAATAAGACACTTAAATTTGTCCAGATAATAATGGTTTAAATTATTGTAATAGTATTTTTGGATGGACATCAAGGTATATAAAACTCTGATAGAATTTTTTTTTAAATCAATTGATCAATGGTATTAAGTTGTAGACAACAAAATTTAATCATATCTTTTTGTAATTTTTAATATAACTTCGATTTGAGGTTAATTTATTCCGATTATATAGGGTCTTTCATTAAGCGTGATACAATGTTGAATTGAAATAAAACAAAAAGTATAAATGATAAAACAATTTTACCTAAGTATACATAGCTCTTCCTATACATTACTCTTTGAATAATATTTCATTCATATGAATAGGGCTACGCCTGAGAAAACTAATTTCATCAACTCAATTTTTGCATACTTTTTCGAATATCTTTAATAACCCGTTGGATGTTGACTTCGAGTTCATCAAGTGTTCGTTGTTTATATGCATAAACCAATGCCTAACCATACCCCAACAAAAAAATAGTAAATTACACGATCTTGCTGACCAATTGGTAGGTCCAAAACGTCAAATAAACGAATCATTAAATTTACCTTATGCAATAAATCCATTGTTTTACGAGTTGTATGACACCGATCACCGTCTTGTTGAAACCACACATCATTCAAATCATTTTTATTGAAGTATCCATTCAATCAATTAAATGAAGCTTAAATAATGAACGAAGGGTTAAATGAACGAAGGCTTCTTTGAGCAATTGAATTTTGATAAAATAATTAAACCATTTGTAAACTTTGTTTATTTGAATAGCGATCCATGATGATTTGAGTGTCTGTAATGAATAAAAATTACACACATTAACATATGTCAGACATTCCTATCGGACGCAATACCTATTGACAAACAAATGTATTAATGTAATAACCTTTATCCAGAATACGCGGTCTTCAACATAATAGATAGGCCGATAGATAAACCAGTGTTCTATCTACAACATATTTTTTAATTCCTTCTGTATAAACCGGGTAAAAAGTCATATATATTGTATAGTTAGCCCATCAATGGAATATGGAATGATATGATTAGAAAGTTGTAATTATGTTTAGAAGTTTTGAATCCTTTATCCAAAATTATACAGATAACAAAGTAGTGCAAAATATTTGCTTTACTTGTTTGTTTGTTTTTTTTTTTTTTAATTGTAACAATTAAATATGGAAATCTAAGATAAAGTGTATTTATAATCAGCCTATATAAAAAACATGTATTATGAAAAATATCCACTACATAAGATTAAAATACATAAATATGAATTCATTTATAAAATTTAGTTAATTCAGTCAGAAACTATACGAAATAAATTAAACAAGAGAAAATAATTTTGTACAATTTATACTTAAATTGTTCTGTATTACTATATAATGTTAAAAATCCACTCATTATGTCTAACATATAATTAGCTTTAAAATTAATTATAATTATATGAGAATATATTAAAACTCAATTATGAATTCTTTGAATTTTGCAGTTTAAAATTAAAACCTGTTCACTTTGGTAATTATAATTATTGATCGTAAGATTCTTGTTAGTGTATAATGCTTACTTAGTATACGTTTTAGTAATAATTACATAAATTAAAAATTTTACATTATAGTTTTTAATGTAAAATTTAGCGATGCAATACATAAAATTTTATCGATTTTGACTGATGATCTTTCATATTACGCGTAGATAGAATAACTAGGAATGTTGTATTGGACTTGACCAACCAAAAAAATGTAATTCGCTTAAACTTTTTTTCTGGGCGTTTTAGAGGTCGCGGAGTGCGAATATGGTTAAGGGCACCATGCTAAAATTTCCGATTAATATTTCATATGTATATTCTAGACTAGAGCTTATAGTTATTTTTATATAATATCAACTAAATTTCACATCTATGATATTTCCTTATGTAGTTATTGCCAGTAAAAGTGCAAGACGGTTGTTGTTCAGTACAGGTTTAAATCTTTAATTATATTTCATAAGTTCAATGCTCAACATCATGCCATAGTTGTTACTCTATTAACACACGGGTTGATTTTGTCATCTAATTAGTGCTTCTGAAATTTCGAGTAGCTAGCTTCAATAAGGTCATGACAAAGTAATATATGAAGCAGCTTAATGCTTGATTCCAAATAATGATTGATTTATGTATAATAACTAATCCAATTTGAATGAAATTTAGTACATGTATTAATTTTGTAATCTAGTTTGTGTCTATAAAATCTATGTTAAACATAAATTACTATGGAACCTAACTACGTGTTATCTGCTCCCCCTAATTACCAACTTTTTTTTAAAACGTGCGTGATGATTTTGACTACACAATCACAATTAAAACGCTAGACTATATTTAATTATTTAAAATATACTATAGAGTTAAAAAAAAACTACTAGACACCAAAACGTTGTAAAATAACGTATTTTGAGAGCTTAATAATAAAGTCAGTATATTTTATTCGTTACAACAAAATGATTTGCGATAACATTTTTTTTTTTGTTACATTCTAAAATGAATAATGATTACTTAGAGAGAAACTCTTTCCATATTACATGGATTATAAATTTCTAAAATATCAGGATTTCTTCATTATATATGAAATAAATTAATTGTTTAATACGGTATTATAATAATTATGAATATTATTAATATAAAACTTAAATTATTATTTATAACAAAGTTATTGTAATATTTCAATTTATTCTGCTTTTCATATTTATCATAAAATCTTCGGAAAATTGAAAAAAAATTTGCTAAGCTCATTTAAACTTTTTTAAAAAAAAGTTATGTCAAAATTAATTATAGTAATATTTAAATATGAAAATTAGTCGAAAGATTATTCTATATTCTATTGAGTAAACTGAATATTGAGTTAGTTCAGTAAGTAAAGTATAATGAGGCAATAAATTTAATAACGAAAAAATCATATGAAAAGCTAAATAACAAAGGAAAACTTTAAAATAGCATAAATAGAAATTAACTATATAATATAAATGAATTCCATAATAAGATGTTAACTTATAAGTAATTCGTTTTAAAAGAAAACTTTTAAAAAGAAAGAATCAATCATTCATGATCTAAGAATCCTTTATGATCTTAAAATTTGTATAACCAAAAAAATAATTTATGATTTATCTGAAGTATATATTTATGCTAATATTGATTTGTGTAGAGTGTAGTGTGTACATATCTAAGCCGAACTCTTAAAGCCTCTTAGCAGAAAGTTAATCTGCATCCATTGCTTCTGTAAACAAAAATGATAGATGGATTTTGGTTTTGGAACCACTTGTTATGCCGAACTATTAATCAAGCTACATGAATCTCCTAAAATAACAGGGTAATTAAAAACTATACGTTTACAATGTTGTAACCATAAAAATCATACTCGCGTAATATTTTGAAAATCATTTTCCGATTCTAGAAGATTATTTCAAAATATAATTTATGATTTTCAAATTAAGGCATTATATATCCTAATATTGAAATAGTGTTACAATTTTTTTCTTGCAAATCGTGAAATATCTGTTTTGAATCGTCATTATGAAATATATTTTAGCAAATAAAACTTAATAAAATAAAAATAATTTAAATTAATTGTTCATGTATTTACATTTTTGGTGAATATTTCAATAAAACTATTGTTAAAAACTTATACATAATGTTACTGTAAGAAACGGATTTCTTTCTTGATGGATAAAAGTTTCTTTTAAAAAGTATACCGATCAATTAAACAAGGGCAATAGTCCCAACTTTTCGATATATCACGAAACAATAGACCAATATACAGATATATAGACTGATGATTCCGATTTTCCGATTTTCATTTATTAATATTTCAAGGGTATTCCCGAAACATCCACTGATATAAGACATAATCTCACAACGAGACCTCTATTCAGATAATTCTCAAAATTTCTTAAAATTCTTCAATAATTGCAAATTCAAAATACATGCGTATATATTAACAAATATATACTAGTACCTTTCGTTGTCATACTATCTCTGGTGGGTATTATCATTGATTAAAATATACTGGAAACGATCAAGACTTGAATCATATTTTATTATTTGAAATGTTACAGACACCTCTCATATGAAACAATTATGATTTATATCGTTATTGTTCTTAAATCCGACCCTGTGCCTATATTAAATTTAAAACAAATAAAAATGAATAATTTATATAATTTATCACACTTAAAAATAAAAGTTGCAAATAATATTTCTATACAATTATGCTTCTCTAATCTATTTAAAATCATATGCTAATAAATTAAAATTTACAAACTGTTAAGACTTATTATTAATAGTATCCAAAACTTATTAACAACACAAACAGTTTTTCTAACACTGACCATTCATATTATATTTTATATTAGATAGTAGCTAATATATTTTTTATAATCACCTTCTTCTTTCTCTTCTACAAAAAAAAGACTATCTATAAATAAATGAATATAAAAAAAAAAAATAATAATAATAATAAAAACCGGCGCGGCGCACCAATTTAAATATTACTACTACAATTACACAAATATACATACAACCAAGAACCAACAATAAATTCACCTTTATAGTATCTTGTATCTTCACTAGACTTGACTTAAAATATTTTAAATTCTATATATTTTATTCAAAGCTTTCATGTATAGATATTAAGAGAGCCATGCCACGACCCACGGGAATGCAACTTCTTATAAAAATTTTTAATCAAGTTTTTATTTTGGATGTAAATGTATGGAAATACAAATACAAAATCTTCATTCAATTAATTTGAAAATTGATTGAGTTAAATTAATTGCATAAATATGACATATTACGAATGGTTAAATAAGAGTGTTGCTTTGGACTTAATAGTGAAATATTTATTTCTGGACGTTTTCGAGGCTGGATAGTCCGAAAATACAATAAAAATAAATGTCCACAAAATCTGCCATTTGCGCAGCAACATAAAATCTGCACAGTTTGTCAGATTTTAATGAAATTTTGGCACACTGGTTAATCCAAACTTTATGAAAATGCTTGTACAATATGGGATCGGTACTTTCAGTGGGTTATTTAGAATTTTCTGTTAATATGGAAAGCCGTTTTTTTTCTCTACATATAAATTAAAAAAAAAAAAAAACATTTCTAACCCATAGTTGGATAAAATTTAGTACACAAGTTGGTTTCACGATCGTGTCTACCCAAGTAGAAGTCGGTAGCTGTTTTCCACGCTAAAATATCCAATTATTATATGTTCCAGAGCAGGAAAATTATTATCAAATTTGAATTCAATTTTGCAAACATTATAGTTTCCTTATGTACTTGAAGTCGCTAGTTCACGTTTAGTGAGTCAATGTTAAAATTCCGAATTATAGTTTATAAGTTCAATGCTATACTATACATCATAAAGCAAGTGTCACACCACAGTGAGTTGGAGCTCCAGATTTCATTGAAATTTGACACACAGTTTAATTTTGTAATCTAGTTGGTGCTGGGTGCTCCTTAAATTACCTTCAGTATAGTGTCTTATAGATATACGGTTTTAGTTTCCCAAATGTATATGTTTGGTACATATGTTAGGTTAGGTTATGTCTACCTAGATAGAGGTCAGTATCTTTAAAGGGTTCATATAATAATTATTTTCCGATTTGAATGAAATTTGGTATACATATTAGTTTTGTAATCAAGTTTGTGTCTAATTTAGAGTCGTCAATATTTAGTGGGTTCCTATAAAAATTACGAATTATATAAATTATATTATTTATAAGTATCTTAAAAGAATCTAACTACGAGTTATCTGATCCCCACTGTTAGTAGCCTTTTTTTATTATCTGTAATTTATACAAAATAAAATTTATTACTAATAAAATTTTATTAATTTGACAGTAGAACAAGATTTTTATGTTATTGTTGTGTATAATTATTAAATTTATTACATAATTTGTATTCAAATTCCATTAATATTTAAAAAAAATATTATTAAATTTTAGCAATTTTTCTATAAATTATTTTCTAATATGCTCTCTCAACAATTATTTTATCATGGAAAATTGCAATCTCTTCTATACTCTCTTAATACTTATCATTTTTAAAGAGAAATTTTAGTTATTTCACATGTACAAAAGAATTTATATTAAAAAATAGCATATAAAATTATAAAAAAAAAAACAATCTAGATCTAAAAATAAATATTGTTTTTGGAAAAATTTAATTTAAATAAAAATCAGGACAAAATTAAAAATTATAATAAAAAAAAAAAAAATTGAAAAAATAAAATAAAATATTATTTATGATTAACCTCGAAATATGCAACAATTTTTTTTTTTTCTAGTGTGCATTACTTGTGCATTATTATATTAATGTATCACCGGCAAATACATCGGAATTGCATTTCTATATTTCTTTCTTATCTAAATTTGTTTCATATTTTTGTGTACATATATATACATACATATATGTACAATTATTATTATAAATAAAAAAAATCAACTTAGAAAATGTTCTCTTTCAGATTGACCAAAAGAGTGTAATATTGAGTGGTGAGCTCTCACATAATTTAAAATATTTGTATCTTATAAGAACACAAACTAAATACACATCCAAATATAATATTTATGTATACAAATACAATATAATGTAAACATGTCATAGCATTTATTCCCTGCCTGCAAAATACACACTGTGAGAAAAAAAAATGTAAACGAAATTATTGTAAATTTTTAACAAACAAAAAACTCAAAATAATTTCACATGTAAATTAATGTAAAATATATTGAATAATTAACAGAATTTTTACTGGGTTTTGGTTAAATGTTCATAATAAAAGTTTACATCTAATGTGAAAATAATAATTATTATTTTTCTTTTGCTTCACACCTAATTCAATAGAAGACTCATATAAATCTGACAAAGTATCAAAAAAAAACTAGTTGGTCTACTTGTATATATATTATTCTCCGAAATGTTTATTCCATTTCATTAGATTTCAGTTGATGAAAACTTGATAAATAAGATTAAATAAAAACAAATATTAAATCAATAGAACAGATTTTGACATTTTAAATGAAGTAAATTTATTTAAGACGATTCCATTGTTATTCTAATCTTAAATATAACAAATATAATTATTTGTTCCTACTGTTTGCATCCATAAGCCACATACGTTTCCTGGACACATACGTGCGCCTCATAAGTCTTCACACAAGAATCAAAAAATCACAAGAATTATTAGAATTTTAGTCGTATAGAATAGCCATTTTCTATTATAGTAATTATACAATAATTTTAAAATAAATAATTCAAATAATAATTAAATTCTTGATTATATATATGAAATAGCTAAAGTTTATACGTTTTTAAATAATAAGAAATTAGCTATTCCATTATAATGAAATGTAGTAACGCCCGGTTTTACGATTATTATATACCTTAAATGTTTAAATGACAATTCTTCTAAACTTGTGATTAAATAGTTAAAGGCTGGAATTACTCTAAATCTCTAGGTGGTATGTGAAATGATATTTGTACTATTGTTTCATGAAACTGAGTAGTATGTTATAAAAATTACTAATACATAATTAAATTACAAAGTTCATGTAGCTTGTATAGCTAAACAATATTAAGCAATATTGGCTACGTATTACATGTATATTATTATTTTAACATGTAATACATATGCTTGTTTCTAGTTGCAGTAACTTATTACATTCATAATATCTTATGAATTAAGTAGTGTTACTCTTCTAAGCGTAGATTTTCAGTGTCTACACTTTAAAGTAGACAATAGCATAGACAAATAAATTTGGTGTAGACAATGTCGACTATGTTGTAAATAATGTCGTCAATGTCGACTTTGTGATATCTCCAAACGTGAAATTCTGTTTGGTTTTGAAAATTGTATTAATAATGTAATAAAAATAAATAATTTAATAAAATAATTTCTATTTTATTTTAGAAAAGCTTTTATGTTTTGTGTTCTTGACATTTTCTACGCGTTAACTATATGAAGTAGACAATCAACTATTATGTTCACCAAAAAAATCGAGGCGTAGGCAGTTATGTAGTCTACGTTGCACAATACTGAAATAAATTAAAAAAAAATTCTTGCAGTGTAATATATTTTCAAAAATATAAATATGTATATCTGTTTTAAAAATAAACTGAACTTACTTTATATATACATACAAATTCTATAAATATAATTATGCAAACTTGTAGTATTAAAATTGGTACTTACTTGTGCTTAGTTGCATTTTTGCAATTTACTCTTTCATATTATATTCTTCATTCCTTCACATACACAAACACAAATCCAAATGTAAAATTTATTTATTATTATTATTATTATTATGAATATTCGTATACATATTTTACAAATACAAATATACTATTTTAAATATGCACTGGTCGGTCTGCAAGGCACTTTATCTTTGCCACCGAATCAAAGTGACAAAGTTTTATTAAATATACTTGTATAATATATATAGCACTATATATATACATATATATATATATATATGTTGTGTTGTATATAATAGTTACAGTCGCGTCAATCAAGTTAGAATGCTGTTTCTAGGGTACCTTTAGTTGCCTTGCCGTTAGTAGCATTCAGTTCGTCTGAGAGTAAATTTCGTAACGAATTTTTATTTTATTCATTTTAATTTTAAAAATAAAAATAAAATATACAAAATTATAATAAATTGTATATAAAATTAAAACTAGTGTTAGGAAGTGTGTAGTGCATTGTATTTTGTATTTTAAACGGATTCCGTCGATCATAAAATTTATTTATTTATTTTTTATCTAAAAATAAAATAAAAAAAAAAAACAAATTGTTATCATAAAAATACATAAACAAATAAAAAATAAATTTTTGCATTTTATATTTAAAAATATGCAATTTCATTGTGTTTTCGTATTCGTTTTGTTAAATTTTTTTGCAGAAAAAAGATAATATATTTCGAAAATGTTCGTTTAAATTACAATTATGATTTTTTAAAAATATATAATTTAACTTCAAATTATTAAAGAAAATAAAAATTACAATAAAAGTTCTCCTTGCAAAAACAAAAGCCTTTGAATAATATTTTTTGAACTGATTTAGTAAAGTGACTGATCATAGCTTGTGCACTGTGTGCGATCTTGGTGAATAAATTTATTATTATCATTGATAAATTTTGTGTTTTGCAAAATATATTTGTAATAATATATATACAAAAATAAATAAATATCTAATTTTTGTTTTTTAAAAAAAGTGAGTGTTAGCTTTTTTTTTTTTTGTGATCTGTTAGCGATTAAAAAAGAGCTTCTTATATGTACAAAAAAAAAAGTATCTTGCCAAAAACAAAAAAAAAATAATCAACTTCTTTTTATGTACTTAATAATTTTTGCACATTCTCTAAACCGGTTTTTAATACAACAACAAGAAAACATAATTTTTACATTTCTTTTATTTTCGTAGTAAATATATAATTTTTTTTTTCATATATATTTATTATTATTATTATTTTATTTGATTGCATCGTGTAGATTTAAAAAATAATATTATTTTGTATGTAGGTTCAGTTTCAAATCAACAAAAATTGCAATATACATACTTAAAATTTACACCTCCCGCACTACTGCAGTATTGTTGGCTGCTGAATCAATCTCACAAATAGTGGTGTTTTAGCGCAAATTCGTTAACCATCAAATTCGTTACCCATACACTTAAAATCAAAAATTTTCGTATAAAAGGAATAATATTAAATAAGTGTGTGAGCTTATATGGTATATTTTTTAGTACAATTCCACCACACAATATAAAGCATAAATAATATTATGTTTGTATGTGTATTTATCTTAAAGTTATCCGACCGCTTCAACTAAGTTGCAATTTTTCAAGATCTTGTATTCAGCATCTAATAATCACTTAAATAATAACCGTTCTTGTTGTATTGCACTGAAAAAAATCAAAAAAAAAAAATGATTTTTTGAAATTTTCAACGTGAAAGTTTTATTTCTTTTTTTGTAAAAAATAAGGAAATTTTATTCATTCTTTATTTTTAATTTGTAGTTTTATTTTTCATTTTTTTTTTTGGTAAATTGAATTTTGTTAATTTTATTTTATTTTTCAAGAATTGAATAAATCGTGAAAATATTTAAAAAAAAAAAAAAACAATAAAAATAAAATCATATTTTTTTTAAAAAATTAAATAAACTAAGTGAAACAAAAATAAAAAAATTATTACAATTTAATAAGATTTTTTTTATTACAATAAATAATATCTTGATATTTATCAATGATTTTTAAATAAATCTAATCTGTAAATAAATGACTTAATTATTTCAAATCAACATTTAAAACATTAAATAATAAAAAAAAAAAACTAATATTAATAAAAATTTAAAAAAAAAAAATAGTTTTTATAAAATCAAAAAATACAACATAAATTTTTATTATTTTTGATTTTTGCATAATTTGAATGGTTTTAGAAGATAACTGGAACGACACAATGTCCGATTCGGACTTGTTGGATTCCAAAGCCGATTTATGCGGTGGTGCATCAAGTTCAAGTGGCAGCTCATTATCACCACGTACACCACCAAATTGTGCACGATGTCGGAATCATGCATTAAAAATTGCATTAAAAGGACATAAAAGATATTGTAAATTTCGTTATTGTAATTGTGAAAAATGTCGTTTAACAGCTGAACGACAACGTGTTATGGCATTACAAACTGCATTAAGACGTGCCCAAGCACAAGATGAAGCTAGAGCAATGCATATGGGTGATATGCCGCCACAAACAAATGCTATACATTTAACAACATCATCATCAACTGTTGTACAATCATCATCATCACCATCAACATCAAAAAGTCCAATTGATCATCAAATGACAATACCAACACCAACACAATCATTAGAAGATGATTCATCATCACCATCACCATCATCAACTACTGGTGTTATATCAGTACCCGGATGCCGTAAATTACCACCATTTCATCCTAATGGAGGTAATATACCTTTAGGTAAGTGATTGCTTTAAATTATTATAATTGTATATATATTATTTAAAATAGAAAAATAATATCGTTGAAAAAAATAAAAATTAATAAAATATGCCGACGGAAAAATATAAAACTAAAATATATAAATTTAGTACCAAAAAATAATCAGTAAAGGTTTATTCATTATGTATTTCAAATTTTTAGATTTATTATTACTAGCTAGACGAACACAAAAATTAACACATATTTAATGGTGCAAAATAAATTTAGGTCATAAAATGCATTTTGTCATTGGACTAAAATTGTGAATCCAAAATTTGTTAAAACTTCCAAATTGTATTAACAAAAAAAAAACTATAAAATTGAATGCTTTAAAATCATTAATTCTAATCCCAAGCCAGGGTGGGTCGTAAATAAATGTGTTCTCAAAAATAATTTTATACAAAAATTTTATAATTTTACAAATACTTTTTATTTCGGTTGTTATATGCTTACTTCACTACAGTATTTTATAGCATTCCAAGTCAAGTTGATGGTTTTTTCGAATTTAAAATAGTCTTTTTTTTTTTAAATAAATGTATCTCAATTTAGTTAATGACATAATTATAATTAAATTATTTATTTTCTGTAGTATTTACTAAATATGTATCAATTTTATGTTGTAATTTTTATAATTATAAAATACCGATTAAAAAACGCTTTCAAAAAATACCAATTGAACTTGGATATGCTTCATATAATTTACTTTAAATATCTTATGCAAAAAGAATTATATTTATCGATCATGTATTTGAACAGTTTAAGGAAAATTATATTTTGTATTATTTATTGTTATCAGCTTATTACAAAACTCTAACTTCCAAGTCATTTCCAGCCAAAGCGCTAAAATGTTTTGTGGACTCCTGTAATATATGATATGAATTGTTTTGCTAAAATTTATATGATATAATGAATACTTTCCAGCAATATTTTTACTGACATTTGTGAAGAAAGTTAAGAGCTTCTATTTTTTTAAGTATAGTATAGGTATTTCGAATAAAAAACTCTATTAGTCTTTCCAGTCTATTTTACTTTAATACAAGTCTTTATATTGATTCCACATTGTATTTTTTTTTATCAATCCATCAATTTTCCATTCCAATTTGTTTTTCTACTCGTCCACTTTTCATTTTCTAATCTTGCAATGTGACCAATGTGATTCTTTTGAGCGTTGAATTTGAATTTTAATATTTTGTGTAATCGGTACATTTCATGTACTTCGCCCCCATCTGCTTATTTTTAGAATTTATTTTTGGCATATATTTGTAAATTTTTCATATCATTAAGATACCATTTTTTAAATATATTAAATACTCTTGTTTTATGAATAGCATAGTTGAAAACTGATCTGTTTCATATTGTTGCCTAAATAATTTCATATAGTATTATTATTCCATAAAATATAATAATTAACCTGATAAAATAGGAGTTAAGGTCAATATTTAGAACATTTCCAAGCCAGGTTGAAAATTTTTCAAGCTAAAATAGATATCTTTTAAATAAATGCAGGAGAGCACAATATAGTTAATGTCATAACTTTAACTATAATGCAATCCAATTATCTATTTTCTATAGTTTAAACTAAATATATGTATTAATTTTATGTTTTAAGATTTGTAATTAATAAATAGATATTAAAAAATGCTTTCAAAAAAATAGTATTTCACTTGAAATGCTTTGTATAATATTTGACTTTGTATATTATTTGGTTTTTCAAAATATCGCCAAAATTTCCCTCTAATACTTATTACATCAGAAAATATGGAAATTTACAAATTGAATGTGCCATAAACAAAATAAATAATGAATTACTTATTTTAAATCCATTCAAATTTTCGATGCTTCAATTCACCCTTAATCCATCTCTGTACTGAAGTAATTCTATCAAAACTTTATATATAATTATTATTTTATTTTAAATTGAGAAATTTTTAAAAACTCAATTTTTTTTTTTTGTTGAACTTATAGATAAGAAAATAATAATTTACAAATTAAACTGCGAATTTTTATGCGCATTCAATCTTGTTATAATTTTATAATTTTTATGTTTGTTTGGACTTTTGAAAAAAATTCTTTTCATATCAATATAGTTAATTTAATTAACAAACCCCATTTTTACATTTTTTTCAAAATATATAATATTTTATTATTGATGTTTATATTAAATAAAATATATGCACTGCAAACTTAATTATAAATAATATTGTATATATGAAGAAAATTATTGGAATTTACTAAAATATAAAAACAAAGAAATTGTAAATTATAAATTAAACAAAATTTTAATAATTTAATTTAAATAATTAAAATATATAACAAAATAAAAAAAAAACTATTACTTAGCTATAGAGAAATATTTGCCAATAATAAAACTATCAGTACAAGTGCATAACAATATTTGCAAATAGAAAATAAATGTTTTATTTCAGTATATAACAAAATTTTATTATAAATAGAATTTATATAAATGTAAATGAATCTCATATATATACATATATACTGTATTTATATTATGAAAAATGTTTGGCAATTAAATATATTTTGCTTGAATTATAAACAGATTGAAATAAATGAAAAAATATATAAAAAAAAACCATAATTTTATATAAAAATTTATAACCAGATCGCTTAATTTAAATAAAAAAGATTTCTAAATTTATAATCAGCAATTTAAAATATCAATAATTTCCGTAAGAAAACTAATATAAAATATATTTCGCAACTAATGCAGATTAAAATTCTAAAATAAAAATTTTAAAATAACTATTTTTAAGATTTTGAAAATGTAAGTTATTACATCCGCCTGTCATCGTATAAATTTGGCAGCTCAGATATATGCAGAAGCGGTGGTTCAGGTGGTACTCGATAATCGTGACCCTGGATTCTTTAGTCGTAATATCTCCGCCCCTAAAAGAATCAATTACATTGCTTACGGCTACAATATAAAGTTTATATTTCAAAGACTAATAAAAGTAAAATTTGATTATTTTGGTGAAAATCATGTTAATAATAAACCCTAAAATTTGGTGTATAAATTGTTGAATTTTATCATACATTTTTATGCAAATTATTCAATACGATAAAATTCCAAAATAATGATAGCAATTTTTTGTTATAAACATAAACATAAATATTTATTTATGAAATTTGTTTGCTAGTTTTTATAAACAAATTAAACAATGGCGAGTCAGGACAGCTAAACTAATGGTAAATCACTTCCTCTTTATAATGATTCAATGATGGGTTTCAAACTAATTTGGATCTAATGTATGTTATTCAGCTTTCTTGTGATTATAATTAAGAAATTTTTAATTGTAATCAATCGTTAAGCATTTTCTCAGTATTTTAAATTACTTCATTGTCAATTTTATTACTGTGGTCCTGTTGTCATCATTTATAACTAAATGAAATAGGATCGGCTTAATCAAATACGAATTCTTTACAACAAAACGTAATACCCCAAAAATAATTACAAAATTAAACTTCAAATATTGTGTATAAAATTTTGTGTGCTAGTTAAAATAATCGTTTAGAAGTTCAGAAACTTGCTAGGTTTTACTGTGAACGAGCTAAATAATTTTAATATAAAAGAACCTTTAACAAATCATTCGAGTCCAAATTTATAGATATATACAATAAAATAAAGATATGTATTAAATATTATTGATTATTTTGTATTTATTTATTTAAAAAGTCATTTATTTATTACAAATATCAGTAAATATTTTTTTTTGTATAAAATAAATAAAATATCATAAAATACTGTTTTCTTATACATATTTATAAAATTTAATATTATATTTGGTTTTTGTATAAACAAGTCTCATTTTCATAATTTATTTTCATATAATTTTTTTTACAAAATATTTAAACTAGACTTCCAGATACTGCAGAATTCATAAAATTAATTTTTTTTAATGTAACTTATGATATGAATAAAAGATTCTATACTTTAATCCTTATACAATTTCACTCCAAAATTTTCTAATCTTTAATTCATAATTTGGATATTTATATTTATAAAATCATTAGGTAATTACTACTACTGCAATATTTTGTAGTAGTAATTACCGATTAAAAAGCTCTATTTAATAAGCATGTTGAACTTAACGTTCAAATTCAGAATCTATATATAAAATTATTAGATCTAAATTTCAATAGAATCCAAGGAAACAAAATAAACTGAATTAGAACGGAAATACTTAACATCTTGGCGGCTGTCGAACAAAAAGTTAATATTAAATTAAATAAAAAATTTTTTGATATTCACTTGCACTGTAAATAATTTTAGTTCAAATTTATACTTTCAAATTTAATATACTTATTTACCTTATTATAATGGATTTTACAATTTTCACTCGGGAAATTTATAATACATAGTATTCTGCATAATTTTACGATAAAAATTTTAACATATCATTTGCAGATACTTTCAATAAATTTTATTTTTTTTCTATTTTTTAATTTTAATTTTACGTGTAAATATATATTACGTGTACGTGTAAAATTATATTGTAGAAACGTTTTCACTAGAATTAATTTTTTATATAAATTCAATTAGTTATTAGTGAAATTAAACACATCTCAAAGGAAATGTGGTCATACTAAATATAAATTTAAAACCTGGGTTTTACTAAGATGGCTAGAAAAGTCCCCGAAAGATAACTACAAAATCATGAATACCAATTTAAGATCAAAAACGGAAGAATCAATGTTGTTGAGAGGTTATATAAAATATACAATCAAATTATTTTGTATTCATAAAAGAAACATCAATATAAAATTATTAGATGTAAATTACTATTGAATGTAAGGAAAAAGAATATTTCATTAGAAACTTAAGATTAATAAAGTCAAAAGCGGCACTTCTGGCCTTAAATTTATATTCTGAACCAAACTTCTATTGAATAGTCTTCAAATTCTAATAACTGCAGCGAAACACCAGCACACTCATTTTTGGTTGCCGGACATCCGAGTATTGTCCAACGGAAACACGAGCTCCTTTCAGATTTAGAGTACGGAAATAACTGGGATACTTATCGGATTCTGTAACCTATGCATAAAACATATACATAAAATAGGGCTAGCTCCAAGCAACGTATGTAAATTATGCGAATACAAAGAGTTTAATCGGCTGAACATATTTTGTGTACCTGGTCACGATGTTATGAGTCCAATGAAACTGTCATCGAACTAAAAACTTACTGGTATTGTACTGGTCTTAGGATGTGCTTATGTTATAACTGAAGGGTATATCATAATAGTCCTACAGTGCCCGCTGCCCGCAGTGATTTTGGTACACCAGTACCTAACTAACCTTAATCTATCTATCTAAGTATAATTAATATATTTGGAGCTGTCGAGCAAAAATTAATATATTAAATTAAATATAAAGTTTTGCAAAATTCACTTTTGCTGTAATCCGATCGGACATTTTGTATCAAAGGGCTTCGAGTGACGGTGGCGTATTTGCAGTTTGATATTCTGTGATAAGGTCTCGGGTTTAACTTGGCGCTCTATGGCGCTCTAAATTAAATCAGCTTTTCAATACAAACAATAAAAATAAAATTACTATTAAAAAAACCATTAGATTGTTTTGCAATTGAAATATTCTTCACTATAAAGAAAGTTATGATTCTTAATCAATAAATAATTAGTTAGTCCAAATTGCAATAAAATGTCATTAGTCCTAATACTCCCAAGTATGCATAATCGCATAATCAGTGAACCTTGATAAAATAAATAATATTTGAATTATCATAATATAGTTTAAAACACCATAAGAAACTATAAAAATAAACTTAGTAATACAAAAAATATGATTAAACATAAATGGCGACATTAAATAATCCGACATTTTGTATCATTTAGAGAGAGTCTAATACCAATATAAAGATTACACACTTTAATTTATTTGTAGTTTTTGCTATAACAAAGTAGAAGGTGTAAAATAATTTATGACATTATATTATGGTAAAATGATATTTAATAGCGATTATGCACACTATTCTTCTTCCGGGTAGCGTTTAATTTAACACCTATTTTGTATATATATATTCAATTTCATTGATTGTGTGGCACACTAATGTTAGCCTATTCTTAATGTGAACAAACTGACGACCAAAATGTTTATACCCAAGAACATCAGAAATATTATATTTTTAACAAATTGAAAATGAAATTATGAAAAATATGAAATTCTCAATAGAACGCGCATGATAATAATATGTAAGAAAAATTATTGTAGATTTTTATTACTATTATAATTTTTCTAGTTAAGAAGACATAAAATCAATTTGTAAATGATTTTCAGCGCCATAAATTTAAGGTAAATTATGATTTTTCTAAAATTTTCTTTAATATATATTTATATAGTTATGAAACGTGATTTTATATTATTTATATGTACTTTTAAAATATATTGTTATGGTCAGATAATAATAATTACACGATATGACTAAATACTATAAATTGGCTTGGTTTATGAGAAAAACAACAAAATTTTGTTACAATAGTAATTTAATTCTGTACAATTTTAAAATTTATTTAAATACAAAAATATATAAAAATTTAGTTTAATCAAATACAAATTAAAATTTATATGGTTTCTGATAGCTAAATTTGTATCAAAGGTGATTTACTATTTAAATTTTATTGAATGTAATTATAAGTGCAACTAAATGCAAATTAATTAATTAAAGCTGTAACCAGTCGATTGTCTTTTTTCTTAAATTAAAACGCTTATAGTTTAGCGATATATAATTATTCTGACATTATTTATAATATGCATTTTAATATACATATCAACAAAAAATATAGTTCATTTTGTTATATAAGTTATAGCGTTTAGCGTTATATTAAAGGAAAAAATTGCATTAAAAATCTTTGTAAAATAAAAAATATTCAAGTTTAATAAATTTTTTTTTCAATAATTAAGTATATTTAATGGCCTTACATTTTTTTAATTCATTAATTATTAATATGCCAAGTGTTAATTACGCTTTAATGAATAAAGTTAATACAAAATATTTATGGAAAAAACTTCTAAAAACATGAATTCTGTAACTCTTTGAATATAAACTTTATCACGTAATTTTACAAATTATAAAAATGCTACCATTTAAAAAAAAGTAACAAAATTAAATTATTTCCAATTAATGTAATACGTCGCATATGTAGACTCTAGGCAAATATAAAGTGCTAGTTTTTATTACACCAATTAACATTTATTAATTTTTTTAACTATACATTTTAATTTATTGATAAAATTATACCTTTTAATTTTATATTTTATTATTATAATTTTATTATTGAATAATCATTTTCTGGTATAATCATTTATATCGTTCCGTATATTAACATCTAAGATCGAAATCTCAGCCGGAAACTAAATGAAGTAACCTATTAACTTATTACATTTAGACTAATTAGCACAGCGTGGCTGCCGCCGGTTTATATTTATAAAAATCCTCCAAAATATTAAACTTATTGGAAAAATTAATTGTATTTTAATAGGTAAATCGAACATGTTTCGATAATGTAATTCACATTATAAACTATTCCGTACTACTTTTAAACGAAATGATCTTAATTTACACACTGCTGATAGTAATTATATTTCCAGGATATAAAATTCATTTATATAAAATGGCGTTCATAAAAATTTGTACGTATTAATAAGTGCATCATAGTATTGCGGTTAAAATATTGAATATATAATAAAAATAAATCATAAATGCCAAACATTTGTTCATAAATAAGGAAAAAATAATTATCGCCATAACTATATATATTAATTGATTGAACTAATTATGTTTTATAATAATATAGGAATAGATGGCGCTGTGCTGTCAAATTATATAAAAAATTAATAATTTTTATTTATTATTTTTATATTGTAATACTTAATTTTGAAAAAAAAATTAAAAGCCAACAATAATTGTGCTGTTCAAATCGGGTTAATAAATTTATTTCTTTAGACTAATTTCCCAGTTTATTACTAAGTATACAAATACATGTAGATATTTTCAAGTTCAATATTTATTGACATTTCCCATTCCGTTTTCTCAACTTTCCAAAATTTTAATCGCCAAGTATTGCCTATTTTGTTACATCTAATGACTAAGACACATCTCGCGAAATATTATTAAAATATTACACTATTACTGTAGGATTATTTAATTTGTTTAAATTAAACACGATCAGTGTAAAGTGTAAAAATAAGAAGATGTTACCACAAAACTGTATATGATTATAGAAAAAAATGCTTCTAAAAAATTGCTATCAGATTTATTGTCTATAACTATACTCGTATAACTAACTCTTATAGATTATGTTTTTTGGTTTTACTATTATTAGCTATATAATTTTTTAATTAAAAGTATAAAGTTCAGCTTCAATGTAAATTAAGTTAATAATAATAAATAAATTATAAATTATAATTTTTAATTACGATAACTATAAAAATAATAATTCAAGGAAATCATAAATCAGTTTTACAAAATCAATAGTTTACATCAAAGTTGATAACATTCTAAACAAATTCTATAAGCAGTCTATTTCTATATATTTATGCTGAAAATGCACTTTAATACTTACAATAACTGATTATAATAACTTTCAAAAATAGCTCTATGTAAAACTGGATTTATTGTGATTTCTTTCCATTATTGATCTTATGAAAAATGGAAAAGAAATTAAGGAGTTCTGTCATTCTGCACAAATTGTTTTATATGAATTCTTCAGACGTTACATTCCAGATGTATTTTTGCAATTTATTTATTTTTAGTAAGTCAAAATCGATGGAGGATTGTAATGGCGCTGAAAAAAATATCATATGTATTTTAATATAGATTTACACGTCTTGAGGTCACATAAAAGTTCTCAAAATTCCCAAAAAATTTACTGTGTCTGTGGTCAGAGGTTTGTGTGCGAAACCAATAGAAACCAATAATTTATAATTTTAAAACCAAATTTCATATTTAGTATGTTTGAAGTTTACTACTGACATTAATTCTAAGATTTGGTAATAAAATGTTTAAAAATAATACAAAAATATTAAAAGCATGATAAAAAAAATAATTAATTAAGCAAATTAAAAAAAAAATGTTGCAAATACTATATTAGCTTTTAATAAAAATATTCATTCTGAAAGTATCAAGGATTCGGACTAGAGAGGTTAGTCTAGAGGGTTATAACATTATAACTAAATATTCGAATTTTTAATACTTCTAGACTGGATAATAAAAATGTTAGACGGACAAACTGAAACCTTAAGAATTTTTATCATAACATACAAAAATTAACTGAAATTAATTTCGTAAATGTTACAAAATTTCACTCACCTGCAAATTACAAATCATAATATAGATCAAGTGAAATTTGAACTTGAAGTATTTAATCGGATATAATAAATATTCCTATTTTAATTTGATATAATTTATGTTTAATTAGAAATTATAATTGATTTAATTTTTCATAAATATTAATTTATATTATTATACGCATAATTATTTTAATTTATATTCATAAGTAATATCTATGCTATGGACATTTTAATTATTTATATTAAAATTACAAAAAATAAAAATTGAAAACTTATGGGTAATCCAAATCTCGGAGTTTGTGTTATAATTTCCGGTATCTAGAATATCGATAAAGTAGTTATTATAATTTGGTAATTTTGATAAGTGTCCACCATAGTTACCGACCTCAAACTTTAGTGGCACCACAATAGTAGTCAAAACTAACATGTGTGAAAATTTTCATTCAAATCTGTTAAAATTTACTATAATATATTGCTGCTCACAGACAATGCATTAGCGATTACGGACAGAGCACCTTTCGCTAAACGTAGAGAAGTATTTAATCTACAATCTCAACCACCGGACACATAAGATCAAATTGATATATTTTAAGTAAAATCCAGAGTTTTGTTTTCATCAATCTTTCGATCACAAAACACTTTATAGTTTTTTCTAAATCTCATCGTACAGACTTTGAAACTATAATATTTTGCAGACACAGACACCTTGGATTGAACTATTAAAATAAAATATGAGAATACATATATTAATTTTTAGCGCTAGGTATAATAGCTTACAAGTTTTATGCAGTGCATAAACTTTAATAGTTTACATTGGCTAAATAAAATATGCAATATATATATATATCAAAAGAAGCGCATGTTTTGATTAAAATAAAACTATTTTAAAATAAATGTTTAATAAATATTATCCAGACTACTTTATACAATTCAATGTACATAACCTCAATATCCATGTAGTTTAAGATATTATAGTTTATATTATTTTATGTGGAATTTCTTTAGCAAAATTTATATATTATTTTAAGAAGAAAACACTGGTTTACCTTTTGTTCACTTGTCTATAATATTAACGGGTGCAATAATTACAAAAAAAAAACTTGTTAACTTGTTGCTGATTAATAACACACTCTTAAGGTCTGTTGCACAATTTTGTATAACTAAGTATAAATAAATAAATATCTCGCACGAATTAAATAACTTTATAAATTCTTTCCATATTGTAAATTATTTACACTGGAATTAGTTAAGATAAACGCATTTATAACAAAAAACATATTATGTGGAAAAATAGGCTCAACCAGAATTATCAAGTTTAAGTCTATTACCACCGTGATTTCTGTCAGTAATATATATATATATATATATATATATATATATATATATATATATATATATATATATTTGATCATTTTGAATAACAGCAGGGAATGATTGTCACTATATTTTATTGTCCGATTTATAGGAAAAAGTGTTTATTTTTCTTAGGCCATATTTAAGTACATGTTGAAAATTATAACATTAAATGTATAAATGTATTACAAATAGATATAGGTTTTTATTGCTTTTTTTCTTTTTTGTATTACTGATAAATTGCCTATCTTAAATACCTCAGATAGATATCATACTGTTTTGAAAAGATAATATCAGAATTAATTCAAATATTAGTTTTCTATTTCCTCATTAATGAAATGAACATTTTATAGTAGAGTCAAAACAGTACAAAAAAAATTGTAAAACTTCAAGTTGAATAAAAATGTAACATTATTATTTAAACATTAAAAAATTGTTGTTTTCACATAAAAAAATGCTATAATTTAATCTACTGCTCGTAATAATCATAACTGATATGAGCTATTATTTACAAAAAAAAATGTTATACATAGTAATGTTGTTATTATACTATTCAAAAAAGTCATAATTTTTAAGCACTTATAAATATTAAACTATTTTTAATTTGTAGCTATTTCACTGATTCTGCTTTTGTAATAGCATAAACAGATAATTTTAATATCCTATACTATCCATATGAATACTTTCTATATAATACCCACTGAGTTTTTTGAAGTGGATGACGGATCCCTTATTCGTAAGAAATGCAATTTTTCCATATAAACTTAAAATGCGATAGCTGGTGAATTAAAAATTGAGATTTTCGTATGAAATCTGACGGTATATTATAGATATTAAAATTATTTTCTGTAATTGTACGTGTCATTTCATTTTGGCCATTTTTAAATTTCATTTTGTGCTTGGCTTGTGTATAATATAATTAAGTAATAAATAATTAAGTGTTGTTTTATTATTACGTACTGATAAATTTTTATAATTAATAAAGGTGAAGTTTTGTTTCTACATTTTGTCCTTAAATTTACTACAATTATTGTACAACATTTAAAAAGTGCCATCTGTTAGCAATGATAATGTTTCATAAAAATTCCGCTGTAACCTGACATATCCCTTATGTGTATTATGTGTAGCGGACATGACTAATGTATTTGTTATGGACGGATAAGGTGTCTGTCATCCCTTACGAATAAGGGATACATAAGGCTTATATAAGGCTTATGCGTTTTAGTGGGTAGGGTAGTTTAATTCCAAAAAAATACTATTCAAAAATGTTCTCTCGACGCTAATAAAAATGATTAACGCCAATATAGTACCGTCTTATTCGATTCTATTCACATAAGTTCTTTTCAGGAATATTATCCTTAAATAAGCAATATTATCCTTTGATTAAAGAGTTTAGCAAAAAGTTAATAACTAAGGTATAATAATTATAATTTTTATATGATATTTTTTCCAATTTACTTATTGTGAAATATAGCCATTATCGGTTGTGCCACATTTCATAACTATTTACGGGAAAAAATAATGTGAAATATATAAGAACGTAATTATTTTATATTTAATATAAAATTTATAAGTTTGTTTAAAGGAATTGTTTATCAGATTTAAGTTACCAAAAAGCGCACTTCAAGAGAATTCTTAATTTTTGCCTTCACATTTGAGAAAAGTAGAAAAAGTGATGTATATCCTTGTCAAGAAGTCATAATAAAATCTTCATTGATCTAAAAAAATATGAAAATATTTATTATATTTACTGGGTTTTATGAAAATATTTATTAAAATTTTGTGATTCTTTTATTTAGTTGATCATTTGAAATATTAGTTATTTGACAATACAATATACCAATAATTTTACTCTTTTTGATTAATTGTATCTAAATGGCGTATTCCATATTTCACACCCCTAAATTTTAAAAGTATTGAAACATATAAAAAATTTACATTATTATTGATTAATTAATATAAATAAAGTTTAAATATCAATGCTTATTCAAAATAGTATACTTAATTTAATATTATCTGTAACATTTATTTTGTATATGATCATAATTGTCTGGTGACAACAGCCATAAGCATTGTTAATAAAGAAATTAATGTTTTGTAATGTACAAATAAATCTAATAAATCTAATTTCATTAAAAAATAGTACCCTGAATTAAAGTAATATTCCTTCAATATTTTAGAAAATAGTATGAATTAGCCAAATAAATTAAATTTTTGTTTTAAAAACATATACTATGATGTGTTTCACCGATAAGCTATGTGTAAGCTGATAGGAGACAGAAATTGTGTCATGAAGTTTTAGATATGTTTTAATTACTATCTTAGTTTTTCTTAAATCGTAAATAGAGAATTTTGTTTCATGCTATATTTTAAAATACATTTTTACCTATGTAGACATCCAATATAATAAAAATTGATAGCGAATGTCGAATGTTTAACTAAAAATTATATTTGCAAAAATATTTTCACCTACTACTGATCGAAACCCTAATTGGGCAACTTCTGTTAGGCGTATTGTAACTCCAGTAAAGTGAAAGTAAGTCTGTTACGGCTATAAGTAATCCAATTTATAAATGTGACCTATTTATTTATGGCCTCATTCTTATTTTTTAAAACTCTGTGGTCAACGACCTAAAACCATTATTTGATATTTCTTTGGCCAACGTAAGGCGACAGAATTTTTGTTACATGATACAAGGACATCAATAAACTCGTGTGAAAAGTTTTAAGAATAATTCGTTTTTAATTTAATTATAATTTTTTCGTATTTAAATATAATTTTCACATGCAGATACTTATAAATGCAATATTTCTAAAAATAATATTAATTTGTAAATTTTTAAAATAAATGACCTGTAGTTCAATATTGAAACAGTTAGAATAATAAAATCTAAAATTCTTAACTTTAAAAGTTATAATAATAATTTTAAAGTTGTAATAATTAAGTTTTTATTACCTCAATAAAACGCATAAAATTTTTATCACACAAGAATTCTAAAATGAAATTTCCAGTTTTCCAACATAAATATTAAAAAAAAAATTATGATATAATTATGTAAAAAATTTAGATTTTAATACAAAATAATATAAATTTGCACTTTTGCAAGTTATATTAAAAACAGTAAAAATATACTTAAAATTATTTATTCAAAAAAAATTATTTATATACCTTTAAATAATCAAACCTCACCTACCTCTATAAGATGAACTGATTGTAATAAAAATTATTACTTAGCTCTAAGTATTTTATTGTAAAAATAAGATAATATTTATTAATATAAAAAATAAATTTACAGAAAGAAAAATTTAAGGTTTGTGCAGAGTTCAGTTTAATCGAACTTTTGCAATTTAGTTAATGTATTTAAATATATAATTTTAAAAAATCTCATAAAATTTTATAGTTTTTAAATTATGAAAAATTATACTTAAGTAAATATTGATTTACATAAAATTTATAAGATTGTGTCCAGGAAGATCGCGGAATAATGTGAAAAAAATTATGCAAGTTACACACCAAGCAAGAGTAATCGCAATACAATGCATATACATAGAATTCTGAAATGTTGTCGCCAATATACATTTGAATTGAACCCCACGAACGAAGAACTCCTTGTAATTCGGTTAGCTTATGTGTTGTAATAAGAAACATGATGGCGACTAAGTTAAAGAGAGTTTATCTCTTATTTTGATGTAGAAATACACAATACACGTACATCTTCTGAAATCTTACAGCAATATTTTTACTTATTTTGAAAATACTCGAATTATATTCAAATTTATACAGCTTTATAGTTAAAATGTAATTTCATAACACATCTAATTCATATTCCCAATATAGAACAACATTAAAAGTGAATTATGTCAAAGAGGACAAACTCGTGCAAAAAATACGAGTTGTTTCCTAAATCTCAAATTTTATTTTATTATTTATGAATTTTAATGTATAATTAAAAAGTAAAAAACAATTTCAAAAGATTTTTATAATTTTTATCAAATTTATTTAATATTGACCAAATAACCGACAAATAAAATTAAAATTATCACATTTTACCACTAAATTTCACATTGTAATGTACCAAAAAATATTTTGCAAATTTTATACATAAATTTATATAATATACATTATATATATACATATACATATTTTATGTTTCATTTACATTATAATTTTATAGTTTTAATAGCTTAGCGTGTTTTTTTCACTTCAGTAGACTTATCACAGGAGAGGGTATTATATAATGCCCAAGATACTTTTTAATCACCCTTTAAAATTCTAAACCTTTTATGAATAAAAATAAGAATGATTTTCTTCGTCTTTTCGGTTCTGGATAAACCAAAAAAAAAAACTGCTTAAAATAAAAATGCACCAATCAAGAAAAACTTGAATAGTAATTTTTGCCAGGAAGAAAATTTACGACTGCACAGTCGCGTTCTTACATCGATTGGATATAAAAGCTATATAACAAACATAAAATAATAATTTTTCTTTTTATTATTCTTCAAAACTACAATCGTAATTTTATTTATATATACATACCTACATAATAATGTGTAATAAAAATAAAATAAAAGAGTTACACTTAATCTAACTTCTATGGTATTAAATAGCAGAGAACGCGTATAAGGAACTATCAAAGTTGCGACTGTTAGGATCGTAAAAAGAAATAAATTCATTCCAAGCTTTAAAAAAAAAACTAAATTTTAAGATTCTTTTTTATAGCCAAAATGGTAAAAATCAATTTCACCTGCTCCTTTATAAGTTATACAAATATGTATATACTTTCCTCAGCATATTTTTTTTTATTTAAATTTTTATAGTTACTGGATATATATCTGAAAAAAAAAATATAATCAGTAATATTATAAAAACGCTGGGTTATTGGTTTATTAATTTGCGAAAAAAAATAAGGAAAAAAAATAATTTGATAGTGCTTAATTTGTGGACCAACCACGTAGCTTTAAGACATATTTAAAATTTAATTGGGAATTATTCGTGCCTTCCCTTGTAATCTATTAAATCAGTAAGTAGTAAAATATATTCACTCTAAGAAATATTTGTTGAATTTTACTTCAATAATTGTAGGCAACTAATTTCCTCCAATTATTGTAGTAAAATCCAACCCATGCTTTAATTTTCAACAATTTTATTTCTTATAAATAAGCACCTAAATTTTGAATTTTAAATAAAAAATGATGAAGATTTAACATAAATAAAGATTTAAAATAACATAAAATGATGAAGATTTAACATAAATAAATTAATAAAATATACAAAAGGATTAAGATTCAACATATAAAGCTTAATCTTCAACACAAAATTGTTGAGATTGAATACAAAAATATTTCAAATTCAACTTAAAATGTTTAAAACAAAGTAATTATGTCAAATTTTAAACATAAAAACGCTGAGTTTTCATTATTGGAAAATTAGAAAATTAACATAAATGGCAAATATCAATATATAATTATTCAAGATTCAACAATTAATGTTCAATCTTCAACATGGAGTGGTGAGATTCACTATTAAAAAAATGAATAATTCAACATTGTAATGTTTAAAACACCACATTCTTTGATGAATTTCAAACATTTTTCTGTTGAATTTTCACCAAAATAATTTAGGTATCAACATAAAATTTCTGCAAATAAATAAAAAAAATAGTAGGTAGTTTATTTAAAAATATTTATTATACATAGTATTTTAAAATAAAATAAAAAAAAGCACAGGCTTTGACTCCATGTCATGTTCTTGAGTATTCGAAAACTGTCTTACAAGAAAACAAAATCATCATTTATTTCAAAAGCTTTCTTAAAAGAAATTCTATTTGATCTAACAATTTAGAATTAAATAATTTAAAATTAATTAATTTTTTTGATCAAATTATTTTTTTTTTAACTGACTTCATGTCATAACTTCTAAGTAAACATTTACTTTTGATTGTGTAACTTTCGAATTAGGTTATTTATTTTTGTATTATTTGTATTATTTTTTTTCGGTCCTCTTGGACGATCCGGATAATGATTCAAAAAAAATCTTGCTATAAAATCCAAAGTTTGCGATGCTTCCTGTGGATATTCTAAGTTAAAAGTATAAGAAAATGCAATGGATTGCATTATCAGATCCATTATGATAAACTTTTCTGTTGATACAATTATATTTTTTTCTATAAAAATATAGCAAATTTCAGAATCTAATGATGTTTCTAGAAAGATAAAAATATGTATAATAAATATGAATAGTAGTTTGACATTTTAATTATATAATATAAAAGTGCTATTAATTTACATAATTATATAATTATAATTATATAATAATTATAATAATATATTATAATATGGTAATAATTATAAATAATTATAATTATATAAAAGTGCTAAATGCTCACGTATTATAGCAATCCAAGCCCATCTACCAGGTATACCTTTTCTGACTGTATCCAATGTAGTACCAATCTGAAAAATCGAAAAATACAAATACGGAAAATAATAATTTTTTTAAAACTTACTGAAAATTTTTGCAATATACATTTAAAATCTTCCTTAAAATATGTTGCAATTGAATCGAAAATGGCCATATCGTCACTTTGATTCTCTGATATTTTAAAGTATTGCATTATAGATTTTTTTTCTGACTTATATGATGAGTTATATAATTTGTCAGCATTTACGGCTAACAGCTCTACAAAATGCTGATACAAACAATCCCTCTTAAATATATATGGCCAATTTTCTTGGATTTGTATGATTGTAGGATAATTATCTTTATCGTTGAAATATTGGCGCTGAATTGCATAACACTCCTTCATCAATTGCAAAATTTTTTCTTTTTCACTAATAAATTATTTAAAATAGGTAAATGTTATTATTTTTGAAAAATATTACTTGTTTGAATAATTACCTTATAAGGTCTGGGTTATTTGGAAACATGTCCATTAAGTTTTTTTTTTTGTCTTCCATGCTAATTCCGACAGATAAATCTTCAATTATGTGTGGTTGCCAATTTTTAACATTATTTTTAAATGAATTTATCATTCTTCTTTTTTTTATTGGAATTTTCGGACCATTATGGTTATTAGATTGATGATTTCGGTAATTATTACGATTTCTCATCATCGTAATCAACATTTCAGAAGATGAAGAAATAACACGATTTTCTTTGTCACGTTGCTCAAATGTGTCCGGATAAGTGTTAACAATATTTTCAGCAATGGAACGTAAAATTCTTATTGGTACATAATATGATGTCCGCCGAATTTCTTCAACTACGAAATTTACAAAACAGCTTAGCCTATTCTCAAGCTTTTGCTTATTATTTATCTTAAAAATTATGTCACTTGGTAAATTTGACCAAGGTATTTGAAAGTCGGCAAATAGCTTAAGCGCTGCACTATTTGTAGAGGATGATGATGAAAATGCAGTACTACTCATACTGAGTGTGGTAGTGAGTGAATTTGGTAATCCGGATACATTAGAATCGTCTATATCATTTTGATCGACAACATTACTTTGATTATTAGATTGGGAGATACAATTCAGATCAGCAACGTAATTTAGAATTCTGTTTAATTTATCATTTTGGAGTAGTGGTTCACCTTCAACGGATTGCTGATCAATTATAATTTTCGGATTCTCCACATACATCGTAGGTAGTACAGAATTTGGTGAAGTCCACCGATCGCCTTCATTCAAAATCATAAAACATACATTTTTGTCAGCCAAATATTCTAAAGTTTCATCATCAGCTATTGTTGAACCAGAATTTTCTGAAACCAGTTTTGATCCGTGAAGACCATCATAAGTATTTGCTGAAAATATAAACAAGAAGTGTAAATTAGTTGATTCAAATCTATTTGCATACATTTTTTATACCTTTATCTATAACTGCAGATATAAATACTTCCGCTAAAAAAGTAATTTTTGTGCCACGATCTGCACTGCAAACTTCAAAAGCTCGTTTTGACATATTGTAAATATCTAGATGGAAAAAATACATAAACATATTAAGTATTCTAGCTAACTTATTTTCAAGGATATGTAACATCCAATAAAGAAATATATTAGCCATTTTCATAAAGAGCCTTATTAGAAACTCACAATTTAAAATTTTATTTTATTATTTGCTATCTATTATTATAATTTGTTTGATTTTTAATTGTTTTGTTTATCGTTTTATTCAGTTTAGTTATTGTATATACATATAAAGGAATTAAATGGTGAAAAGTAGTATTTATTTTCTTTAAGTAATAAAAAAATTGGTTTAGTTGAAATTATATTATCCAAATTAATGCAATCATAATTGCAATCAGTGTTATAACTTTCGTATAATGTTGTATACTGATTATACCAACATTTTATAATTGATCCATATAAGACAGCTTTATCGTATGAACAATTTATGAATATAGCTTCAATTTTTAAAATATGAATCATGGCTTGTTCGTCTTGTTTTACTAAAATATAAGAATTTTCTTTATATGTTGTATTTAGATGTTCAATTCTCTTAGTACTAAATATATATTCTGGTGGTATTTTTACATTATAAATATTTCTGGACAATATGCTGACATCATTGGCAATAATTTTTAATTTGTATCGATCTTTAGATATATGTGCTTGGAACTCTTGGTGGTTTTTAGCAAGTGAATATGTAATGTTTTTAAAATTTCTTATTTTTTTAGCAATTTGCTTAAAATATTGGTGTTTTTGTTCAAATCCCATCGTCCAAAGACTTCTTAATGGCCCCATTTTTCGAATTAAGTCAGGATAATGGCATAAGTAATGATGTTTTGGTCTGAGTTTCATATTGGGAAAACTGATCTTTCTGTATAAGAAATAATTTTCAATGTAACTTTGTAGTAAATAAGTTTGTTGTAGTGAAATTTCAGGTGCACAAATAATTCGACACATTTCTACCATAGTGCAGAAAAAATTCCACACAGGATCTTCAAAATTTAGACTAATATTATGAAAAAAATGTGGTAATAGTATTAAGGTATTCCAAACTTCAAATGCTTTTCCAGGAGTTTTCTTCATATGTATTCCAATTTTAGGAAATGAAAGTGATAAATGAAACTTTTTTTGCAGTGATGACAAAAATATATTTAAACAATTAAAATTTATTAATGCACGCTCGTTAAAGTATAATAATATTTGCATTAAATCAAAAGGAATGAAACCTTCGAATAAATCGTGGGCAATGCAAGGGGGAAGCCCAGGATTACAAACATGAAAGTGATTTAAATTGTTAAGAATAGAATTTGTTTTTATGCCCTTTTCCATAGCATTTTCTGTACTTATTAAATTTTGTAAACAGTTTTTATAATTTTCGGGTGTTCTCAATTCACATAATTCCATATCTTTCTTATTTAAATAATCCCTGGTATAAAAGCAATATCTACAAAAAAAATCACTTGTACTAAAATTTTCAGAAAAACCTCCTATTTGATGACTCCCGAGATTATCTCCAATCACAGCAAAAACGGAACCTTTAAATGTTCTTATAAGCGATTCTTCACGAGAATTTATTTTTATGCCATCAGTCTCCAAAATTTTCAAATCTCTTACTATAGGATCTAAGATCTTATCAAATCCAAATAATTTTATATATGATTCCTTGCACAGAAGAATTAATTGAATATTTTTTATTAAAGACCGATATTTTTTGTTGATATTTCCAATTACCATATAAATTCCTACCAATTTATGTTTGGCTTTGGAGGACCCTAATGGATTACATATTTCAAATGCATCCTGAAATAAAATCAACTCTAGTTTGTTTTTGCTGTTGAAAAATTCATTATTTTTATAAATAGTACCATCATTGTAATCTAGAAATATTTCTTTTTTATTTTTCTTTTCTTCATCAAACAAGCTTTTAAAGTTAGTATTTTTTAATAAATTAGTTAGTGTAGCTAAAACAGATACATAATAATAACTGCAATCCTTATGGAAATTATCCCTTCCTAAATTTATTTGTTTTAATCCCACGTAATCATTTTCATTTTCAATAAATTTATTTCGGTTAAAACGGTTTTTTAGCAAATTTAATTCCGGAATATTTATAACGTTTTGTATTATTTTATTTAGATCTTCAATTTTTAAATTAATTTCTTCACCGTGAATAAGTTTAACATTTTCTAATAATTTTTCAGTTTTGTTTGCCAAAATTCCACTGATTTCATCGTGAATAAAATTAAGAGCTTCATCGGAAACAGTATATCTGTATTTTAGGTTACGGAACAAATTTAAAAACTCATTTTCATCAGTTGTTGTTGTTATGGAATTTATATCTAGTACAGGCTCCAGATTAAGAGTTGAATCAGGCTCCAGACTAAGAGTTGAATCATGATTATATTGGTTTTGTATAAAATTATCTCTTTTTTCATTTTTATGTTTTCTAAAACAATGTGACCGAAATGTTGATTGGTTAGTAAATTCTAATTTACATTTTGTACCTGGACAATTTATTTTTTCACCAGCTTTTAAATGATTTCTCATATGAGCCATAACTTCACAAAAGGTATTTGTTTTAAATTGGCACAAATTGCAATTATAGGGCACATTACTAATATTTCTGTTTTTTTCGTAAGTTTTATCAACGTTTTTTATAAGAAATGAATGGTGTCTATACCAATGTATATTATACGAACAATACTTGGAGAATTTTTTATGACAATTAGACCACAAACATTGAAATTCACCATTTATTTTTCCCCTATGTATATATAAATGTTTATTATACAAGCTAATTTTATTTGTTTTAAATTCACACATATTGCATTTCAACAACATTTTGAACAATAATTAATTATTTATAATTTTATAAAAAAATTTATAATGCGTGTCTTGGTATTTATTACAAATAATATTTATAAAGATTCAACAAAATTTGTTAAATATTAATTCGGGTCAACGAAAAATGTTTAATATTCACAATTTTTGATTATTATTTCTCATTTTTGTTTAATATTAAACATTTGAGGCAAACAAAATGGATGGCTTTTAGCAATCATCATGGCAAAAAAAAATTAAACAAAATGATTTAATTAATATTTGTAAAAAAATATTTGAATTAATATTAAGTAATGTACTTATAGAAAGTTTCTTTTCAGAATAATAATTTAGTGTTTATTGTACAAGTTAATAATATTTTGATTTTTAAATTCACACACATATATAATATTGCATTGCACGATAATTGTTTTTTTTTTTAAATTTATTTTTATCAAATAGTGTAAAACGCGTGTGTTCTTTCCCGATCTTAAATAATAACTAAAATTATTCATGCAACTTACTATACTTCGTACAAATAAAAATCGAAAAATTACAACATTAAACAATATTTATTATATATTCAACAAAAAGTATTGAAGATTCAAGAAAAATTGATGGATATTTTACCAAAAATTATGAAGATTCAACAAATATGATAAAATTTCCACAAAAATGATGAAAATTCAATCAAAATGTAGAAATGTGATGACGAATCATCAAATATGAAAAATATTCAACAAAAATTATGAAAATGCAACAAAATTTATTAAATATTAATTTACTTCAACAAGAAGTATTTAATATTCAACATTTTTTATTAATATTAAACAATTGAATTTTTTAAAATGGATGCCCTCTATGGAAACATTTCTTAGTTTTTTAGGCAACATAAAATTATAAATCTTAGTTTCGAATATATAATAAATTATAATCTTTTTAAAAATTATACTTTATTGATTTTTTAAATAAATTAGAACATTTAAAATACTTTTTATTTAGTGAACAATAATGTAAAATATACTCACCTTTCAATTTAAATTGTACGTTCTCAATTACAAATTTTAAACTTATTATTAGCGCGCACTTCACTTAACAACTTTCTTATTAGAAAACCAAAACAAGAATGATCTTGCTCTAGTTTCTAAAGCAATAATGCGTGCGTGTGTGGTGGGGAAGTGTGTGATGTAGATTATTTAAACCATTTTCGCTTAATTTTCAGCATTTTAACTGTTTTCAATTAATTTTAAATTAAACAAAAAAATCAATTCAACAGAAATATATTTAAATTAAGCAATTGTTGAATAACAATCAAATATACTACTAATTATAAGCAAATGTTTGTTTTTACTACAATTATTGTATTAAAATTATGCTAATTGCTTAAAATTAATCAAATGTTGAATTAAATTATTGTAGTAAAATTACTATCATTTCTTAGAGTGTTGATAAGATATTAATACATATACTATCGGATGTCGCAACGCAGCATCTTCGTTAACTTTTGGTTAGTCAATTGTCAACCCACAAAAAACAATTAAAATGTATTGTAAATTACAACGAACAGATTTAAGTTCTATTTCTACCATCATAATTAAGTGTTCACATCAACAAAGGTGCCACGCGGTTAGTCTTTTTTGTCCTCTTTGACCCTTTTACCTTTTTTACCATTGTACAGAATTATATAGTTATTAAAGAGAGAGAGAGAGAGAGAGAGAGAGAGAGAGAGAGTGAAACACAATTTATACGGTTTTTGACATTCCAAATAATCCGAATTTACATAACCTGAAAATTCCTTAAAAATTCTTATTTTTATTCACCTGAAAATTCCTTAAAAATTCTTATTTTTATTCATTTTTGCAAACCTTTTCAAATTTAACTTATATTTAAAAAGTCAAATTTCATAAAAAAATGTTTTCTATAAACATCGTCCTTTGCCAGAATATGCGACATCTAGAATCGACCACTTGTTTTCGGAATCAATTAATTTTTCGAAAATTATTTCTTCACTACTTCAATTAATTTTTCGAAAATTATTTCTTCACTACTTTCTTTCTCTCTCTCTCTGTCTGTCTTTCTGTCAAACATATGTTTTTATAGTATCTTGCGTTTTGTCTTGCGTTGCGAGAAAAAATACTTAAATTTTTAAAAAAGCTTAATGAAGGATATCATGTCATTTAATTTACAGTATAAAAGGATTAAAACATAAAACTGCCCTCTAAGAAATTAAAATTGCCTTTATATTTTGTTTAATTACATTTGGTGTCAAACGGTATTGTATAAAAGGAAACTTGTCTTTTTCGAAAAAGTGTAAATGTGTTCCGCAGCACGGAAGCACAAATTTTATACTGATACACGTATTCTTTGAAAATTTTAATGTTTCTCTTCCGTTTTATTACATTTGAATCTATCCGAAAGATCGTCCCCTTTTTTTAAAACACTTAAAAATAATTATACAGATACTTTAAATAAATTATAAAGTAATCTCTTAACCATTGACTAAGTTTATATTATAATAATTTCCCTGTTTATATAAAATATTATAATTATAATGTTGGTTATTGCGTGAGACTTTTCGGAATATTTTTTTGTATTGACATGTCATATTACAACAATACGACGACTATTCGGCATACTGCTAGGCTTACAGAAGATGCCAATATTAAAACAAGATTTTCCAGTATAATGGAAAGTAACATTACCTTATGTATATTGGGCATTACTAATTGTAATTATATTTTGTAAGTTATTTGCACAGAATTTAATTATTATATATTATAGAAATAATATTTTGTGAAATTAAAGTATTTATTTTATCGTTACATTTTTTAATTCATATAAATTTAAAAATAATATTTTAATATAGATATAAATATAAGATTTCAAATGATTACGTCATCATGATGATATTATAATAAGGATAAAAATATATTATTAATATTTTTAATAAAATTTATTAATATTTAAATTACCACATTTTTGAAAAATCTAAAAAAAAAACAGAGTATCTTTTATTTGTTCAGAAATTATACTGCATTAATAATGACCTAATAAATGATTATTTTAAAGAATTTTTTTATAAAATAAAATAATAAAAAATTGTAACGTAAAAGTAATAAAACTCTTAAACTTGTTTTGGACAAATCCCGATCATAAAAGTCCATATTTAATATTAAGCGTTCTTTATATGCAAAAATTTTTTTAAAAAAAAATGTATTAAAGATAAATATTTAAATTGTACATATTATAATTTCATTTTAATCAGGAAAAAAATTTATTTCTATTTTATTTCAATAAAATTACAAATATATTATAAACGTAATATAAAAATAAAAAATCGTTATTTATATATTAATTCAATTTATATTACAAGTTTGTAATATCGGAAACAACTTCTTTTAAATTAATAGCGAAATTATCAGAGAGATTTTAACTGCTATAAATATATTTCTATAATTATACTGGAATTTATTTAAACTATATATAAATTGATTTTCGTTATATTTAATCGTGATTTATTATCAATAGTATATGAATTAGTCTGCTAAGTAGTTAGTTTTATACAAATTGGACATTGTTTTATGATGTTTGTTATATAGTTAAGCTTAGTATGTAGCTCGAGTAAAGTGAAATTTTAACGTAAATCTCCAAAGATCTCCAAATTCTCCGGTGAAATAGCTGTGAGAAATTTGTGAAAATTATTTTGTAGAGAAATTAAACAAGTTAATTTGACATTTTAGTATTTTGACCTTTCAAATGTACATTTTCAATATGCAATGTAATCACTGCAATATAATTAAAGATAAAATAGCAAGCATACTATTAAAATGTGACATAAAGCTGTATCTACCAGAGTTTTCTCATATACAAATGCCTATAAAATATTTATTTAATTATTGATTTGTAAACAGGATATTCGGTTGTGCTCAGTCAAGAAATTTATTTTCTGTTAAAATGGATTTAATCTCATATTGATGAATATATAAGGATCATTCATAATAAATTATTGTCAATAAATTGGTTGATAAGCTATAATTAAATTTACCTATCCAGTTTAGCAAAAAATAAAAGCCCTTTTTAACTGAAAATGCATTTTCTTTACGTTTATGTAAATAAATTAAAATTGACAGAGGTTGGATATATCTGCAAAAATCACGAACTATTACAATATGATTTATATTGTATATTACATTATCATTTATATTGTAATAAACTAATAATTATAATTATTTTCAAACTAAGAGAATAGGATTTTCTTGTAAATTACCTTAATCAATCATTGATTGAAAAATTTTACATAAACATTGATTTTACACAAACTTTATTGCATTAAATTAAAATCATTATTTTTCCATCATAAAATAAATTGTTATGCATAATCTTACAATCAATGATTGATTAGATAATTTACATACTAAATTAGTAATTAACTTAAAGTGGTATAATGTAACTTCAAGACTTATAGCTTAAAGATTTGTAATAACCCATTTTTCTATAAATTCTTTCCTCATACATAGTTCTAATACCACCAGGGAGAAATGTCACCTTCTTAAGTCGGACTGTATCAGAAACAGTTTTGTTCTATACAAGCATTGCTACTTCTACTCATTAATATTTAATTTTTTGAAAATGATAATATAAATGAATATATTTGCATATATTTATTTATTTATCATAAATTTACAGAGGACATTCTTTATTAGTTATTTATGCAATTTGAACAGCGTTTCGTTATTTGTTGAAGATGCATTTAAATAACATGAAAGCGAAAATATTTAACTGATATTTAAAAGTTTTAAAAATTTAAAAGTATATATTTGAATCCTTTACGCGGAACTGAACGAATGAGCATTACCATAAAAACAGTCAAATTTAATTATATAAATATTGTTATTAAAGAGATATAATAACTCGTTGAGAAAAATATGAAATAGCATAATAATTCCGAATAAAATATACTAATTTTCGACATATTCGAATAGATGTTCAAACATAATGATTAGGACTAGATATTATAAAATAGAGTTGATATCTTGTATTTTAGCCAAAATTTCCCTCAAAACATTTTATCTCAAACATGTAAATATTTATTTATCACAAGAAGCCATTTATAATGGGTAAGAGTATTATAGAGAATGAGAAAACAACTTAAAATCTGTTTAGTGTAATAATTGTGTCAAAGTAAACTTTTTATAGATTTCTCCAGAAAGACAGTTAAAGATATGTATACCCTGATACACTTGCGCTTTAACAGACTACTGCCCCTTGAGATATGCAATTGGAAAGTCAAACAAACTTACTGTCGATCCGGATAAGGATGAAACTTCGAATTATAATGTAAACTGTAAAACTATTTGCCGGAACAATCTCTGAAATATCTGGATCGGGGATTTCTAATCCATTTGGAAAGTTATAGACACCATTCCATTCATCCACTCTTGTTGGATATGCATAATGGATTTTTGGGACATGATACTATGGAAGAGCGATAGTACCTTTAAAACTAATATTATATATTGTAATTGATATCATTTGCTTCATGAAAATAATTTTATACTCTACAGAGCATTATACTTTTTGACAGTTTTTCTCAGCTGTTCGAGAACCAAAAAATAAGATTATTTATTAATCGTAATAATATTTTTTATTTAATTTCATTTACAATCAATTCCTTATTTAATTATCAACATTTTATTAAGATAAATAAATTATTTATATTTACAATTCTGTCAAATATAAAATATACTACACTGACACTTATCGTACTGCAATATAGTTATATGTCTCATATCTATAATGGAGTACGACAAGAGCTTAAAGGTCTTACCTGTTATTATTGCTTCCATTACTAAAAATTCCATAAAAAATATTTATTCGAAATTTCGAATAATTTTTAAAAAAAATCACTAATAAATTAAAATTACCCAAAACTTAAACTACACCAATATCATACTTGTTTATCTACATATTATGCGCAACACCACCGGTATTTTTTTTTACAACAATAAAGGATGTCCTATCTAATAATTAAAATGTTTTAATAAACTTTATATACAAAATAATAATTTTACCAGTTTCAATTTAAAAAACTAATGGACAATAAATCATAAAAAAACATAAATAAATTGTTGGGTAACATGTTTTTTTTTTCGAAACTATGCAAAGAAATTTCGCCTGCAGAGTAAGTAATATATTTTTATTATTAAACATGTCTGAAACATGAATTTGCAACCTGAATTTCGCATATATTTTTAATATATTATATTTTAATTTTATAAACAATTTCTTGAAAAACGATTAATTATTTATATATTGTTTGTATATTATAATGTAATATAATTCTATTTTGGGGTTCCGTCTAAAAAACCTGTAACACGTCCAACTAATTTGAACTAAATTATTAAATAATTGATCTTCATGCGCCGCACAAGGATGGTATCAAAATGCATTGTTACAAGAATCTTAAATTATTGCCAAAACACTTGTATAACATATTTTATTTGTATAGATAGATGGATTATTAAAATTGAGTTATTTGATAAATTAATGTTGTCCCATCAAATAACAAGCAAAAACTGGTTAAATAATGACCACCTGTAGATATACTTTCAAGCAAAAACAAAAATTGTTTATGATGACAATTTTTTTATATTTTATATAATTTTTTACGGATATTTTCATCAGTTTTTTTTTTTTTTTCTTTAATTAAATTTAAAATTGGTGATGGACAAAAATAATTCCAAGATATAAATTTAAAAATCTATAGTATTTTATACGAACTTAGATTAAAATCTTGCGACGAGTATTTTACTTCCCAGTTTATCAAAAAAAAAAAATCCGCCTTACAAAGCCCACAAACAGAATTCTTCTTTTTATAAATAATTAACACTTCAAAAAAGTGCAAGTCACATTAAAACTTTATTAATTTAGTTTTAAACTGATACTGACAAGAGTAAAACTTGAAGCTATATTTTAAAATAATTTTTCATATATATATATATAAATTATGTATGCAGAAAACGTCACTTCAGGCTTGTTTACAAATATTAATATACCAAAGATACCCTTTTACGATTCCATGTGTTATTATATTTTTTATACTTATTAAGCTCCTGCACCTTTTGCTTGGTAATTAATCATAAATTTTAAAGGCAGACTTATGAATAAATAAGCAGATAACATCTTTACAAGCTTTAATAATTTTATATACAGTGTAAGTGTATAATTCGATTCTCTGACACGGACCTTTATTTCGGAATGAACTACTTTATATTATATATATATATATATGAAAACAAGTTTTGAGCTAAATGTGAACTTAAACTATATGCAACCGATACATACGAACAAGCTTACTTTTATACATTAAAAATATTTTGATTTACAATCATTTAATAAATGGAAGTGTGTTTAACTTCTTCCAGTGATTTATATTATGTCCGCTCAAAAATATATTTAAATAATGTCTTCCTATGTTCACAATTTCATCCAGAATATATTGTGATGGTATATTTATACTTTATCGACTTTTTAGATGATTGTTCAAATTTAGATCACATATTGAATTAAATTTATTTTTGTTAGTATCATATATACATATAATTATGTAAAAATCTATGATAAAATCATTATATCTTTGTAATTGCCATAGTTATTATTATTACTAAAACGAATATTTCGGATACGAAAATAAAATTTCCCGCTGAGTGACTTGTACGCTACTCCGCTAGTGTAATAACTGAATTATAATTATAGAAAAATAGTAAAATTAAAAAAAAAAATCATAACCTAGGGGAGGAAATAACTCGTAGTTATGTTCAATAGTGATTTTTGTCCTTAGGTGATTTTAATGATTTGTAATTAACAGTACCTGTGTAAAAACATTGCTTTGTTTACAACAATTTCTTAGCAATATGTTGCAGTAAGATTTTAGATGAAGGGCACATAATAAATGTATAGCAACAAAGTTTTTATTGTGCCAGAAACATGTTCCATATAAAACTAAGTAGTGTACTAAAATACTATACATATGCTCTACTAGAGAAGAAATGTAAAATAATTACTATATGCTCTAGAGAAGAAATGTAAAATATTTCGCAAATTTAAGAATAGACGCACTTAACCCAACTATTATTATTAACGCGATCTCTATGTCAAATTTCAGTCTAATAGGATAGTTAATACTGTATACATACTCTAGATCTAGAAAACATGAAATATAAATCGGGAATTTGATCAATTGAAGTAAACAACCTCAAGTTTTATAGACACAAACTAGATAACCGCTACACGTTTAACGTTTACCAAATTTTACTGAACTGAATAATAATGACATGACATGACTCTACCTAGACTATTATAGAACATCGAATAGAATTGGTTTTATAAACATCCTTAGGGAACTAAACAGAACATATATTAGATTTGTCACTGAGTCCAAGGAGCACTAAATATAATGACAACGCCAACATCTGTGTGACATGTCATTGAAATTGAGTAAGAATATTACTGTATTGTGTGGTGTAGAACATTTAATAGATCGATTCAATCTTTTTTCACACATCAACAAAAAAGCTAAGCGAATCTATGTGCAAAATGTCATTAAAATCGTAAAACCGATTTTGAAAGCTGTTGGGTTCCTCGTACGTATTTGCAATTCGTTTTTTTTTTTTTTTTGCAAATTCTGACCTAAAAAAAAAGTGAAGAAAAACATATTTGAACGATGTCGATTACTTTTGGGTTCGACCCCGTAGTAACACTCATAGTTATTCAAACTACTCGTAAGACATAGTATAAACCTTTCTCCCTAATTTAAAAATAACAATTAGACTTAAGGGCTAATTTTATTTTTAATCGACAAATATCAAGCCGTGTTTTTTACAAAAAGATATTCTTTATACATTTTTAATGTGTTTTCATGCAATTATCAAAAATTATATGGCTCTTACGTCAATCCAGTCTTTGCAAAAATTACAACCGCTTTTATAAAGCGCACAGAACAAACTATACAATTAAATAAATATATACAAACCAATTTTAAACACTGAGCAAAAGCTTACAAATAATTGTTATGCTGAAGAGTTTTATTTATCTCGATAAACCTGTGCATGTCAATATCCATACATAAATTTTCAAATTTATATAAAAATAACCTATAAATAATTTTATTATACAAATTAAATTGAAATTACCGTAAGGTAATAATTACCACTACATTCTAAAAATTAAAGGAGCAATTTAAGAAAGTATTATTTTGATTGATCGAAATTAAGATAGATCGCTACTATTTGTTGAACTGACGAAACCATTAACAGAAAATTAAAGTGTTACAGTAGAATAGAATTAGTTATTGAATGACCACATCCAATCCTAAGCTGTGTTCCATCACTAGTATGAGATAATGTGAGAACATAAAAACGATAAATATTATAATGTGAATATCTTATTAGAAGATCTGAGTTTTACATTTTATTTACGCGATATTATTACAAAGCACTTAATTTACACTTATTACTAGCATTGTTGAGGTTACTAGCACAGTCGAAGGCTATTGATTAAATATCTTTAAAAAGCCATTAATTCAGGAAACCTATAAGAAATAAACTTTAACCAATTTGTTTGGTTAAACTGTCGACATCTTTTCAACACGGTTTAATGCAGTTTTGGTTAATGCATTATTTTTTCATTACACTCAGAATTTTGTGTTTAACTTAGGTTAAACATCTCTTGTGAAAAATATATTGTCAAAATTCAAAAAATAAATGGTATGTTTTAAAACTTAATCAAGAGACATAGATTTTATTTAACATGCAACATTTGCATATTGTTTCTACAAGTGTTTTTTTTTTCCTACACCTCAATTTACATATGAGTTGTTAATCAATCTTTTAAATTGATGTGTATTTAATTTATAATTTGGCACCCTTTCGGAAAATAACAGTCTTTAAAAATGGATATTTAATAAAAAACAGCACATCAATTAAATGAATAATTGAAAATATATCAGATAAAATATACCTTATGTTGCCTACAGGTCAGATCAATTTAACTTTTCAACACTTTTTTTTAAGAGATCCATTCTAAAAGATGAAATATTACAGATTTGGTATTTTTAATATGCTTTAATTTTGATTTATTCTAATTATATGGAAGTAAAACATTAATTTACCAAATAATTCAACATAATATAACTTATTGCGTTTATTATATACCATTATTGTAAATAATCTTTTACATAAAGAATATTCCTTTTAAAATCCAGAATGAGAGATAGAAAAGAAATAAGAAACACTTTGTAAACTTCCATGAATATTCCACAGCCTTGAATATATAAGTAATTTTAGTTTATCTGATATGCTGTTTAAAATCATTCCATAAGTTACTTTTAAAGGAAAGGTTAGAACTTAATAACCGCTGATGGCACGACTAAAGCAATTTACTTTTTTTGTAATGCCACTTAATGGAGTTTTGAATGTACCTATACAATTTAATTAATTGTTAATCGACATCTGAGTACCTACTATCATGTAAAACACAAAATATGAAACTTATATACGTAGAAGGTAATTTTATTCAGGAAATATTTTGATACAACAACAAGCACAAACATAAATAACATGATATAATTTTAAACTTTATGATTTTAGTAAATTTAAAAATAAAAAATATTTTATCTAGAAATCATAAATTCAGGCTTTCTAATATATTGCAACTTCCTTTATGTGTTTGTCTGATTGTCTTAGCATCCTCTAGGCTACTTTTATTAGATTGGCGAAGATATAATAATATACAAGAAATTTTTGATTACTTAATTTTAATCAACAATTTACACCAATTTCATTTCAAGTACAACAATTCAGTGAATAAATTATTGAGAGAAATTTGGGCGTTTAAATACTTAATTAGAAATATTCAGCACAATTTTCAAACCATTTTTTTTTTAATAAATTGTATGATTTTGATGCTATAATTAATTATGTAATCATAATTAACCACAATAACGTTTAAACCGGGCGTATCAGTTTTACGGAAAATATATGATAAAGATCAAATAAAAATCTGTCTAACCTGGCTTGGGAACTCAAAGGCCAATTAAAGTATCTTTAATATAGAATACATTGTGAGGGGTTAGCATAATTCGAAATTCGGACTCAACGTTATGAAACAGGATGAAACGAAAATTAAAGCAGCTTATAACTTTTCTTTTCAAGTATAGTTTCATAACTTTGCATAATTTGCATTGTGAATGGTTCTATAATTATTGTAAATAGTGTTGTATTGAAGCAGCAATCAGTTAGTTATCCAATATTATAAAAAAAAACTAAACTCCACTTATCATAACATCAAATATAATATTGAATTTCCGTAATGTTTCTGATTTATCTACAATATTATTTTAATAAATTGCATTATAATCCAGGCTTTAAAAATTATTTAAATTATAGTTTAAAAGTATCAATTATTATAAAATTAAAATATTTCTTATTTCGTTCTATGTATATAAGATATTATAAAGTTATTTAAAATAATATAAAAATTAATTTAAACGATTACAAGAATTTTAACCCGTGGCGTTATATATTATATTGATATGTTTTTCTAATTTACTTTTTAAGATTACAAGAATACATATAATAATAAACTGCATTATGATCTTCATTTTTTAAACTACATAATTTTATATTATTATAATGTACGCTAAAGTTATAAAAATTAAAGTCTAAATATGTTGATTATATCAAAAACCATTGTACTTCCCCAGGCAAAGGAAATATAATTTTCGATACACTTAATAATTCGACTCCCAGTCACGTAACATTATTATTGAATTTCTTTTATCGTCGTCCGCTTCTGCAACATCTCATACTCGTATTACTAACTGAAATTGATATTGTTTCGTAAAAATCGTACATTTTCATAATTCCGCAATGTTAATTAAAATAAGTAGATATTGAGTATGTATTTCTTTATGTTACTAAAATGGTGTTTTGTAAAGAATCTGAAATTTAGCTTAAATCGGTAATCGTATTTTATTCTGCAAACAATTTTACTATAATAATAACAAATAATATTAAAAATATTTGAAATATTTTAATTGGAAATTTAAAAATATTACCAAATATATTATTATTATTGTTGAATTTTAGCTTCTGTCCTTTCTGGGAATTCATTTTTTTTTTTTTTTTTTTGTAAATATATTTTTAAGAAAAATTCCTGGTAAAACTTCTCTTGCTGAAATTTTTCATTTTACTCAAACATAGTTGACAACACAAACACTTTTACGTATAAAATAATAGAATTGGTGAAATTTTAAATTTTAATGTATAGGTGGTACATGTATATCAAAAAAATCCATATTTTAAATCCATTTGCACAAACTTATTACTCAGACGTAATACACATCAAACCAATATCATGCTAAATCTCGTCTTCGGCGTTCACCTAATAATGGTTAGAAATATTGTGTTATGTGTAGCGAAGAAATTCGTCATCTGCTTTTATTCATATTTATTAATTCTAATTTTACTTAATTATTCTTTTATATCCTTGTTATTTTACAAGTATTTAGTATAACTAGGAGTGTTGCATTGAACTTGTTGGTCAAAAAAATCGATTTGGCTCAAATTTTTTTCCAGGTCGTTTTTCAGATCGGAGAATCCGAAAATGCAATAAAAAAATATGTATGTACGAGTATGCTCTAGCTAGATCATAAAAATGTATATCATATTTTTTTTCAAATATTTTATTTTATAATTTTATCATATCAAATACAAATAAAGTTGGTATTAGATTTTTTTACTAAAATCCTTTTTTTAAAAAATTATTTTATTTGATTAACTATAATACTTAAATACGGTAGTTAACGATATAGTCATCAAAACTTTTTTAATTTTGGCCTATTTCGTTATTAAGAATGAAGAAAAAACACATGTGACCTCAAATTAACTTAATAATGAATATAATTCTTTAAGTACATTACTTAAATATATTTACATATTATGAAAAAAATTGCTGTGCCATTATCACTATTGCTACTAAAATTATTATTTCTTCATTTTTATTTAAAATAATTAATCGATATCTGAAATTGATTTAACAAATTATATTAAAACGTACTATCATTATATAAATAAATTTACTTTTATTTTATTCAAATACTTGACATTTTACTCAATGAGTAGCAGTATATTATTTATATGTTACCCAACTCAGGCCATAGCAAATGGATGACAAATTTATCATTTTTACTACGAAATTTTAATAAATAATTTCTGTTATCATTAAAAAAAATCTTATTTGTTTTTTATTACTATTTTTTCTTAATCTTAATAAATAAATAAACAATAAATAAACTTTAAATTATATTAATTAGGTTTGACTAATGTGGTAACTTGTTGTCCTTGTCCTTACTTTAAAATTTATTCTAAAAAAAAAAATATTACTCGTTTTAAAATAAAAATGCAACGTTGCAATACTATAAGCTGTGAATTTGGAATATTCCTCATAATGTTCATTTGTATGATAAAAGACAAATAAGGCAGCAATTAAAAGTTGTTTTTAATAAAATGTTTCATATAGTATAAATATGAAATTTATTTGATTTTTAGAAAATGTATATTAAATTCTTTTCAATTTTATCTATCAATTTTGATCTGTATTATATTTAATGTGCTATAATAATACCAGTTAACTAAATACTTATTAACTGCTTGTTATTATTAATTATAATTATTATAAATGCTAACAAAAATTTACTCGACATACAAAAACTTTATCTAAATTAATCGTACATGCCTGCATGCAGCATATATTCAATACGCCCTGGCTATTACCATTTTTATGTCTGCTGGGACACCGTTTGTCCATACAAGATAAAATTATATTCTTTTTCTCAAGCTGTTTTCTGGTTTTAGTTGTAAAAACTGCAATAGCTGGATCGTCGGCACTTGTATCGTTATATCGGTAATTCAATTATTAATGCCTTAACGAATCAATCAACTAGATAGATTTCAAATCTTATCTATATCAACTAGATCAATTTATAGTTTATATCGTATCTGTTTCATATATATTTTATCTATGGATTGCAGACTTTGTTGTGCTAACCAATATTTTTAACATAATGTTCGTAACCTAAAATAATAACATTTTAACTAATGCTATTCTACTTACAAATATTTCTAGACTTGTTTTACAAAACTGATATATACATACAAGAGCAAAATCTATCACAACTTCCTGAAGATTATAATCTCAATTTCAATTCATTTATGAAATATAAATAATAAAGTCTCATATTTTAGAGAAGGCGGCAGCTCCTCATAATTGAAAATAATAATAAAAAAAAAAGATTAAATAAATTTATCTAAATTTGTCTGAAACGTTTAAAAACGAACCAAAAACTATCAAGTATCTTTTGATCTAAAAATTGCCGCTATTATATAATTTTTTTTACATTGTTTTTGATTGGATCTTCTATATTTTTTTTTTTTTTTGTCAAATTATTAATTTTATACCAATAACTATTAAATACAGATTATAAAATCCTTTTGAAAAATTTTCTAAGAAGAACTATAAAGACAACAAAATTAATTCAAGAATAAAATAAAATTAAAAAAAAAAACATAAAAAAAGCACCGAAAAGCTTCATAATTCCATTTGGACATGAAGGAAGACATCTCAACGCGAAAAATCATTTTCTATAATGGAAATTATAAATAATAAGGATCATGATTTGCAAAAAAAAAATATATATATAAGGTACACTACTATATTGCAGAAACATCAATTTTTATATAGTGAAACAGAATAAATCGTGACAATGTAATTAAATCTAAATATAAATTGGAAATAAATTACAATTTATGTTACATTAAAGTGAATAACGAAATTAAAACAGAAAAACAATCTTTCGAATATATTCCCTATTTGAAGGTTATAGGTCAAGGGAACATAATGTAATAAAGTTCGTGGACAGAAAAATACATATTACATATATAGCTAAACAGGCGGATATAAAATATATAATTTCAATATTTTTTATTAATTTTTTTTTTATCAGAGTCTTGTGTGTTAATAATTCAGAATTCTGATGTTTATATTATTATATTATAAACAGAATTTGTAATAAAGAATATTGTCAAAAAATTAAAATATTATTCCCTACAGCTAAATTTTGTTTGTTTTATGTATATTTTTTGAAGTTATAATAACAAATTAAAATTGAGATATTTTTTTTATTGTATATTACAATTAGTATATATTATAAATCTCATAAATTTTATTTTATTTTGAGTTTTCTATATTAAATTGTGTAGATTTCAAATTTTATAATATAAACAAAATGTAAATCAATATTCAATCAATATAAAAGGGTTTGTTTAATGTTGCTTAACACAAAAATAATTTTTTTGGTATATTAGAGTGGATCGGCATTCCATCATACCAAAGCCAGTAATAGTTCCGTTCCATTCCAATCGATGGTTTATATTTTCTCATCCTACTTTGACTGGCTTGATTTTATCTAATTTCTAGTTTTCGTATTATGCTTGGAAGAACTGTGATAGGTGTGTTCCAAAGCTTCATTCTACATCTCACAACTTCTGCAGAGTAGTCAAAAGTAACCTTGTTCAAAAGATTAATTTTGCACATCGGAGTTTGTTAAAAGCGGTCTTAAAAGATAAGCATTAATGATTACTGACCTAAATCTTGTATCTATTTTAAGAAATTCCACTAGCAAATTATGTAAGAATCTTGATGAAGTGATATATTCTCAGAGAAGATACTCATCTTATTGAAATACTTTTTTTACTTAATTTTTAATTTGTTATAATCGTAACGTTTCATTAATTTAATATTGACATTGAAGTTCGTTGTTTTATTTCCTTTGAATACATTACTATTTAACATATATAATTTTGTTTGAATTAAATTCTGTACGTTTACGTATTTTCATTAAAAAAAAATTTAGTATATTAATCATGAAATTTAAAAATTTTCTGATTGTGCTACGTAAAGCCCGCCCAAAAAAATTAGAAATTAAATTGGCCGTACAATCAAAGTATTTATTTGCCCACCTATCTCACAACATTTACAAAGTAGATTTATAGTAACAACTAACCTTGTAGGTTGTAGCATATTTTCTTTAAATGAAATAACCTTTCAACTTTAAAAGATCTAAAGCTTATAAATGTCAAAATTCTTTACAATTAAATTGACAGCTTAATACAAAAATACAAAATTCAAGTTTAATGCAAAATTGAAAATCATTAAATATTGGAAAATTGAAAAAATCTGACATTGACTTTGAGTTAACAATTTACTTGTTTATGAGTGCCTTTTAAAAGGAATACTGATGCGTAGTCAGTTCTTCTTCAAAGATGCCTTTTAAAGGAATATAATTTTATTTTTTTCATGAAAAAATAAATGAATGATTAATATTAATTAAGTACAATAAAAAATTCTAGACATCATGTTCAGTCTTTGCAATACATAATATATTTATTTAGAAATTTGCTGAAATTTATGAAAAATAATAAAAAAAAAATCATTCAATAAATATAATATTTGTTGTACTTCTAACGTGCTCCTGTTACAAATTACCAGCTTTTTTTTACGCAAAAAAATCGCTTATTAGGTATGCTATATTTATTTTTAGTTTATTTTTGTTAACATTTTTCGTCAGTCAATTATATTAAAATCACAAGTAAGCTCAACACTACATATATATATATGGGGTTTACATATATATATATATATATATATATATATATATATATATATATATATATATATATATGTAAACCCCATACAGCATACAAATATATCATATACATACACCATACATTATATTGGATTATTGATTTTATACTAGAGTAGAATTTTTATTACACATTTTTAAATGAAAAAAGAAATATTGGGGTTTGTCAAAACATACGAATAGAAAATCAATATTAAACCATAATACATACATTGACAACATCTGCGGCGACTACATATAGACCCTACGATGGATGCAATTACAATTAAAAAAATAATATTTCTTTTTAATTCCGTTGATTGTTTAGTATTTAGCTTTGTTTAATTTGTACTCAGCCACCTGAACCGCTTCAAAATTATCAAAACATAAATAAATTCGAAATTACATTTTAAGCAATTCCAAATTAAACATTGATTTCCATAAGTGCGAAGTTTGTAGTTGTGGCGGTTTCGTCCAGTATCATATTTACTATGACAGCCTAGGCCACTCATGATAATTAAATTTCTTCGTTTAGCATTATTAATTAAATCCCTCAAATGTGTTGATATTGTTAATATAAGAATATCTGCAAATGTTGATATACCTACAAATTTAAATTAATAATCGTAAAAAAGTCCATTCCTTTATTTTTTTCAAATCCAACAAAAATTTGCTGATTGATGAATAATCATTCTCATAAATAGTTAAAATTTTAGGCTATTATTTTATATTGAATTTATGGAATTAAAAAAAAAATATAAAATCAGGCAGAATTTTTTTTTTTTTTCAAAATAAATTAAGATATAAATATGATATAAAAACATAAATCATTGCAGAATTACGATTCTAAGGTTTCGTTTTAGTAAAATTAAATTTTACATGTTCTTTTGTGATATATATTTTTTAAGTAAACCGGGAACGATTCAGAGAGAATAAATTACTTAATTCTGAATGCTAGTCAATTTTTCAAAAATATTTTCTATTAAGATTTAGAATTTGTTGAATTTATTTTTAATTGTTTTTTTTTTTTCATTTTAATATTTAATTATCTTTATAAAGAATTATCATTAAACATAAATTTATTGTATACGATGGCACGGTCGACCTGAACTAACATTTATGCTTATATACGATGAAAATGACCAGTTTTAAGAAATATTTCTTGTGCTGATATTTTTCATATTCATTAATATTATTTCATTATTTGGAATCATTTATATTATCTAAAATATTACACTCTGATTATAATTTCCAATATTTTATTGGTAATTAGCTTCCAAGTCAAATGTTATGGAATATTTTAGGATAAGATCGACCACTAAAATGTTAAGGCTAATGCTGTAAAAAGTTAATTTAATCGTCAGTTTGTATAAAATATTAATAAGTAAATACAAAATCTATCGATTTATAATATTATAAAATTAAGTAGATTAATTTATTTGTAATGATTTGTATAATTTATAAAAGGAGAAATAATAATTAAAGCAATATAGTCTATGTGAATTAGGTTTGATTATTTATTTGAAACAAACACATTAGAGCGTGCATAAGGTTGATCTCAAAAGAATTGAAAGAAAATATCAGTATTAATACATCTATTAATAATATCTATTTTAATATATGAAAATCAAATTAAACAATCATAAAGTTTATACTTAGAAATTATTGTGCGAATCGGATAACTCAAAGGGCGGCATTTAAAGGTACACTAGATTCATAAGGACATTATGCTTCAGTATTAAACAAAACTTAATTAATGAACAAAACTTAATTAATAATTTACAGATAACTCCACAAAATACGTACTTTAAAGTTTAAACACAAACCTCGCAGAAGGTTCCAAAATCGGAGAAAAGATATTTTCATCGTGTTAGGTTTGTGTGTGCGTAAAGCAATTGTAATTTACTAATAATATTTACTAAACATGAACAAACTATGAGAATATTAGATTATATAACCAAACTTACTAAAATTGAACAGAACAGGAACAGGACTCCTAGCTTTAGATTGGAAGACAATAGAAGAATAAAACAAACAACGCACAATGATCACTCAGAAAGTGTTTAAGGCGACCAGAAAGACAAATTACAAAGTCGCAAGACAAGTTAAACAAATTCGACTAAAGATGAAAAACATATTACAGAAGCAGATAAAAATGAAAAGTTAAGTCCAAAAGAAATTAAAAGACAACTAACAAATTAATAATAATATGTATTGATTATTAGTATATTAAAAATTGTATTATAAATATTAAAATATAGATTGTAAAATTCATAATACTATACTATACTAAACTAAATGTGTATACAAACAATCCGATACTTAATAATTTCTCTTAGCAACAAGAACTCGCATATATAATTGCATTTAATTTTTACTGAAAATTTTATAGCAACCATCAACAATAGGAAAAATTAAAAACAACATTTTTATATATAAATATAAGGTACATGTATTATGTATATATATATATATATATATATGTATAAGTATATTAAAAAAAGCTGCTTCAAATTAAGTTTCAATTTAAATAATTTTATATAAAATACTGAATAATTAATAAAAATTATAAAATATAATTTTATTGTATATACTGACAATTTTCAATATAAATGATATATTTTTAAATATACCCACATTTCTGGTTATATGATTTGAAAATGATTAATTAAAAAAAAAAATGGCGAACTTTACATTCGTGTATTGCCTATAAAATATATTAAAAATACAATTTGTCGACTTATTCATGAACTTTTACATCGGAAAATCAACTGCACAATATTTATTCACTAATACTCAAAGACTGTATAAAATTACTATGCACTTTGTGAAAAGCTTTACACATTTTTACACTGTATATATTTATATTAAAAAAAAACTGAATGTATAAAAATGAACAAGATGTTGCAAATTTGTATACAACACGTGTTACTAGTTCCCTTTTAATTTTTTTTTTTATTTTTATTATTATTATTTTATTTTTATCAAACAATTTCAAGGCCAACAAAAAATTAGTTGCGCAAAAACATTGAAAATTATTTACACCCCACCACTGTTTCTCAAACACCGGCCACTGCATCTACTATAGTAGTATTATATGAAATATTATAATATTGCACTGAAATATTTCAATTGCATACACGTGTAACAAATACATTTACATAAATATATAGAAAATTTTGTATGTACTTTAAAAATATATGCACATATATATAACAAAATAATCAACATTTTTTTTTTTAATAGCTATTTATTATGTGTACGTACCTCGTAAATATAGATAATTTCTAGTCAAAATAAAAAAAAAAAAAAATTAATTAAAATCAACATTTTTATAATAATTATTAGCATGAAATAAAATTTTCACTACATCTAACAATTGATACGGGGAAAAAAAATTGAAAATTTTTAAATTCGATTTTTCCAATACATTTTTCTGTATAATATAAAAATTTTCCTTTTAATTTTATTTTTATTTATTTATTTATTTATTATTTATGTTTTGCATATTTTACATTTCAAATGCTTGAGATAATAATTATTTGCACCAAATCAATACGTCACTTGTCATTATTGTATATTTTCTGTGAACCAGACATATTCCACCCCAAAAACAATTTATATTGTAACAAAAGGTTCATAAGGTCATTTCAAAAATAAGAGCATAACAAGAGGGGTTCATTATGTAATTTATGTGTATCTATGTGTAAATGTCTGTTTTGCTCTTCGTAGATGTTGTCTACACAATATAAAATTTATATATACATTTATAAAATTAGTTATGTAATATAAAAAAGCAAAACAATCTTAGAAAACTTGACCTAATTAAGAAAGAGAGTTGATGTCTTATCTACTATCTCTATAATAATATTTTGCAAACAAACAAAAAAATCTAATAAAATAAACTTTGTGGTATGGTTACATTAAGTGGAAATTTATTCAAAAATATTATGTCATTATCAGTATTTAAATATTATAAAATAAATAAGGAAAATTTCTAAAAAAAATCAATTATTTATGCAAATATAGTTATGAGTATAATGTCTCTATAATTATACTAATTAAATAATACTGCCAAATAAAGGGCAATAGTTAGGCTCTGTATTGTATTAAGTTATATTATGAAATTGTGAATGCAAATTTTCTTAAGAACTTAAAAATAATTTATTTAAACAAAACTAATAAAGGACTATAATAAACTAATTATTTCCAAATAAAAATATGTTCTGATTACTTGTTAAATAGTGGCAATACCGCTGCGTTTTTCACATCATAAAAATTATAGATATTATTTATAAGCGTGTGTTACGATATGATGACTATAAAATTTACAGCTGAAAAATCAACTTAATGCAAAGTAATTTAATAATTTTAAAGTACCGAGTCAGAGTTTGTAGTTGGTACCGCCGTTTGATCTCTAAGATTGAATTAATTCATATTAATATTAATTACTTATGTATTTATACTGTTAAAAATTAACCTCTTTAGGCCTTTATTTAATTATCCAATATTTTGTCAATATCAGAAAATTTTATTTTTCTTGACTCTAGAGATGACAAGTCGATGTTTTTACATTACAAATGGCTTGGCTGAGTCGATGTATTCTTGATATTATTTTCAGCCAAGTCATAAATTTAAAATTATATTATGAATGTCCAGATAAGAATACATAAAAGTGTCAAAAGAAAACACATCGAATTTATTACATTGCTATACATTTTCAATCACCATTTTATTGTGTCTGACGCTATAAACTCCAATGTTAGGTCATACAACAAGATTTACGTTTTAAATAATGACTCAAAGATTTATATTCTAACTTATGACTGAAAATTGCCAACAATTCTAAATTGCATTATTTAATTAAAGCTACTATTCTATAACAAGACAAGTCAATTTACAATATATTTGATAATATATTCTAACTTAAGTATAATGGATATTCTAACTCAATATTAATTAATTAAGAGTTTCTTTATATTGAGTTAAGTTGCATTTAAGTTTTAAATCAACATTGAATAACTATTACATTAAACTTAATTAGGTAACCAAATTCAGGTAAATATTATAAATTAGAATAAGTAAACCATAATGCGAATTATTCTTTTTATTCAATTTTTATATTATATGTAAATTGTATGTTTTTCCGCAATTATATTAGAAATTGATTCATAAATGTATAAAATGTTTATTAAACTTTTAAATGAAATGATCTAAGAATATCTTTTATTTATAGATTTAATCAAAATTTTGAAGTGATATCTGCTCATTAATTTCTTTATTTGTATTTCAAAATAATAATTTAATACTAATTATCTATCACAAGAAATTTATATTATTTTTACCATAATATGATTCAAAATTAATGGAATTTTGGCAACTGACATTGTTTTCAGATTAACTATATAAACATATAAATTGGTCATTAAAAAGTATAGCTGTCAATAATATTTTTAAAAGACTTAAATAATATTTGACAATTTATCATATTTTTCTGTTTTCGTGCGAATCCATTGAAAATTGTTGAATTTTATCTTTAATAATGTTTGGGCAACAGAACGACTCGTTATTTATTATACAATGATGCCAAATGATTAGGGAGATATTATAAATTTTTGTAATAGGTTTTTATAATTTTCTTTTTAAAAATTGTATAAATATCTTTGTTATATAAATGAATTTATGTTTTATTATGTTTTTGATACATTGATGTAGTTCGTTACTTCTTCTTAGTATAAGCTAACTTTAATCTAATATAGATTAAAAAGACTCCAGTATAACCAAAAAGACTGCAGTATAATTATTCAAAAATCTCGTTAATATTAAAATTCGAAATTCTTTAGATAAGTAACTTATTTTAATTATAAAGCTCAAGCGGTACTCAAAGTTAACGTTCAACAAATGGTTTCTTCACAGACCAATACTTATAAGGTTCTTTTCCACAAAAAAAAAACAATATTAATTTTGTTCGGAAGAGGAACAACCCGCAAAGGGTGACCAATGGATACATTCTGAAGAGATATGTTTAAATCTCAAAGCAGATGTAAAATTGATCCGACCAGAAATATTCAGAGTTTCTTATTCTTGTGCATTAAAATATTTGTATGACTGTCGATATGGGAAACGACACCCATTCAGTTTAACGACAGTATAATAATTTGCATTTAAATAAAATATACAATGAGAAATAAGAACTTATTAGTACTAACTGATAAATATGTTAAATTTATAATAAATAAAATATACAAAAAATATTTTCAAATTATTGATAATCTCAAATTTTTATGCATTTTTTAAAAAATTACAATGATTTTAATTTAAAAAAAAATTGCAGAGTCAAAGTATAATCGATTAATTGATGAACGGAAATCGATAGTAACGTCTTTAAAATAAATAGAGTACATATAAAAATAGATAAGATAATTGCGGTGCCAAATAATATTACGATATCAATAATATAAATAATAAAATATCTAATTTAAAGGCAAATTTAAAAATGTATATTTAATTTAAAATATTTTTTATATTAAGTTTTATTAGATGTTTTTATGTTCATTGCATTTTGCAGCTTAAAAATATTTTTACATTAATCTGCAATCATTTTTATAATGTAGCAATGAAATAACATTAAAATCTTTCAATTATTTCCATATATTTTGTTCAATTAATCTTTTGATTTTTTTAGTTATTAATTTTGTCTGTTGAAGTTCATAAATTTCCTATTCCTAATATATTGAAACCTTTATTTTTTTCATTTTTGTTAAATTCAAAAAAGAAAAAAAGTACAAAAAATCAAAATATCAAAATATTAAAACATTAAAACCAAAGCTGTTTTTGTTTCTTAATCTAATTATGCACATGACTGCAAACTACATCTGACAAATCTATTTCAATCTGTGTTTAGCAATGATTTTTTTCGCTTAAATAAACCAATTAATAAAATTTCCTATAAAAACCAGACACACCAGTATTGTAGTATCCCGCACGTCAATTCGCCTTAGCGTACTTTTTGCAAAAAAAAATTTATGAAATAAAATAAAATTAATAATTTACGTGGTCAGTTGCTTAGTGTATCGTAGAATATTGCATAAAATTTTTAAATTAATTTAGTAAAATTATTTTTATACAAAATATATATTCAAATGAATTGAAAAGTTAATGTTTCATGTTACTGGACCTTATTCTTTGCGTTTAATTAATGCCGCGAAAACACTAAATGATACTTAGGTCCTTAAGTAACCCTCAAGAAGTAAAAGATTTCTAAGGTAAGAGACATAGCAGTCAGGCAGGTTCTGGACTTTTCTATACAAGTTTAAATATCGACCGACTATAAATTAACATGGTAAATGCAAGATTTCTTTTAGGTCGCGGTGTGAGTATCATCCCTCTCTACACCGTTTCATGTTCATAATAGGAATTCTGAGAAAAGACAATAATGTTACAATCCGTTATTATTAATTTTATTAATCGTTAGTTATTTCGTTTGTAGTTAAAAAAAAATTCTAAATAATTCTAAAGAATTGTTAATTTTTTAAATATGATTGTGGCGTATTCCATATTATATCTCGTTTCGAAAAACATCTCATATCCATTCATAATCGTAATTAATTTAGCAGTGGTGGCTAGGTGCTTATGTGGTAATATGTGATGCATAAATCCCTTAGTTCAACTTCGTTTTTATATACTCGTAACTAAAAATAGTAAAGTTTGAGAAAATTTATTAACAATAAATGTCTACTATTACAATATTCTTCAATATAAGAACAAAAATTAAGGTTTGAAGTTTGAAATCCATACAAAATTAGTAGATCCAAATTTGCAATAGAATATCAGGAAATTTCTATCATTAAAATGAGGAAGCCAAAGGTCGAACCCATCCCTTAATGCCATTTATACAAAATAACATAATTCGTAATCATTTTTCTATCTTTACATTAATTAAAATTCTTTACAATTTGTTACCTTTTAATTTGTGAATAATTTGGAAACTAAAAGACATAATTATAAAGTTGTGACAGAAACTAAATCGAAAAGAAAAAATTATGCCTTTTGTCGTTATATATTTATGATACAAACAAAAAAAATATGAAAAAGAATTAATGTCACTTTGCAAAATATCTGAAAATCTGACCAACAAGCTGTCGTACTCATATACACCATTTACAAAAACTATACTCCATCAACAACAACAACAAAAACAAATCCTTATTTTTATTAGCATATTATCAACATAGCTAAAATTACAACAACAAAAATTGTGGTAGGTATAAATATTAATTTTTTGTCTGTCTAACTAGGCTAATCGTTTCAATCGAAATTTTTACCAAGTATAAATTTATCGAGAAAAATTGATTTATTTTCGAAAATTAAATGTTAATACAATTTCAACTTTAACTTTGATCAACTCTTTAAACAAGTAATATTTCATTTAAACACTTTAATTCTCTGGCACAATCTCTTTTAAATTATATATAATTCTTTAAAAGATTTCAATTTATTTATTTTAAATACACATTATTTTATATATCGATAAACATATTCATAAGGCGATAAAAAAAATACAATTTTTCCCATCATATTTAAATATCAAACGTAAATTTCGGACGACAAACGAACAAATTATATGACGGCAACGACTAATGTAGGTTTTACATGTGCAACAAAAATTTTATTTTTGATGTATGTGACAACGTTAAAACCAGAACGAATCAAAAATAAGGACTTAAAATAATAAATTTTCTACATTTACTATGGAATTGAATGTGAAGTTGGTTAGATTTTTGAAAACCATTCAATGGTTTTTGACTATAAAAAATATACGCATGAAAAATTCTAAATAGAAGGATTTTTATTTTGCATCTTAATACCGAAATGTGACATTAAAAATTAAAATGAAAAAAAAAAAAAAAATATTGTAAAATAAATTTAAAAGAGCAATTTGAGAAGTGTGTACATATATATAAAAAATGATGAAAAATATATCATGATATAAAAATTATGTTTAAAAATAAATTTGTACTTATTTGACCCCAAGATTATTTTGTATTGATGCATTTAAATTTTAAATACTATATACATAAAAAATTATGTGTGTAACTTAAAGATGCGTAGTAAAAATAATTGATTTTGAATATATATTTTATTTTTCTTTCCACATCGAGAAATATAAATAATTAAAAATGTTTTTTTTTTTTAAAAAAAAATGATATAATAAGGGGTTTGTTAAATTTCCGATGTATATTTTTAGTTAGATGAACGGAATTTATGAGATTCAATTAACGAGTCAATCTACTTTTTAAACTTCTGTTAATCGCTTTTGAAATCGGTTCCAAAGATATTAAATTCCTTTAAAAAATAAATTATAAATTTAATAAATAAAAGTATGAAATACATACATATACATTTATAATATAAATTATTTAAATAAGAACATGAAGCTACTGATTTTTCTAATGATTATAGGGGTACGAAATATCATGTCTCTCAATGGTCAGTTTTATCACAAAAACACAAGTGTTTTTTAACTCACCAAAGTCGGATGGAAAATTATTTACAAATTTAATAACAAATTAAACGCTTTCGAATGGCGTTGATTTAAAGTTTCTGGACCAATAAAATCTCGAAAATAAGTAATAACAGACAATTAAACCTTACAAAACATAATGTTCTATTATAATATAGAATAATTTTCTATAAATATATTTTTTTGAAATTACTATTTCCAAACTGTCAAATTGAAATTAAAATGTATATTATAAAAAAAATCAATTACTTTAAAAACATGCTAAACAATTAGATTATGCTTGTTTGCATTATATATGAAACGTAAAATATGTTCAATTAATAATAATATATTCGGAATTTGTCGTCCCTATATACAAATTTTACTCTTGTCCCAATTAACTTTTAGCTATGCAATTTATATTGTAAAAAAATAAAAACAAAATATATAAAATTTATTATAGACTTTGTCTGATCCGGATCATTTATATACAACTTCATACGAAACTTATTAATTGGCTGCATAAGAAATAATTATTTATTTTGAATTGCTCTAACACCTGTAAATATATAAATTATTTATTATAATAATAATAATTTTGTTAGTTTAAGGAAAAAATAAACATTAGATGAATTATATATTTTTTTTTTCTTTGTAAATATTTAGTTATATATATTTTCTCCATTTCTGGTACAACATTTGTTAACATGGGCGAGCCGTACAAAATGACCACCCCGGTGCACAACAGTTTTTTTTAAATATTATGTTTCTATTGAAATCATTCGGTAGACAGAAAATGAATAACGGACTTGAAATTTGGGGTATGAAGACTGAATAGACCTGTAGATATAAATTATAGGTCGCGTAAAATATTAAAATAATTATAATATATAAATATTATAAATAAAGCGTATAACTATATAAGGTTCTCTTTGGTTTGTTTTCATTTCGGCCTCATAAAATTGAACGCCAGTGTTACAGTATTTTAAATATATTAAATTTTGCTTTTAAAATACAATAATTTTTGCGTCAACTTTTATACTGTATAAAAGTTTTGAGTAATTTTTTTTTTTTTTAAAAATAGTCTACATTTTTTTCTAGTATTTAATAGGTAATTGATTTATTAAGAAGTATACGCCTAAGTATTTCACAAATTCTTCGTGTTAAAGAAACATACATATGTGATCACTAAAGTGATTTGCAAAAATGTGATTTATGACACAATTAAAATTCCTGAAGAAAAAAAAAATCAAGTATCAGTTAATCAAAAGTCAATTGAAAATATATGCAGTTAAGTTGCAACAAAAATGTGCATTTATTATGATCCCTAAGTAAAAACTTATAATCCACATACAAATTGTGAATATAAATCTGAATTTAGGCAGTTATCCAGGGCCCACTTGACTTCTATACACAAATTATAATGTAAATGCATATTGAGTGTTTGCAAATATTTTTGCTTTATGGTATTGCAAATCAAATTGACATTAAGGTGAATATAATATTTTTCAATCAGTATATTAACATATTTACTTTTCGTATTTAAAAAAAGGTCCTTTAAGAATCTTTGTTCTTAGAGCTCTATCGCACACTAATAGAATGAGACATTCTGAAATAAAGTAGCAATGTAGTTAATATTCAGCACCAATTTTTCACCTTCCATGATGTTATGTTACACCCAATAACAATATATTACTACGATATAAGTTTTATGTATATACGCATATATATTAACTACCGGGATGCAAATTCTTTAAACGCACTCTACCTCTACGCAATTTCTTTTTATCCGAAAGTGTTTCATAATAACTAACTACAGATATATAAAAAATATTAATTATAGTATCATATTTTTTATCATTAATATGACAAAAATATAATTAAATTTATTTTTTTTAAATACACAACCATTATTCAAAAATACCAGTCCGTGTTTATCGATTACAGTATACCTATATCTACTGGCATAAGCCAGTACATCTACTTGTCAGAACTGATAAATGACAAACACGATTTATAAATATAATATTGAAATGAAAAGATTTAAAAATTCTTTAATGTAGTTGTTAGCAATGTTAAAGTAAGAATGTTAAAAATAAAAATGAAAAAACTCACATTAATTATATATATATGTATATATTTTTGTTTTTCAAGCTCTAACCGCGTTAAATAGCAAGAATATGTAATTTATATTAGAGTTTTATTGGCAATTTTAAAACAATTTTTCGTTGTTGTTACTTTTGCAGACATTTTTTTTTTTAACTGATATTGTAAAGGAAAACGAAAGAAATTTTTTAAACTGGGTGCTCCAAACACTTTTAGATGCTGTTGTGGAACTGGTTTTTCTCATAAACATATACCTAACTATATATATAAATAAATATTAATATAATCATACATAAAGTTATTGTGATGGAAATAGCAAGATACAAAGTAAAATTTAAAAAATATTCAACATAACTTTAAATCTTGCCATATCTTAAATTTCAATTAATGTAATTTGACGTCAGTAATATTGACAAAGCGCGCGACATAAATATGATATATAAATTGCATACAATTTTCATTGAAAAGAATTTCCAAGGAAAATTTTTTTTTTGGAGATGCATTATTTGATTTTTATGGTTAAGTATTCTAACTCAAATATTTATCATATTTTGCTTAATATTGATCGCAAAATAATACGTAATTATTATGGCAAGTTGGCTTGCAATCGATCAATCAATCTCTTTAAAGCTTAATTAACTTGTGTTAGAGTAATGTGAAAAAAAAATTGTGGTAATATGTATATAAATTTAATTTAATTTTTTAATTAAATCTGTTTACAAAGTTTTTTTTAAAAAAAAAAAACTATTTAAAATAAATTTTGTCCAAACATTTTAGTTAACCAATGTTATCTTGAGTTGGAAATTATAACTTAATCTGATGAAAATTACCAAATATTCCATGTCAAGTCAGAACACAATCTGAAATCATTGTTGAGTTATGAAATATTTTAGGTTGAGTTACAATAGTAATGTAACTATTTTTTTTTATTCTAACTTAGTTGTTTATTTATAACTAATTAATTTGTTAATTAAAATGTCATATTTTAATTTGAAGCGATGCAGAAAAAAATTATCTTTCTAATACATAAAGAAATTTCATGAATTTTTTTCATCTAGGACTAGGACTGAAATAAAACAGTCAAAAATCTGTATATACTATATGGCCCGGCAACATCGATATTATAAATTTATTAGAGTTAAAATGTTTCTATTTATTTATTAAAATCCTGATGGTTTTGGTGGTCAATTATTATATATATACTCATATTATGTATAAATAACATTTAATTGTACCTGAATGACTGTTCATTCAGTTGCAATGAAATGTCAATATTACTTTCTCTACTTTGTTAATAAATTAATCTATATTTATGCTCGGCTAAGACTAAAATAAGCAAAATATGTAATAATATTAAATATTAAAAAAAAAAAAAAATCGCGAAAAATTTATCTTTTTTTTAACAAAAAAATATCTTAATTCAAACATCAAAACCGGTAATATTTTTACACCATATAGTGTCAAAAAATAAAAAAAAAATCTTTAAGTTTCTGAGGTGGAAAATATATCAAAAGAAAATCCTAAAAATTTAGTTTATACCGATTTTTGTCGGCGAAATGATGCACACTTTTGGTACTATTGGAACAAGGATTTAATTCAAAATTATTAAAACATTATAATTATATTCCCTGCTGATAAGGTTATTCCAGCCTTTACTAATTCTCATAAATTCTACCTGTTCATTTATCACTTATTTAATATATATTGAAATTCAATTTGTATGAGTGATTATCTGGATATTTCACTTGTTGTTACACTGTTTCTGGTGATGGGCAAGCAGTTGAAGTTACTGTACTTGACAAGTGATTTTTTTTTTGTTAATTTATAAACAAATTTAAAATATATGTTTACAGTTTTTTTATTTTTCCATATGAATAAAATATCAAAATGATAATTAAAATAACATTAAGTTAATGTCAAATACATGCAGAAGTTGTGGATTTGTTTACCATTTTGCATATTGCACAACAGCATAACTGCACCAAAATTATTTTGGTACTGATAGAATAATTATTTTACAATTGATTTTTTTTTTTTTTTGTTACTTTATTTCATTTTATTTAAACCTTCTTGGAATTAAAATGGTTACATTCGTAAGCGATAAAAGAAATTGTTAAATTACTAATTCAAATCAAATTAAAAAAATATATAAATTGGATTCATCGATGAATAGAAATATTTATTAGAAATCAATTACGTTTACAGAGTATTATAAGTATATTGAATTCTATCTACAAATAACAGGTTCAAGTACATTTCAACTTAACTTTATAGCAATATAGGTCTATTATTTACATTCCTATCCTATCTTTATATTGTAGTCAATTAAAAGATAATTAAATTTAATTTCATATTGCTCAGGATTCTATCAAAAGTTCTAATTATTGGTAAACAGCTCAATAAAAAGCGAATTTTTGCATCACCTGGAGAAAACCATAAAACGAGTACAGACAGAAATCCTGAACCAACTTTCATATGTTACTGTGTAGAATTCTCAAAAAAGAATATTTTCATTTTTAGCCAGTTACGAATAATTTCGACCTTATAATAACTCTTTACATACTAACTTGGTTGGATACATCTACCATACATTTATAAACATTATATTAATAAATGTTGATTTTTAATGATATACAGATTAATCAAATGCAAGTTATACACAATCATGACATTGACAAATCAAAATAATGTTTCTTATTAAACATATCATAAAAAAAATATTAACTAACTCTAATATGAAATTAATATTTTCCTACATATTTCATAACTAACTATTATAGTACTAACCATAGATTTATAGTACTAACCATGAATTGCTCTTTGCTCATTAGTGCCTGCTAATAAGGCTTAAAACTATATAAGAAATATTGTGTATATATTTCAAAATTTAGTTTTTTAAATTTTTAGAAATATAACAAGTTTTTTTTACAATTTGAAATTTTATACTTTCTTAAAATATGAACACGAAAGAAATCGTGAGGCTAAATAAATCGCCACTGTCAAAAATAAATGAAAAATAATAGACAATTTAAGTTTATAATAATGCATGATGTCAATTATTTTAGAAATATAGAAGAAAAGCACGTGATTATTGAAAAATTCATAGTAAAATATAAAGAATTATACGTAGCTATCCGGAGATGTTTATTTTACATTTACGGCGTTCATTTTGGCACGATTTCTACAAAACGAAATTATAGCCTATCGGGCACGAGCTATATGAGATGTATGTCTATTTAAATCAGTAATTGTTAATAACTGTCTTTCGAGTTAAATGTTAGATTAAATGAAGATATGATGGAAAATTACTAAAAGGTAACTTACAATTAATTTGCTTTTTCATTTGCTAATAAAACATTTTGTTTACATCCTTTTTTATTGATATTTTTTTATAATTTCCAATTGATTGATATTACTCAAAGCTCTCTATAAATATAATTATCATATGTTTGAAGGAGTGCGGTCTATTTCTGTAATCCTGTCTCAATTTTACAACTATTGACAACAATTCTTGCGTAAGGAAAGCTTAACACTATAAATGATTGAAGTTATTTCACATATAACATACATACTTTTTTAAAATCTCACGACAGTGCTTCAGTACTAAAACAATGTATAACTCCCTATTTAAAATATATATGTTAGTTTAACGAATAAAAATTTTGACAGGTGTAAGTGTCAATCAATATTAATTTTGACAGGTGTAAAATGCATTTACAAGTAAATAAAATTTAATGTAAAAAAATTTTTTAACTTTTTTATTATTTTCGAAGAGAACTAAATTACAAAAATAAAAACATTGAAAAAGTCTTTCGTTAATGTGCGACCATTATAAAGATTATGAACTTAATTGAAAGAATACCCATAAAAAGGAAAGCAAAAAATGTAAAAATAAATATTATAAAGTTATTATACAGAAACTATATATCCATACAAATACAATGTTAATATTAAAAAAAGTTGTTATAAAAAAAAATGTCCAAACTGCGTTCACTTAATATTTAACATCATTACTTAAAAATATGTAATTAGCATTAGTGCTGATTTTTTAAAAAAAAATAGTTTTTACTTAATGATTAAGGAAATCATTTCAATTTGAAAAACATATTTTGACTTTATATATTCCATATTTTGTTTGTCATTTGAATGTTTACATTGACCAAAAAATGAATATTTTGTTAGATAACAAATTTATGAGTTTGCTGAGAATAGATAAAAGAATTTCTTTTAATGATTAATCTCCAATATGGTAACGTCGAGTTGAAACTTCAGGGTTAATCATGAAACGACTGTTTGCAAAAATCCAGCTAATATCAAATAATAGCATCGGAGCAACATATCAAAATGAAAAAACAATATTTCCAAATAAAAACACTTTTAAAATAAGTAATTACATTTGGCACCTCTATATACTTTACTTTATAACAATTATTACTACCAACCTTTATTATTACTGAGAACCACATACAGCTCTTTCTTAACCTTCAGCCACAAATATTGAATATTACTCAATCTCAGTTTCGATTATTTTTAATAGCAGTCCTGTCGCCAACTCTCACATTGAAATTTATTACATTGATTTCCATATGTTGAAGGTTTGCGACGAACTTCCAAATCTGTATTTTAGATACATCTTATACGACTTTATGAAATAGAATTTTTATTTTATTATTATTGTTCTTAATTATTGCGCAACTAAAGATAGGAATTTTGTATTGAACATTTTATAATATCAAAATTATGTTGTTTGAGCAATTTATTTGGGAATATATCGCCTGCAGAGGCATGTAATCTTTCAGAAAATAAAAAAGAAGTCTAAAAATGTGTAATATTTACGTAATAGTTACATAATTTACAAATTAAAGTTTTTTTTTGGCAACTCCGCTCAACCAGACAACATGAAATTAACAAGTTAATTTATTACATATTTTCTTATTATGTTGAAATATGTTGAAAACTATCAGAAATAAAAGTAAAAATTGTTCTAAATTTTAATAAGCCTCTATAATATTAAATACATTTTATATTTTATTTGGTTTTATCTGTAATGCTAATTTTTATTAAATCGAATAGGAAAAATAAGCTTCTAGCTAGAAGACTAGAAAAATTAAAGTATTACAAAATCAAAGAGTTGCATAGAAAAAATATGTTTTCTAAATTAATTTAATTTTGCATAGGCGTATATTATATAAATTTAGTGTTGTTGAAGTCGACAAGAGTAAACCCTATGGTAGCAATAAATTATACTATTTAATTATTATAGAAAACTATTCATTTGGCATGTGGATAATTTTAATAGTTTTTGGCAAATTACCAAATATATGCACTTTGATTATATCTAATAATTTTTCGCGTAATTATAGATGTAGACATCTATAGAAATACTCTGGAAATATACATCTTAAGTATACAGCGCATATTTTGTATGCTTTCTTCAAAAAAAAAATAAAAAATCTGTCAGACAATACAATGCAAATCTAGGGTTTTGTTTGTTAAATATTTTGGCAACACAAACTTAATTAAATTTAACAATTTTGTGATAATTGGAATTTTGTTGATCGGTTTGTTAAATGATATCCCTTGAAAATAAAGACAAACTTCATATAAAATTATGGTGACCAGCCTGTTTTAATTAAAATAAATTCAGAATATAAATATTATTTCTCCTACTTCATTATTTTATTAATGCTACAAATTTACAATTGTGTATTTTATTAATTATTTTATTTAATAAATTATGAAATTTTTGTAACATAAAATGTCAACTTTGTAATATGTAATATCTTTGAGATCTTGCAATATATTATATATATATATACATATATTTATTAATGTTATAATATAAAATGCAAATTTTTATAATAATATTTTTTATAACATTCATTATTATATTACTGACAGAAAATGTTACGTGTATAATGTTACCAACTAATGAAATTAATGTTTACAAATTCAGTACATGTTATTAGATCATTTCTAAATTACAGAATTCTGTTTTCAAACACCAATCGAAATTTAAACGCGGTTGGCTAATATTCTTTTACAATTTAGACCTACTAATTGTACATGGATTCCAAGCTATAAAGTATAAATTAATTGTGAAACTTTTGTTATCATCAAATAGTCTCAACCATTAGTATTACAAATTAAACACTGCAAAATATATTATTAAAAATGATTTAAAGTTGAAGAGTGAACAAAGAGCTACTCTCAGATTTAAACTATAACCTAATGCAACGTGGAATAGTAAGTACACTTACACTACCCCAAATGCATGGCAGAGAATTAAAGTTTTTACTTTTTACTTACTTATTTACTCCATTCCGATATAGCACTTCATGAGCTTTTGACGGTTTTTGTAATTTCTTTTACTTGCATGTTTTTGTAATTTTCTAGAAAAGGCCAAAGAAATAATCTTTCCTTTTCCAAAAAAATACCAGCTATTTACCAGAGAATATTTACCAGCTATTTCCAATTTTAAAATGAAAAAAAGAGAACTTTATTTAACGAATCTTAATTTAAACATCGATTTTTTAATTAAAACTCTGCAAAATAATAAATAAAATATCGGCCCAAAAAATGAAATACTTCCTTAAAAATATTGTAATTTTCATTTTCAAACTTTACATTTTGGTGACATATTTACATTTTGGTGACATATTCCATGAGCAACAATTATTTTTCATTGCAAAATTTTTTTTAAAAAAACATGTGTTATTAATTTATATGATTTTTTTTTTAAATTTAATGTAAATATTAGTGGTTTATAAATATTTGCCCTTCTCAGACTTCAAACCAGAAAATTAGCAGGTAAATTTTAAGTAAACCCAAATTTATTTTATTACAATATAAAAAAAATATATAAATACAAATAAAACGGTCTATATATACATATATATATATATTAATGTCGTGTGTCAAATATATATATATGTCACATTATTATGTCAAACATATTTTATTATCGCAGATGAAAAGCCTTTCGTTAGCAATCTGCATTTTTATATATAAAATTGTTATATATATGTATTAGGTTTTTTTGGTTTCGTAAATTCTATGTTATTTTACAATTAGCGCCCTATTTATCACCTTTTACCTTAACGTGTTAAAATTCAAAAAAAAAATGGCATTCCATATCTTAAAGAATTTTATGTCTGCTATATATTTAATTCGTTTGTGGTTTTTTTTTTTTGTGACTGTTTATTGAAATGGCATGATAACATTTTACCCTTAAAATAATTCAGGTATGTAGAGCAGAATAAGGAAAACAAATGTAATTGGAAAGGAAAAACAGCTTAATTTTTTGTTTATTTTTTTTACCTCTTAATATCTAAATATCTTGTTGGAGTTTAAAAAAAGGGTTTTAAAGAAGAAAAAAAATATTTTTTTTTGAATAATATTACATATTCAAAGTATAAAATTGCAATTAATGCAATACATCATATTTAACATAATATATACAAAATCATAATTTTGATGCATAGTTGATATAAGAATGATTTGCATGTGCGATATTAGTTTGATTATTCGAAATTAACTCAATTTTCAATATATTTCTCAGTGTGATTTTTTTTTATGTTTGTATCATATAATAATAATATGTTTTCGTATGCAAATTTTGCAGAAATAAATGCATATTTATGTATATATATATATATATACATATATATAATGTACCCCAAAAAGCGTATTTATAATATATGCATTGATATAAATATGGAATATCAGATTATGGTCACTTTAAAATCACACAAAAGGAAGAACCATTAAATTGACACCGTCAAAATAATAATTCCCCCTATCGGCAAAAATATAATTTTTTTTTTTATTTTTTTTGCAATCAGATTTTAAGTGATAAAGGCAAATATTGAGTGTATAAATTTAGTCCTTTGATAATCTCTGAAGTGAGTTAACAATAACCAAAAATTGTTTGTCGATTTTGTGATGTGTGGTAAGTTAAAGTGGTCGTATTTATACATCATAACTAGAAATACCATTGTATTTACAAATAGTATGAGTTTTTAAACATTGACCAAATTGGTTTTTGGGGTTTTTAATATGCATTTTATGCAGGTAAAATATAGGACATTTTGTATTTATATAAATAATATATGATAAAATATTAAAATTTTTATGTTATTTTAATATATACAACATATATATTTTAGTACATTGTAAATTTAAAATGACCTAAAAGCTATGATAATATATACAAAGATAATAAGGTTAACTTGGTGTATATAAACTGATCTCTAAAAATAAAATTTGATATCCTATCTACATAAATATTTTGCAATATATATAATACTAATATATGTATTATAAAATAATTATTATTGTACATAGTTATATTTTTGGAATTTTGCGATTAATTCATTTTGAAATTATTTTATGTATACATTCCCCAACTTGTATTTTAAAAGCCTTATCACACAAAGGACAAATATTGAGAGTATTGGAAATTGCACTATTAGTAAGGTGTTTTAATTTTATTTACATAAATATGAATATGAATTGCTTTGATAATAATCGAAGTGTATCGTTATCTCTCTTAAAATTCATCAGGTTGATTGAAAATTATTTGTTTTATCATAACTGAATGCATGTAATCTGATATCTTTGTTATGCTGGGGATGGATAAAATAATTAAATAATAACTGAAATTTCTTTATATTTGTTATAAAGTTGTTATTTTAATTAAAGAGTTTTTTTTTTGGAATTTTAAGTATAGATTCAGGTTTTATTTTAACAAAAAGATATGTTATTATGTAAACTTATAAGGAAGTTGACACAATTTATTAATTTATAGATAGTATTATTAAAAGCATTTTTTGTAATAGTTTATTATTTTGTAGATAATATATATTTACCACTTTGATAAATTAAAAAAAAAAAAATATTAATTAAACTACCCTGAATTGTTATTGAAGTTAGAAATTATTGAAAAAATTGGTACACATAAGCCCGGTAGGTTTCCCGAATATTAATCATATAGAATAGATTAATTAATTACGGATTAAGATTTAACCAAGGATTAAATTGAAAGTGTTTCACGGAGTCTACTATTTACATTTTTTGGCAATTTGTAAATATTTAAATAATCTAATTTCTTTGATTAAATTTATCACGAATATGAGCGCGAAACCAAATTTTTCAAGATCGGTGAAAAATTATGTATCCACTATGACTATATTATGGCAATATGTAAGAGTCGCTTAAGTCGACTTTAGTGAAAATTTATATTTTTTCATATTATTATTCTTCTCTTTCTAATCTATTTTTGAGCTAATCAAATAATTAATATTCGCTGTACTTTATAATATAATAATAATAATAAAAAAAAAATTATTTTAATACATTGCATTATTAAAAAACAATTATTAGCAAATTTAAAAAGAAAAAATAATTTGTATATTAATTTATATTACTTAGATATATACTAATATTAATAATAACAAATATTTTAAATTTCATGTTAATTTTATGTTAACTGATTAAGTGATTTTCAAACTTTTATAATATAAAATAAATAAGATAAAAAGTTAGAAAGCATTATATATTTAAGAAAAAAATAGTGATGAATGCCCCATCAAAATAAAATTTACCAAGTATGAAATGGGGTTAATCGTAAAAAAAAATTAATGTATTTCAGGGAATAGTTCAATAAGTTATGTTTAAAAATATTTAAGCTTACATAATTTTGAATTAGAAATGATTTTGAAGTAAGACTTTATATCTAACGAAATTTTAAGGTCTTGATTGGGTGCAAATAGTTTTTTTTTTTTGTGTTTCTTTACTATATTATATTTATGACAGAAATTAAAATTTTAAAGTTTTGTGAATTAGCTTAAATAATTTGCTCTAACAACATATTTTCGTCTTAACCTAATATTATTATGTAGCCACAGCTATGTTGCTATGGAAAACCTTTCAAGAAAATATATATTTATATTTTTATGCATTTACATAGGATATAAAATAAATTTATTTTATGGATAGAAGATTTACATTATGCTTTTTCCAATTATAATGTATTTTTTACATTTTGTTTTAATTTTTTTCTAAAATCTAAAGATTTTTATTAATTAAATCTGATTTACTTACAAAACTTTAAATTGAAATATACATAAACAGACTAGGTCAACAATTAGATCAATCGACAAATACAACCGGCGTGAAATTAATCTACAAAATTCAAATTTATCGATTAGTTTCATACAATTATTACATCTTTGAAGTAAATTAATAAATAATATAATTTTCATTTAAAAACTACTCTTAAATTAACAAAATAAAATGGATAGATCGAAATTACCTTTAAAAAAAAATTTTCAAATGCCAAATTTAATTTATATATGAATGTTTTTCTAAATTAATGCATCATTTATTTCACGTATACTATTAAATGTCGTATTGATGATCAAACTTCATTATTAAAAAGAATATTCAAAAATAGCCGATAACCATATCAAATATTGATAGGTTGATATAAATATATTATATGCAAACATATCTATCTACATATATCGAAAATATATTCTACGACAATGATTTTCTTATCATTCTACATCAAATATAATTTATCAAATATACATAGAATGAATTTACCATATACGGTATAATCAATAAATCTCAATTATATTAAAGTGAATCGCCTAACTAGGTGTTTCTATTCATCTTAAACAAATTAATTTAATAACAGTTTGGCTCATAAACTAAACGCCCCTCATAAATAAATTTTTAAAGAAGGAGTAATAAATTTGAAAAAAACAAATGATTAATTCATAAAGTAATTCTGACCTGCAATTCATGATATTTTACGTGACTTGTTGAAAGTACATTTTTAAATCTGTTGTCTTAAAAAATGAGTAACGTGAGAAAGTTTATCTGTTAACAATTTATTTAGTTAAGCATTAAAAAGCTAAAGACTTTTCGAAAAATTGTACAAAGTAAAAATAAAATGTGATAAATGTATGCAATATTTCAAAAATACATGAACCAAACTTCAGCTAAATTGAAAGGTATTATTCACTTGGGAAAATATGATAAATAAACTATAGTTATTAGTAATCTTTGATTAATTTTATTTAGCCTTATAGCTAAATTAATAAAAATCAGTACATTTTATTTGGAAACGTGTTGTGAGGTTATTTAAGAATTTTGATTTATTATTTGTATACACAGCGAAAAATAATTTCCAAATAATTTAAAAATACATAGCACAAAATGATATGTACCATATTAAAGTATAAAAAAATAGCTTGAATTTTTATTATAAGAATTAAATTCACAAGTATTCTCATTATAGATTCAACGTTTTGTCAATAAATATAATACTGTATTTGCACTGTGTCAGTAAATATCTGTTTTTCTATATGTACAGCTGACATAAATACTTAGTTGTTGATTGCTTTTGTGGCGGCGTTATACAAACTATAGCCGTCCGGACACGTGGGGTATTAATAGAAGAATATAAATATTTGATGCCAATGACATATAGATGCTGTATATTAGCATATTGATGCACTATGATATTATTTTAAATTTAATAATTAAAGATGTTTTAGTTATTTTTAACTGAACCCATAAAATTTCCCTAAAACATTTCAAATTTTTTACCTTAAACCTTCAGTACACGCAGAATTAATAAAAAAAATATTTCTTGGTGCAAATAATACAAAATAAATCAAATTTTATATGAATTCATATAATTTATATTCATTTAAAATGTGTAGTATTACGTATTTGCCAAACTGTTGAAAACTATATAACTAATACTGACCAAATTTATAAAAAAAAAATTTATTTTGTATCAAAACAAAATAATAATTATGACAATCTTCCTTAATTATAATTCCTTTTTTTATACGTGTTATCTATTTTATTATGATTTCAAAATAATGTTATTAACTTATTGCAATGTTATCATGATTGCCTATAACATTTGTGACAGTTAATTTGAATTTAATTACAGAAAAAAATTGGTAAAAAACAATTCCTTTAAAATAAAATCAATTTTTTGTAGTTCTGATTTTTGCAATTTTTTATATCTCAGTTCCTTAAATTTTTTTTTTTCAATGAAAATTGAATTTTATCCCTAAATTCTTCACAGATATTTTGGTTTTCAACAAAGAAAATTATACTATAGTTCTTTTAACAAAAACCAAAACAACTTTAAAGAACGAAGAACCTTCCAAAATTAAATCTATTTACGGAAAACTGAAAAACGTGACTTTCCTAACTAAGCATAAAATTTTCATTTACCACCTTTTGTTATATTTCATATAAGTATATTTAATTTCTTAACAAAAACATACAATAAAGACGGCGGACGTAGCTGTCAATATGTTACTTTTATAAATTGAAAAATAAACATTTTAGGATATGGCGATTAATACTAGAGAACTTTAATAATAATAAAAAATAAAAAAATTTATTTACAAATGCTTTTTAATCGCGTACAATCAATAAAAAAAAGAAAAGAAACATTACTTTAACTATTTTCACACAAAAAAAAAATGAAGAAAAAAAAACACAAATTAGATAATATTTTTTTCCTCTTTCTCTTTTCTATTTATGCATAGATATTATTGCAATCAATTGACAAAGATTGTTAAAATGTACGCGGAAGAGGAAGATGTTTATATGCTCTTACTTTATGACATATTACAAAAACAAACAAAATAAAAATGATGTATTTTTTTGCTTGGAAACGGTTAGTAACAAAAATTTAGAAAAATGCAATGCTGATTGCCAGAGTGACGATATTTTTTTTTTTTTATTTAGCAACATAAAGATAGTTATTGTTTTAATAGTAAGACAGAGCGACAATGACGACGACGTCAAAGTCATAAAAATATATATATATACATAGATATTCGAAAATGTTACAGCCACGTTTGATTATTATGAGAAATTTTTCTATATACACTCATATTTATATAGTATAGCACATACATTTTGTCCTTGTTAAATACTCATTTTTTTCTGTGCTCTGGCTTAAAGGGGCTAGCAATTCATCTATATATCCTTAATATATATACATATATATATCATATTCTGTATATAAACTTCTTTTACATAAAATGGGAAGTATATGTATAGAATAAATTTAAGATTTATGACTCTATAAAAAATCTTGTATAACAAAATAAAATTATACTATACATTCATTAACATATATATATATATGTATTATATACTCTTATAGATCATATAAAAATAAACCATCATCAGGAAACTGCGGGTGGTAATTTAAGGATTGCACATACCTTCATATAAATATAAAACATATATAAAAATTTCCAAACTAAAAGTTAAATATATTTCATATGAAAATTTTTTGGTATATAATTCTTTCTTCTTTATATATTCTTTTAAAAGGAAAGAGGAAATGTTTATTGGAATATTTTGTAAGTATATATACAATTTTGATTTACATACAAAAATACATGTGTAACAAAAAAAAAATGTATATTTTAAACTAAAATTATTATACAAGTCAATATGCATCACTTTTTTTTACTGTATATATCTCTATAAAACATAATATATGTTTTTTCACGTATTCGGATTAATGAAATCATCGACCTGGACCTGCCCTAAATAAATTTTGGATTCTCTAAAAAATCTTTTATTTGTATATATGTATATATAAACCATATACATAATTGCATATGTATATATGTATAATATAAGTTTGTGTATAAAATGAAAATATAATAAAAATAAAGGAAATATTTGAATTAGAATTGAAAGGGTTAGATAATTTTATATCTTTATTATATATTTTATATAAAAGTATCTTCAAGTTTTTAGGAAAAATACAAGTTTTATAACTCATATAAAATTATACAGCAAAAAAAAAAAAATAATCATGCTTTTGTTTTGGATAAGTTTTTGCATCAATTTTATTAAAAATATTATCTATGTCTATAGGGTATATTTTGAAAAACGAATTATAAATAACTAAAGAATATAAATATATATACAATAATTCATAATGTAAACTTGTTTGTAGCTTTTTAATAACAATTATGTGAAAATTTGAAAAATTGTTTCTAAAAATGTGAGATTAGATTGACGGAGCACTTAAAAAGTACAACGGCGGATTCCATGTCTGTATAGCATATAAAGTATCAAGGATACTGGAGGGATAAACTTGAGACTTTTAGCTTTCTAATAGAATTAATTTTCTATACCTTATAAATATCCGGAGAATAAGATATTAAAACAGACTGACAGACAAGGAGAAAAATTAAGATATTTTGTAATAATATATAAAAACAATGTGTTTTAAAAGATGCTAAGCTAAAGGCAGTTTATTAATGAATGTGTTGGCTAAAGTGGTAACTCTCGGACAAGCTATCGTTTAGCACCATTTTGATACCATTCACAATTGAGAACTGTTGCTAGAAATGAGTTAGTTGGGCTAGAAAGTGTAACGTTTCCGTATACATTTATTGACTAGATCGTTTATGTAGTTTAGTTTATGGTTTCCAAGAAAATAATACCTGGCTCTGGCCAGGGCAGGTCATTTGCATACGAAAGGTGTATTTTCTATTTTTTGCTTAATCACTTTCTCCTTTCAGCTGCCACATGGCTGGTTACACGAAATGCTTAATCTGTTGACCTATCGTATTTTAAATAATTCGAAACTTTCTGTAGGCGCCATACTTATTGACTATAATTTGTTATATGGACTCACTGAACTCGCCGATTGTCAATGTCAACTATACACGACACTCGACTGTTGTCAATGTCAACTTATATTAAGATATAATATTCATTCAACTCGAAGAACATATTACCTCGCACTTGTTACATGGACAAGTTTTTTTTTTTTCATTATTGGAATTAAACAAAATTTAATTTGAGCAATTTCTTTTATTCTTAACAATCTTTCGATCATACCACTCTTCATAGTTCTTCATAAATCTTTATAATTTACAAAAAATAATAATCGAAATTTTATATTTTTAACATCCCGATTACATTACAAATATATGCAGAAGAGCAAGACTAGAAGTTGTTAATTATTATTATATGTATTCATATTTCAAATGCTATTGTGAAATTCTTCATCTCATACAGAAAAATCGATAAACCTAAGAGAAACATTTAAAATTAAATATCATGACTAACTACAAAATGTTGTAATGTTCATGAATCTGGATAATCTGAATGCAGAATAAAGAATATTTGTGCAAATAAAAATTATTCTACACGAAAATCTATAAAAAAGTAAATTCTGATAAAAACAATTAAATTATAAAAGAATTTATCTTAAAATCAATTTTGAAATTTTACTATACACTGTTTCTCTATAAGTAACAGTGCATACTAAAATAAGTTTTAACCTATGTGCAAAAGGTTTTAAATGGTTCAATTAAATTCTTTCTTAACAACAATAGAGTTTGGCATGTGACAGTTTTTATGTTGAATTGCAATTACAATTCAGACAACAAGGCTACATATAAAAGTTGAATCAGTTCCTGAGAGTATATTCCAAATTCAAAACTTTTTGAAATTAAAATTATAAATATCTATTAAAATTTTATCAGTTGGTAGTTGCGGCAATAAAATTAATACTTGAACTAAAAGTTATTTAATTGCGAATACTACTTTAATATGGTACATATCTATTATAAAAAGAGTCAGAAATAACATTTGAAAATATGACAGTGAATAGAGATCATTTTTACTAGTTATTAGTATGTGTTTAAATTTGGGCTTTTTTTGAGAAATTGAGCTAATTTTGCATCAGCGAAAAAAAATATTAAAACCCCGCATACCTACTCATACCGCTTAGCAAAACTTTATGATGTATGTGTATTTTTTATATAATAAAGGGTTTTTTTAGTGCGCACAGTTGAATATTAGCCAACTCTCTCTTGTAAGGTTCGTAGATAAAACTATATTCTAATCCAGAATTTAAAAAATATAGTAGATCAAGTGTTTTAATTACATTCAATATCATCTAATGAAAAAAACGCTAAGAAAAAATCCAAACATCTCGACAGATTGAAATCTTGGTTGTAAATGTATAGGGATTGGTTGTGTGTTCGTAGACAGTTCGTAGATATCAGAACTTTGATTTATCAAGATTTGAACCTGCTGAGATAGTAACTTAGTCGGATCCCCAATTATTTCTAGAACTAATATTCTGCAATAAATATTTTAAATTTCTATCTTCATATAGAAATGCCATCTGGTCCCAAATTCCCAAAACTTTTCAATGCACTATCTACCAATAATTCAAGTGGATATGTTAAAATAATGATTTGAAAAACAATACAACTGAAGACAGTCAAAAGCCCTAAAATATTTATTTCTATTAAGCTATTGCTCAATAGTTCTGCCGTGGAAATAAATTAGGTTAGCATTAGTACATGAAAATTTCATACTTGATTTTTTTTTTTTTTTTTGGATTTAGCTATTTCTGCTAAATCGAACACCAAAGTTACAAGAAAATTATTATGACATATAAAATTATTATAACTGATGCATAATCAGGATAATATTGTTATTGATGATTGCACAAAATATACAAGAAATAATAATAATAAATATATTTTAATTGATTAAATATGTAAAAATATTGCGTGTTTAGATAAGCAATAATTTTATGTGGAATGAATGCTCGATAAAATTAATTCTACATTTGACCATTCTAAAAACAATACTAATTATCAGTCTATGGATTTAATATCAGGCTATAGGAAAAATTATAGTTTTATAAAAATGAATTTATTTAAAATTTCGATAATTGCATAGTGTGAAAATATTAAAAGGTGCCAATAAATATTGTTAAAGCATGGTATTTGAACACAATTATAATATTAGTAACACCTAATAAGAATAAATATAAATCAAAGTTATCAAAATACATGCTACAATTAATATAAAATATAATAATAAAAAGCATAATATGTAAAGCATGAAAATTCAATTTTGACTTGTAAAAAAGAAAATTAGTAAAGTAAATTTTTTATTTTATATATACATACATATAAATTAAAAGTGCTGATAGAAAACAATTTCAATTCTTTATAGATTTAAATATATTTTTAGCGTATTATCACGCAACTCCAACAGAATCAATTAGTCAATGCAACTATTTCTAAGTTGTAGTTTTTTTTTTTAAATATTTACGTTAATTTTGTAATAAAAATTTACATAAAAAAATGTATAACTAATAAAATTATGTGCTATTCAATTAGGCTTAAAATAACTTAAGATTTAGGTTTAGTATATTTTTTCCGAAATGGTTAGGAAAAGTGTACTACAAACAAGTGCAACTAATTCACAGAAAATAAAAAATAAAAACTGCTTAAAAAGCCGCTGAAGTTATTCTTTAAAGAATTTAAATGATTCTTTGAATTTTAAATTAACTTATTTTTAGATATAGAGCACGCGGTTTAAGTTTAGCACTAATTTAGGGCTAATCCCCCATACGAACTGAAACGTTATTAAAAAGCCCTTCGTGCGAACCACCTTACTTCTCTAAGGAACTTAATCACTTTAGCCGAAATTTGGGGCACAATAGATGCTCCACTAACTTCTGCTCCTCATATCCTCTGCATGTTGAGGTAGTGGTCAATCTAAACCTTAACAATCTAAATTCCTGAGGATTTCATGTCTCGTAGCAACTCCGATGACTAATCTGGATCTTGATGTACCTTTGTTCATCTTTAAGTCTTTTCTTGTCTCTCTAGGACTCGGAGTTCTCCAGAACAGTTTTGTATGTTCATATCATAACAGTTCTGTGAATTAAGGTAAATTAAGTTTTGATTCAGGTTTATGGATTAAGGACTAGCTAAAAATTTAAAAAGCTCCTAGCAAGCACTATACAGCAATATCTATATTTCTTATGTAATTTGAATAAAATTTGGTTTTGTCATGTATTTGGTGACCCGTCAAATATGACATTGTTAATTCATTTACATTCTTTATGTTTTAAGAGACACATATTTCTGAAATGATACATTCGTGATATTTTAAACAAAGCGCTGTGTTCTTACAAATCACTATTAACTGAAATTAACTACGAGTTTTCTGCTACCACTATAGTTTTGCATATTTTTTCAGGTTGCAAACAGAACCATACACAACGCAATTATTGTAAGTCGCAAGCTATCTGGCAAAATTATTGTTTGGTTTATATGTTGATTTATTCCTATTTATAATATTTAAACATGCTACGCAATGTAATTACTTTGTTAACTTGCGTTGTGTGTGGTGGCTCTGGCTCTCCCTAAAATATGAATAAATTTTTAAATTAAATCGGTAAATTTTTCTTCAAGTTCCATTAAAAATCATATTGTATTAACTTGCTACCATGGGCGGGTTTATTTCATTTACAACAATTCCTTCAACTTAATTATTTTTTTAACTTAAAGTAAATATATTGTGAGTATTACAAAATATTGTAATATTTTTGTTTTTTAAATTAATACTATTAACTTAAAAATATTTAAAAAAATAAAATATTTACATATTTTAATTCAAAAATTAATAAAATAATATAATAGTCAAATTTTTTTTATATATATTGGTACCCTCTCTCGATGTCCTCTTGTAAAGAAATATAAAAAAAAAGGAATATTTTAAAACTTAGTATGTAGCTGGAATGAAATTAAATTTTAACGTGATCCTTAAAGCTCTCAAAATCATCATGTAAAATAGTTGTGAAAAAAAGGGACAAATATTTTGTAAAGAAATTAGACAAGTTATTTTGACATTTCAAATATTTTTGATGAACATTTTTTAAGGTATACTGTATACACACTGTAATTACTTGCTATTATTTGTTCAGTGAAATAATGTGAAAAATAAGTGGAGAATTTCGAATTTAACAGAATGCAAACAAAACAAACAAGTTCACAGATTCCGTTTTTATTAGAAAGGAATTAAGCAAGTTTTTAATAAATTAAATATCATAAAAAATATTTAAAAAAAAGTCTCTAAAAAAAGTTTTGTATTTGTTGCATATCTAGAAGACGAAAAAATAAGTAAAATTTATGATGTTTTTCAAGCAATAAACCTCTGCTTTATTATTAGTTTCCGATGAATTAATAGCAAACTGTACAAAAAATGTATCCAAATTATACTTAACGACTCGGCATACATCAAAAACACATCCGCATTACTGAATTTTGTGCCATTGCGATAAACAAGTTCTGTCCAACTATATAAATTGAATGTGTAGCATAAAATTTTTACTGGCGATGTTAGCTCGTTTATCTTTATATTCTGTTTCATAAAAGTTCACTAAAAAAAATAAAAATATATTAAATTGGTAACATTGTCTACTTTTTTGTCGTTGAAGTCAAAACATAATACGAACCACAATTAAATTATCAATTTTTCAAATTTTTATTATGATTGGTAATTGAAATAAATTCACTATTGAATTAAAAATTATTTACAATAAAATAAATTTCTTAGATATCTTATTCTCATTTATCCATGTAACGGGAAACCTTCTCTTTGGTGGACAGTTTTTATGTTTTAAGAATGGAAAACATCATTTTTCTATATGGTATAATGTAATATTTACTTTTATTCACAAAAAAATCCCTACCTTTTGAAGCTGATTCCGAGGACTAATTATTACTGCCAAGACTATTGATAATCTCGCTTCTTTTTTTAAACGGACCTAGGTGAATGTCTGGAATGAAATGATACTAAGTTGTGTGACTTTTTGCAAAATTTTAAATTTAATTTTTAACAAATTATATTTCCAGGTCCTTTTTATTTTGATCATTATTTCTTATATATACCATTTTGCTCCTACGATGTGCCTTAGAACTTTATTTTGAAATCGTTACTTTATTTTTATCAGCTCGAGGTTATATTTATATAGAGAATTAGTTTAGGAGCTGCGGCCTAATTGATAATAATATATATTTTTATTCAACTATCCAACATAAAAGAATCTTTATATATTTCAACAAAAAAAATGTTATAAAATCTGTTACAGTTTAATATGTAAAAATTACATAAGAGCCCAAATTTAAGATGATTTTGTAAGCCCCCAAATTATACTATATTGATAATAATATCAAAGCTGTCTCAGATTTTTTTCAAATTTATTGATAATATTAATCCTAACTTCTCACCTCTATCGAATGAAGTTTGATTGAAACTATATATCATCGGTTTTTATGGATATGTTATTATTAATAGTATTTTAACGAAAGTGGGTTTTCTTATATTTTAAATCTGATACCATAAGATTTTCTTTTTTACAAATGAAATCCTAGAAAGATTCCATCCTATGCAATCTATATGTATTTTGTCAAAGTACCACACTCTACCATTTAAAATTATTATTAATTTTAATGAACATTTCCAATAAATATATAAATTTCAACTTCTCCCAATCAAAAAGCAGAATTACAAGGCCCCAATATTTATGTCATGTTTCAGTGCATAGCATCTATATATGTATACTGATATGTATTAGCATTAAAATTGAACTGTTAAAAATATTCATCCACCCTATATAAAAGTAAATTTAAATTATCTAAATTTTATAAATATATGTTTATGATGAACATTAAATTTTGATAAAATTTTCTTTTATATTTTTGTTTTATTTTAAACTTAAAGAAAAATAAATATACATACAAATTCAATAAAAAATATATAATTTGAAATTAATTTTATATTATATAACTCATAATGTAATAATACTTTAGATTAAATTTCCTTTAAGGATGCGATTATATAAATTTTTATTATGTACATAACCATCTATCTACACCATTGGACAATTTGATAAATAACAAAATACAGTTATGCGCATCACATTTCACTGGTGGTGTAAACCTTTTTTTTATGTACAAAAACATTATTTCACTCAATTATAGAAAAATATTAAAATTCTGCATACATTTATATTTATGTATATAATAAAATAATTTTCCAATTAAATTTAATATGTAATATGTGCTTGGTTAGACGCAATTGCAGTTGAGGCGCATTAAATATACTGTAAACGTTTATGCGCTCATTCCGTTTTTATTATACATATATGTAAATGTAATCTAACTTGTGTACCATTTTCCCTTTATTTTATACATATATTGACTTTTATAAAAGCTTATAAATATATTCAATTATTATATACTTTCAACATAAATTTAAAATTTTTACCAATCCAGGAAATTATACTATACATAAAAAACTATAAGTTTTAACATTTTCTATATAAATGGTTACTATTTAATTATATATATATACTTTTTGAACAAGGATGCTATTTAACTGATCCCTCAGCATATTATATATAAAACTAAACAAAGTAAAAATTAAAAATACATATATATTTATGTATATAGAAAATTGATATCCATTTAGAATGGATTCCACAGTACATAATATATTTAATTCTTTTAATAATTACATAAAAAAAACGTATGTAACAAATATAATAATGGTTTTATTTGCCCTTCTGCATTACATAATTACGAGTAATATATATATATATTATATATATATAAAGTTCATAAAAGATCAAAATTATATAAAAATTTTACCTAAAGAAAATATTACCCGACGAAGGTCAGTAAAATTTCAATGTAAGAATTTCCATTGGATTTCCAGATTTCAATGAGGTACTAAGTTTTTAAATGAATAAGGAGGGATAATGATTTTAACCAATGACTTTGAAGCTCCGCCTTCTATAGAGTTGTGAATGGTTTTTTTTTATTATGTTGTGTTATGTTTTTTTATGTATATATATGTGAAATAATATAACTTCGTTTTGTATCTGTTTTATTATAAAACATTTTATTTTATTTTATTTTTTATGTATTTGTATAAAAAGAATAAAATATAGAAAATTTAAGGTTATTAGTCTTTAATAATATCTTTTACTATTTTTAATATGTAACCTTATGATTGTTGTTATCGTAAAGGTAGTATTAGCATAAAGCATAAACTCTAAAAGTATTTTTCTTGTAAGATTTTTTTTTTTTTTTTTATATATATATATTTTTAATTTTGTGGTGCCATCACACACAATTATATGCAACAATCAACATAAAAAATACAACAAATTCATAATCCATTACATTTTTTATATTTACATATATAATATAGTTATATTTTATATTGTACAATATTACATTATAATAATGAAATAGATACTGTATATTGTGGTTGTTATACGCAATGGACGTATGGAATTCCATTGGTATGCCATATTTTAAAAAAAAACTAATGCTAACTAACATTATACAGGTAGAAAGATACTATGATGTGTATACATTTTTTTTTATACACATATTTATATGATAGTTTAAATGTTGCTTTAAAGTATCTTTTTTTTTGTAAATGGTTTTTTTTTTACACATTCTCTGTCTATATAAATGTGTATAGAAAATAAAACCAAAAATAAATATAAAAGAAAAATGCATTTAATTTTAATCTACGAAATGAAATCTTATGTTTCGTTTTTCTTTTTTATTATTTTTTGTTTTTTTTACATACGTATATATAATATTAAATTGGGATTCCCTTATTGGTTGAATGTGTTGAGTTTTAATTATATATTGTTTGTATATCTAAATTCAGTGATCTATATGAGCACACAATTTTTATTTTATGTTTTTTATGCTTTCAAATATATATTGGTAAAATTTCATTAACGTATTAAATTACGATCGGTTTAATTTAAAAATGTCTGCCATAATATATGTATTTACGAGAAAATAAAAATGACAATATTAATTAGTATAATATTTTAGCGTAGTAATTTAGTTAAATTATATAGAAATATTAAAACTATATAATTGATATTAGAGATAAATTATAGTTTCAGTCAATTATAATTATAGAGTGTTAAATATGAAATAATTAATAATAATATTAATTGTTGTAACATAATTATATATATTATTTTTATTGTGTTTAACTGTTTGTTAAGCATTTTACCATTATTTGTATACTTAAATAACAATATATAATTAAATATTTTATTATTGTTATTGTTTTTATTTAATATAAATTCTTAAATTAAAAAAAAAAAATACTTTTTTTTAAAATTGAGTAAGTTTTGAGTTGTAACCAGAAGATAATGCTATTTAATTTGTAAATAATAGTTTGTAATATTAAGGAAAATATTTAAAAAATAAAAAAAACTTTAAATATTTAATATAACCTAATCTAAATATAAATGTTATTCTAATTTAGCAAACATAGATATAGACATATAGGAATTAGGATCATCGATCAAACAGTTTACTACAGCTAAATTGAATTTTTATTTTGTAGCTTAAAAATGTTATGTGATATTGTCATCGTATCAGAGAGTTTAGTTTATGTAGTGTAAATTAACCATAATTTTAAATATTTTGTTTAGCTTAATTTGAAGTGATTTTGTGTGTGATTTTGCACACTTGCCACAAATAGTTGAAACATATAGCATTATGTTTTGCAATATCATTTTATATTATTATAATTTGATTTTTGCAAGGATAAATTTGAATTACGGTGAGACTTTCAAATTTCATGAGTTTTGTAAAAAATGGATCTGAAATAAAGACATATTTTCATCAATATTTTCAATTCGTCAATTTGTTATAATTTTATTATATCTATATCTAAAACAAAATAAATATGAATGAATGTGTTATGAGTGCCCTTTTTATGTTATTTACACAAAACGGAGTATTTATAAATAATTAGCCGCAAATTTTAACATTTTAATTTAAATAAGGCTCTGCCAGACCACAGATCTACATATTCAAACTTGTTCTCTGTTTTGATTGCAGCACTTCGCCGTGGTAACATTCAACTTCATCAATTTTAATTTAGTTTTAATGATTTTGATTGATTATATGCATCAAAATAGTTCAATGTTTATAATCAAATATTTTGTAAATTTTTAAACAATTCAAAAAAAGTATAACTTTTTAATTCAATTATTTTTGAATCTCTTATATTTTAAAAATGTAATTTTTTTCAATCTGTTGTAATTGTTACAAAAAAAAAATTATTTATATATTTTTGAAATAATTTTTTTATTTTTTTTTTAATTCAAATTATTAATTTTAATATAAATTGTTTCAGGTCAAAATGCAGAAGTACTGTTAGAATATTGTCAAAAATTGTTAGAAAAATTTCGTTACCCTTGGGAAATGATGCCACTTATGTATGTGATACTTAAAGATGCTAGAGCTGATATAGATGAAGCATCACGTAGAATTGATGAAGGTAACTATAAACAATTAATAAATAATATTTAAAATATATTACAGATAAATATAATTGTGTTGTTTTACAAAATATAAAATAAAAAATCATTAAAAATTAAAAAATGTTATTGTAAAATATATAAATTAAAAATTGTATAGATATTTAAGAATTTAATTACATAAAAAATTATAATAATATTTTATTTAGGACAATTTGTTGTAAATGAATATTCCCGTCAACATAATTTAAATATTTACGATGGTGGAGAATTACGTGGTAATACACGTCAATGTGGATGATAATTTTTTTTTTTTTTTTCAATATTATCTTTTCATATAATAAAACATAAACGATTTTACTATAATCGAATTAATTTTTATTATTTAATAAATTATGATAAAAAAAAAAAATAGACAAAAAAAAAAACAAAAAAAAAATTAAAAAAATATATACTCATCACTTGTTTTGCGGACATCACATTAACAAAAATTAGTTATATAAATAAAAATTTTAGCTTGTAAAAATTTAATCAAGGTATTTTTAAAGCTAAACTATTTTTCAAATAATTAGAAGCTTATCAATTTAAAATATTTTAATAAAATATTTAATTATTATACAAATAAAAAAATAAAACATACGAAAAACAGAAGCTTTTAAATCTTCATTATAATTAATAATTTAAATATTAAATAATAATAACTTTAAACATTTGAAATGAAAAATAGTATTTTAAAGAATATTTATATTTGGCAATTATTATTGATTTAAGAAAAAATACAATCAACAAATAAACATTATTGGAAATTGGATAGCTCAGCTAAATCTACAATCAACATTTTGTTTTTAATTAAAACATCTTCAATCAATATATCATCAATCAACTTCTTCAATCAACATATAATCAACATTAACATCAATCAACATTAAAATATAGTTTTGCCAAAATTAATTTTGTATATAAATATTTATATATTTTTCATCAACAATTAACAAGATAAACTGTTGCTATTAAATATTATTTATTTAGCATAAAAGGTAAGTGCTAAGTGTATTACTTAAAGCCAAATACTAAATGAGAAATGAAAATAAGTCGAGCTTTTTTAATTTCGACCTGTTTGGTCATTATTGTCCTTACCGTACTAAGTAAGCGTCACATAAATGATTAATATGCAAATTATGGGACCTAACCAAACTAATTGCATAATTGAATCTGAATTATAGATGCATCTGTAATAGTAAAATATATTTTTAAACATCAATATGAATTAAAATTAGACTTGAACATTAGCAATCCATGTTGCCTAATTTGCGATTTCTCCAGGACACTTATAATATCATCTTCAAAATAAATGGATATACATTTATAAATATATATGGATGCCTCTAATTCGTTATATCATAACTTCCAAAATATACTAATAATTTCAATAATTTAGTAGCATAAAAAATATTTTTAATAGTATACAAAATAAGAACAAATTTAAGGCAACTAGCTAACAAGACTCTAGCCTCTAGCGCAGTTGTACAATAACTGAAACTATGTGGGGGTACCTACAAAGTTAAAATATACGAAAGCGTTAATCAATGCAAGACAGCAGTCGGCATCCCCTTGATCGACAAGCATTGGGCTTATTGCATGTAAATGCAAAAACTGCAAGCTGAAACTCTGGTAACTTTGAAACATACATCATAAGCACCTCAATAATTGCTCAGAGTTAGTTATCAATGATAGTTACATAGCTATGGGCCCAGTGTGGTCTATGCGAGGCTCTGTCACCTCTATAACCTAACCATTACCACAATCTTATCATAAAGATTTAAGTTTTACTGAACACTTATTCACATTCCTACTATTAATAGTGAATAAAAATATTCTAATTACAACTTAAATTTATGTAAACTAGAATTCCATTGTTGATAAACTTAACTGTATGCAAGCGCGACAGTGTGATGAAAAAATAAAGTTATGTTGAGCCAGCTGAGCAAATAGTTATGTTGTCTAATTGCCAATACTTTTGAACATCTGCTTTTTTGACAGTGTATTTTATCAACAATCCAAAAAAAAAAAATATCTGCGCTACTCGTGAGTAATATTTAACCAATTAGCCAATTAACGATTTAAATCTGCCTGATTTCTATCAAAAACTAATTGATATTTTTTACTTAATCAAATTAAAGAGTTTGATATGAACTGCTGATTTTTAAATTATACTATACAATATCCAAAACAAAATTTATAATTTTTTTAAATAAATTTTATATCGGAAATTATAAATTTGTGATTTAATATTCTTCTTTCAATAAAACGCTTTTAGACTAAAAGAAATATGAACTCCTTTATTTCGATTTTGTTATACAAAATTTCGTAGATAAAGATACCCAAACCATACGAAAAAATTTACTATGATCCATTACCGATCCAAAAGAATTTATCAGAATCCTATTTCAATATTCAAAACTTTTCAATATTTTAAATCTTGATACAATATTGCAAATATATTATTCAAATATACATTTTTGTTTTTGTATTCAATAAAAATTGTATATAAATTCTCAACTTATCTGTACGTAGATTGGAAATATAGTATTAAAGAAAAAAAAATCATTAGTACATGTACAAAATACGTGTTCAGAATAAAATTCTGATATGTTCTAATTAGCTATTATCGATTTGAATTAATTATTCAAATTGTCCATGGTATAATATGTAACCACGACAAATATAATTCAATTGAGATTTTTTCATATTTCTTTTGGACAGACAGAAAATATAAAATAAAATTTATATATTGATTTCACTTTCGTTATCGGTCTTTCGTGTTCATTTATTTTAAATTGATTTTAATTAATTTTTAATCCCTAAATACTTTTTTGATAATAAAGTATTAAAAGTCTTTATGATTCCACTTAAGACGATATATTATTCAAACCTTATTAAGAGATTATAGTTTGATTGTAATCAAACTCCATACCATATTATAACCTTAATAAACTTACCAACGACACGACTGAAATATATTTTTCTGATAATAATTGTTAATCCATAATTGCAGTTCTTCAGTAGTAAGCAAACTTCGAGGTTTGTTCAGTAATGTTTCAATTCTATGTGAATCTATAGAATTAGAATTAATACAGTGGTGTAGCCAATGGATGTCGGTGGATACCTGTAACACATTACTCACAATTACGGCACCTGTTTTAAGTTATACAATAACAATAAATAAGTTCATATAGAAATTAGCACTGGATAATTTAAAGTTGCTACTCAATTGTCATATTTGGTACATATACTCATTTTCTTACATCCTTTTTCTTTCATTCACCTCTACCTATTTTATTCTAGTAATTCTAAATTCTGACCTCATAATGTAGAATTTTTGGCATTGCTATTCTTGATGGTGCTAAAGTTTGACTTCACAATATAAAGATCACATTTTCTATGTTATTTAAGAAAAATTAGTTCATTAGGTAAATATCAGTTACATAAAAAATTAGCATTACAACTTCTATAAAACTGATTTGCTTTTTAATTTCTGGACTGACTTTATTTGCTAACTACATTACTGATTCATTTCATATTAAAATGGGTCAGAATGATTTGCAAAATTTGGTCTTTTGGATCTATGTTTTTTTAAATATCAACTAGAGTATTAGCTGGACAGACACAAATTGAAATCAATATTATATTTTTATTATTGCCAAAATATTCGAAAATATAATAAAAAATGCAATACGTGCAAAATTGTTTAAATTATTTTGTTTAAAAAACCAAATTCAGTTTGCTTGTTGTAAGGTAAAATGTTATTTCAATTTTCTGAAGTTTTGTAATTTAAATCTGATTGCGTCATATTCAATTTTAATAATCGAGGAGACCATCAGCAAGAAATCTAAACGAAAACTATTTTGACTTTTTTCTCAAAATGTATAATTTGATTTGAAGAAATACATATATTTGCTGTGCATATCAATGATTTCATTAGCAAAATAATAATATTTTAAAGTAACAGAAAGATGAGAGACCACTTCACAATAATATCATTACAACATTTCAGATTTTAAAGTGTCAGAAAGACAAAAATACTTCAAATTAAATTAGTAATTTAATCGTAGAAACAAATTAAAGTAATTTAAATAAACAATTTGTATTTTGCTAATTTTAATAAAAATTGCAGAATGTTAATATTGAATCCCTGGAAATTTCCAATATTTTAAAATATTATGTATTTCTAATATTTGATCATAAAAGATTTGTAATAATATTAAAAATTAAATTTATATATTACTGCAATAATAGTGTTTATATTTCAAGTTTACTTAGAAAATTTAAATTCGCCTCCCAATCATATTTGAAATTTTAACATATCGAAATTGGAAAAAATCGTAATTTATAATAACCTTTATTAATAAGGGAAGTTTTATATGAGCTTCTTGTCAATACAGTACTATGTTACAAATCTCAGAAATGTTACAAAATCTAAAATTTTATGCGTTTTTTAAAATATTGGTAATATCATTTACATCATTATCATTATTATTTAAAATATTGGTAATATCAGTTTCTTTCGAAAAACAATTGCAATGTGGCGTTGTTTCATTTATTTTACTTTCAATTACCATATGACGCTAACACTAAATTAAAATAACGTACATATAGTGAAGTTATGACAAATTTATAATATCATAAATTATAGAAATATCGACTCAATATGAAAAGTACATTACAATTGTGACCTTATTTCATGGCACCTAATTGTAACTAATACATATTGCTAATTCTAACTTCTGCTTCTTCAAATGCGCTACAGCCCGTGTTCAGGCTTTTTCTCTTCCATGCTGCACAATCTTCTGACGCCGACTCTCAGTAGTCTAGGATTTGTGCATCATTTCAACGGTTTCTCGGTTTCCCTGGTGGTCTCTTTTGCTCGTTGAACACTTTCTTGTGTATTCGATTACATATGCAGCATACGGTGCACATGCTAGGCCTATATAAGACGCTGCAGTCTGATGTAAGTCATTACATCATTGTCAATATATGCGTCATATATCTTTATATCGCATCCGTCATTGTCCCCGTTCTTTTATTGGCACTAATATCCTTCGAAGTATTTTCCTTTCAAAAATACCAAGTTGAACAAGACCGAGTAGTTATTGTAATAGTATAAAACTGTCCTGATAAGCGTTCCATATACTTCTAATTTTCTTTCTCCTTAGATCTCAAAATCCTAGACACCACAAAGTATGCGTTGTTCAGTTTATTTATCCTGCCGGTCACTTTTGTTGTTTCGTCATTTGTAGAGGTTGTTCTAACACTTCTTTTAAATATATATTTTTTTATAAGTTCCGGTGTACCAAAACAATCACCTTACTAACAACCAGTGATAAAAATTCAATCAAATTATTTTTTATTTTAATGAATAAAATTACACTACTATATCTTAAAGATTAATGCCTTTTGTTTAGTTTTAAAGCATATTAACTGCAATTGTTTGCTGTTAACAACCTTTAAAAAAAATCTACTAAAATCTTTGAATACATCATCAGTTATGGGACATAAAAAGTGCTATTGCAAAAAGCAAAACAAAAAAAAAAGTTATTCTCATATACTTTAATATAAACTACTTACTTTATACTATTACGAGAACATCTTTTGTGTACTTTCTTTCCTTAGCATGAAATTTAACGGCAAGATGTTTATGTTTTTATATCCTTTCTTCTTTAAATATATAAAAAACAACAACTATCTTCTATAATACTTTATATATGTGTGCTGTACATCATAAAATATTGTCCAAACGATTGTTTTAGTAAACTTTTATGAGATTTTATTTATTTTACGTTCATTCAAATTGGCATTGCTTGTTTTAAGGCATTGATAACGATTTACTTGATGATATAAAACTGTATATATAATAATATTTGAGCAATATACCCACCTGGTGATCGATATCGATAAAAATCTGTGTAATAAAAATTGAAATAATTTGACAAAAAAAAATAACCATTACCTGAATTACACAATAATAATTGGTGGAAAATGGAAATAAAATTATAAATTGGAGAAATGTTCTTAAGTTATCTTTAAGTTACCTATTAGATTACAGGTAACTTTATTATTAAACCTTTTAGATAATTATAATTTGAATTCCGGTGGCATGACATAAGGCCATACGACATAAAGCCATAATGGCTTTGGCTTTATGTCTCATTTGAGTGAGACATAATGCCATAATCGCGATTGTATATGGATTTATGTCTCACAAATGAGAGATAAAGCCATATCGTTTTATAAAAATTTGAGACATAAAGCCATATAATTAAATTTTAATAAGCCGCTTCAGACTTTTATGACATCAATATATACAGGGCCGGATCTATGGGTGGAGCGAGGGAGCGACCGCACCAGGCGCCAGAATCAAACTGAAAAAAAGGCGCCTTTTCTATCAAATTGAAGAATTATTCTCAACAAAACTATCATACTGACTATGTTTTAATAACACGAATTTCTACATAATAATCTATATTTTGATAAATTGGCATTTCTGAGCGCTTTTCCTATACATATATATGTATTACAATATGTTAAATTTTTATTGAACAAAATTCAAATTTTTCACATTGCTTTGAAATGTAATCATTTCTTTGAAATGTTTTACTGTCTTTTTATTGACGAAAAATAAAAACTTTTTAACAGAAATTTCGAATTTATTCATAGTAAGCGTTGCTTTACAAAAATATTGGAAAAACCAAATAATATTTTCAATTTTTTGTTACTCTGATTTTGGTTTTGGTTTTTTATAACAGAAATATGTATTTAGAGTTCTCATATAGTTTTTGTATTTTTAAAGTTTATACATATTTGGTATTAATTAGTATTTTAGTTAAATATTGTGCTAATTTGTATTAAAGATATCAGTTAATTGTGTTAATTTGCAATTTGAATTAAAATTCAGATAAATAATTTATTTTCATCATTGATATTGAGAAGTAAGTTTTTAATTTTACTTTGGACCTGTTTATTAGCTTGTTATTTTTATAAAAAAAATTATAGCCTTATCATAATTTTAAAAAATGGTCTTTGATATCCATTGAAAGACCATCGCAGAGTCTTTGGATTATGATGTCTTAATAAAAGATTTTGCAGAAATTAAAGTCCGCAGAGTACCATTAATTAATTAAATCATTTATTTTTTGTACATAACAATAATCTAAATATATAAATAGTCCATTAGAAAGTGTATGTTTTTAACTGTTTCATCAAATTTGACTTTAACAATATAGGCGCCTTTTCAAGAAGTTTGCTCCAGGCGACAAAATACTACCATCCGGCTCTGAATATATAGCATTTCCAGGTCAAAATAGTCATTTTCCAATTAAAATTAGTCATTTTCCAAATCAAAATAGTCATTTTCCAAATAAAAATAGTCTTTTTTAAAATCAAAATAGTCATTTGATTTGTTATATGGACAAAATGTTTATAAATGTTTATAAGCAAAAGGAAAAGAATACCTATATAAAATTAAAATTATAACTCTAAAACTGTTCTATAAAACAACCAATATAAACTTAACTCTGAAACTCTGATGGACCCTGCCTGCAATTACCAAAATACGTTGGAAAAGTTGTAAGAAATGTTAAAGATATAATTATTATGATATTTATTATTGTTAAATCACAATTCCAAATTTTAATTTAAACCTTATGAAGCTGTAATGAATAATGGTATAATTATACTGGTAAACTCCAAGTAAAGAACCTATTCAATTTGGTCGATTGAACTCATTTTCAATTGAGCTATAATATAATTTTAAATTCAAAGATTGCTCTGATTTTATGGACTAGTAATTTAGTATCGTGTTCACAAAGAAATGTATCCTTCAAAAACTAATCAAAAGGTTTTAAACGACTTCCAAATCATAAAATCTTATATTATAAAAATCTTGGATGTGGTCTCACATTTTACCTTCCTTCGAATTTGTGGAAAGTTCAGAAATAAAAAATATAACAGAATAATTTCTAATAAAAATAATTGTAGATTTGTCCAGCGTTTTATTAAATTTTGTAATTTAAAATAAATATTTTCAAAATTCTACTATTTGGCTGACAATTTCGTTATCCGTTTATTGTTTTAGATAAAATTAACTAAAAAAATTTTTAACAATGGTGCTACAGCCCAAATCGAGTTTTAGCCTCTTCAAAGAATTTTCGTAATATTTTATTGCAATTTTTATATGGATTTCCAAACCACAAGTTTCTTTAAAGTGAAGAAACATTTTTAATGTCAACAAGATAATGGATTTTATTTTAACAGTGAGACATTTGTTGTCAACAAATTACCTCTACATCAACCTTTAGCATTTCTTCCAGTATTAAAATCACAATTACATAATTCATATTTTATTACTGGTATACTCATTTAAAGCTGCATCAACTTAGAGCAACAACGATATCGCGGTCTGTAGTTGAACCCAGGACTTAATACAGCACATAATAGCATCTGCATACTATCACGAAGTCACAACCACCCTTAATATATTATAATTGTTTAAGTTTAATTTCATAATCATATTTATAAATAAACTTCAAACAGTACGCGATATAAATTCGAAAACTCGATACACCATTCCAAATAATTGATGAAAAATAAAAATGTATATAAAAAGCATTTAAATTTAATGTCTAGACTTTCACCTGGTAAATTAAATATTTTATTTATCAGACTTTGATTTATACATAAATATGAAAATTCTTATATTTAAACTGGTACTAAATCCTCATCAGAATTAATTTCTATTTTAAGGATATTGCAACACCATTTTTTCCTTAAAATTTGATTTTTTATTTTTATTTTTGATTTATTAGTTTTCTTATATTACAAACCCCACGATTTTATTACTATTGTTTTTATTGCATATGGCAAAAAAAAATTTTTAATACTTATAAATTATATATTTATACTTTATATACACACAAGAAGGTCTAAAATAACTGATTATACATATAAACATATTTTATGTTATAATGAAACTAAAATTCAACTATAATTGGACCATAAAAATCTAAGCTTTTTATTACCCACCAACAAAAAACCATCATTCGCAATTCGTGTATATGAATTTGAAACAACTAAACTAGAAATTGAGTAAATTATTTAGTATTCTATCTATACATATAATATATTTATGTTGTTCGTTTTATGTTACATACATATATATATCAAATTCATTAAAGGTAAATAAAATATGCCTACAGTTGCTCGGTCAATATAAAAATTACTATTTATATAATATATACGATCTTAAAAGGAAACATTATGTACAATGTTTAAAATTTCCATCATAAACACAATAATAATAATATTAAAATGTTTGGTGATCCTTTGAATTGATGAAGAAATGATGGTCGACAAAGATTTTTATAAGTAACCTATATAATAAAGAAAAAAAAATACATATTATTTTAAGATGCATCGTAAAAAAAATATTTATCCACATAGAGATTTAACCCAACAGACGACTCCAGCTCAAATTAAAAAAATATATAAAAAAAAATGTTTACAAGAATAATTTTTGGAGTACATACAACTTAAAAACGGTTTTTTTTTTGTAGGGATCAAAAAGGATTTTAAATTTTTACCATTTTACTGATTAAAACAGAGAATTTTTTGCGCAGCTATAAAATATATAAAACTTACACACTAAGTACCTTTCTATATAGTTTTGTTGAACACCTTTTTCTGTTAACAGCTAAAAAGATATATTTATGCTGAAAACTATAAAGGACAAAGCTATAAAAAAAATATATTTTGAAGAAGAATTTATAATAAATATTAAAAAAAAAAACATTTTATATACAGAAATTTTTTATTTATGGAAGCACAACATTCAATATCCATTAAGTAATAAAACTTTTTGTTTTGCACCAAGAATGAAATATAATTTCAGATGATTTTGGAGGATTAAAAATTTAATGGCGAGTCGATGTCAGTTAAGAAATATACTACCATAATTTTATATTTAAATAATCTCAAAAATTGCTATAAATAAATGAAATCTAAAAAAATATAAACTGCCTAGAGTTTGAGAAATATTTATATTCATTTTTTTTTATTGATTTTAAATTACCATGGACATATAAAAAATATCTTTAAAATGTATATTTATGTATAGTAAAATTAATATTAAATAATAATTCAAAAATAAAAAGAGAACTCATTTAATAAATTAAATTCGTTTCGGTTCTTTAGATCATATATTTGATTTTATGGATGAAATGATTGCAAAATTTAGAATTCAAAGATTAAAACGAAAACTATATATTATAAATTTAATTAGTTTTTTGTTAATAAAAACAGAAACTTAAGAAGAGACCTATATAATCAAAACTATTAATAATAACTTCGATTTATATATCATCATAAAATATTCGTAAGAAAAGATAGTTGATTAAAATCAAAGCATAATAAATAGCTGAACACTAAATTTATGTGAACAAATCAAAAAAAAATATTATTGGTAGCCGACACATTATTGGTGTTGAAAGCTATGGATTCTTATCAAAATTGAATTAAAAGAGTAATCGGGACTGGAGTGGATGTTCTTGGTAAAAGAAAAAGAAAAACATTGCCACCATGGATAGTCTACATATAATTTAAATATGTTGCAAAAGCAAAAATAGCTTACTGTCAAGAGATATAATTTAAAGAACAAAAAGAAAAACGCAGTTCATTCCAATTTTATCAACCATGCTAATATCAGAGCCCCAGAATAAATAGGAAGCAAGTCAGAACACTATGCGAGAAGAGACTTTCTCACAGGACAGTTTGGCTTCAAAAGGATATATACACACTACTAAAGGAAAATAAATTACTGTGAGAGGTGGATGTCACTAAAATAGCTGTACACAGTTTATAATACTTAGGATAATACCAAAGTTTGATAATATTAAGTGACATATTTAGAAAGGATATCACAATAAATGCTTTATGTGATGGCGCAGTAATCAGGTCTGATTGCTTATTTCCATTTTAGCTAAATCTAACTTAACCTAAAACTATTTTCAGAAATTTAATATGATATACTTAAATAATTGACAAAGCAAACCAAGACAAATCTTCAAATATAAAATAATAAATAAAAAACAAAAAAATTATCTCTAATATTTTAATTCATTCCTGTTTTTCTAAATTTTCAGCAACACGAATTGTTAGAGCTGTGACAATACAAATGCAATTAATGTATCCGTCACAATTAAATTATTATTATTATAACGCAGCGGCGGCAACTGGTGCGCCTACATATTTACCCTATACACATTCAGCACCATCAATATTGTCCTCACATTTACAAATAAATGGATCAACGCTGATACGACCACCAACACCTGAACCGCCACCCAGATCATCAAGTAGAACTAGACCAAAGAGTAGTTTATCTGTCAGTGGTTCCGGTGTATCAACGTAGCGATACTTCACAATTATAGTTTTATGTAAGTATATTTAAATATTAATTTAAATTTAAATTTTTATATAATTTCTGGATACTCAATTAAAATATATTCTATTATCATTGTTGGCGAGTATCAACTATAGATAGTTAGTTCTCTATCAATTAATTGTAATTTAAATTGTGATATGAAAAAAAAAAATCGAATATTTTATAATTTACTTTAACAAAAATTTCGTGATCCTCATTTTCGAGTTTTTTGTCACCAAATTCCATAGTTTCCATATGATTTTCGGAAGTATCATTAGAAGTATAATAAGAGAATGGGAATATAATGCGAAATCTACCTATTGGAACAATATCCCAGGCTTACGCCAAGGGAAGCGGTTCCTTGATTTCTCAAAAGAGAGAGCTAAAGAAGTCCTGACACTCAACAAAAATGATTTACGTATCATTACTGGCCTGTTTACAGTTCATTGCCCTTTAAGGTATCATCTGAACAAGATCGGAAAGGCTGAAAACAGAGACTGTCGCTTCTGTTCGGGTGATAATGAAACTGCGGAACACATCCTCTGCGACTGCGAGGCTGTGGCCCGTAAAAGGCTTATCAACCTTGGTAAAGGGTGTCTATGTCCTAACGACAGCAAAGGTCTGGCCGTCAGGAAGATTCTGGGCATCTATAGGAGCCTGGATATCAACTGACTATCAATAGTTGGGTATGCACAATAGATCTTTCTAGGTCGCAGTGTAGGGAGGCAGTGGTTTGTCCTCTGCCTGAACGACCCCATTATTCCTAATCCTAATCATTAGAAGTACTATTTGCGTTTAATAGACTGAAGCACGAGAGCTTTAGAGATTGAGCTAGATAACTCTACCTAGAACAGCAAAATTTAAATATATCCGTTACAGGATATTTGTTCTAGTACAAATTAATAAATCGTGCTACAAATTTGATCGAAATGATTTTTTCTTTTCCTTTCTTCGGATGTGTGTTAGTTTAAAATACAAATTTGACTTTAAATTGTTATATTAATATTCATCACATTAGCAAATTCACGAATTTATTATTTATTATAGTACACATAAGAAATACAAAAAAAAATCAAGGTATATTAAATATTGTCCTTTAATATAGTAGAAAAATTACCTTTCAAAATAAATATTGACAGAAATTTATCATTTTTAATATCATCGTATTATTTTCAAAATGAAATATATTTTAATTTTTCCTTTAACTGATGTCCACTACAGGCAGATAATCTTGGTAAATAAATACAAGGAATCAAAAAGTTAAACTAAATGGAATTTAACTTTTATAAAAGGAATATAAAGAAATTATTAAAAAAAATATGAATTGAGTAAAGGTGCTATTAAATTATAGTACATATAGCGAGAATGATGCGTTACGTTGATCTACTTTATAATAATTCGGGCTAATAATTCTACTTCTTCGGAATATTTGTTCTGAAAATGAAATCTTATTTATACTACTAAGTATTCTGTCGAAGCACGTTGATTTAAATTTCTGTATAGAATAAGCAATAACAGACCAATACATCGACGGACAAAATGAAATCTTTCATCTTAATTAATCTCAAAAAAAGAATGTAAAAAGTTTTCCAAGATTTCCGAATTTGTACTATTGGACAGGACGAAAAACGACAACTTGTTACAAGACGACCTAAAAGCAACGTGCACATTTAAAAAAATTATGTAAATGTAAAATATTAATTTATAAGTTTCCAATTTCCGAAGGAAGTAAATTATTGTTATCATAAATACAATTTTATATTCTGATATCATTCTGTTATACTAAAATTTTGAAAATCGCAATTTAATACAGTTGCGATTCACTCACACTCGCGATGATGTAGCTTGTAGCCCTTATGGGAGCATTGAATAAGAAAAATGTTTGTTAAAATAAATTTATTTATTTACTCGGAAAATTTTATATAATACATAAAAGAATTTTATTAAATTTGCTTCAAATATATTTGAATAACTTAAAATGCAAAATATAGAATTAAAAGCAAATGAAAAATATATTAATTTTTTTCATAGTTCATTTAAATAAATGTTTTTTTTTTTTGGTTGAATAAAAGCAATTTTGATTCCTATAAATTATGTAAACAATTTTATTATGTTCCTATTAAATTGTGACCTTGCCCGTGATATATTATACCTTTTACTATCTAAAAGGTATAAGATCTATTTTTATCACCAAAAGGTCATAAATATTTTATGCGGGTTTGGACAATAAGTCAATAATTAACAAAAGTTTAAAATTATGCAAATTTCTTTCCACATAATAAAATAAAATGTCGTTAATTTCATATTTTTTTTTATTTTAAAATCAGATTCTACCAATTAAATATATAATAAAATTAAAATAAATCATAACATTTCATATTTGTAGCAGCAAATCATATAAAATAATTGAGCTTATTGATAATTGGCAGAATCTAAGATGAATTATTAGGTTAGTAATAAATTTCGATATAAATATTTCTATATTTTGTATATCGATTGTCTAAAAGTCCCTTCGTTGTACAACTTATTATGTCATACACATTTTGACACATCGAATGAAAAGTTGTACAACAGATTGATATATGTGAAGGGACTTTTTAATGCGAGTATATCAGTAGGAGCTTTATATTTTTCTATGATCTTACATTTAAGTTCCATTAAACTGCGAATTTACGCGTTAGTCATTATCAAAATGATAGTGTGATACGTTTTGTAGTTATATTATTATTATTATTGTTAAATTCGTAATTGACTCGAATTAAATCATCGATATTCTCATTATCAGTCTTTTTAGTTGTATCAATTAAAATAATTAATAAAATTATGAAAAATTCAAGTTTGATTAAATAACCAAAGATATGGTTACATTTTCAATTCCGTATCCAGTAGACTTTCACCTAAAATAAATTTCAAATCATATTTTCTCAAAAATAAATTTGTTTATATATATAGTAAATAGTTAAAATCTTATCATCGCTACTTATTTATTTTGATTAAAAGTTTTAAAATATTGAGAAATTGATGAGAAGGTATTAAAATACTTGATAGATTTCAATTTTCTTCTTAATTTCTTTGAATATATTTCATTTTATATATATACTATCAACAAAACTAATAAATTTTTCCATTGTTACAACTATGAGGAACTTGAATAGAAACTAATAATAATTTGAAGATCCTTAACAATCCTTCCTTGAAATAAATTTCTTCCTTGTATTTTCTGTAAATTTAATAAAAGTAAATAAAAAAAAGAAAAATTTTATATCACCAGACATGGTTGCCTTTTTGATTCAAATTCTTAAGTTCTTCAAAAGTTAATAGTTTTTGTTCTACTCGTAGTGTAATTACGTATATTTTACACTACGTATAAACAGAAGGAAAATATATTTCAGTTTTTCATTCGACTTTTTAATTTTTTTAATAGTATAATATAAAAAAAAAATCCAAATGAAATGAAAACAAAAACTTTTTATCATTTTGTGTATTGTATTAAGTTGATTTAATTAAAACTAAAATGTGTTTTGTTCATTTGATATACAAATTAATTTATTTTTTGTTGGATGCACTTTTAGATTAATTATTTCTTCCTTCACTTTTTTTTTGGAAAAAAAAACCGGAAAAATATTACAAATACTTCCATTTGATATCTGAGGGACGTTCATCAATATGCATAAAACAATACAACAGTGTAAATTATTTCTTTTCAAAATAAAATTATATTATTTAAAACATTGATTAAATTTAGGATTTTAAATTTAAATATTTTAAAAAATTGTTAAATTTCTAATAAAAAATTTGTTAGTATGGTTCAAAAAAATATATTTATATGAAACTTCCAAAAATACAAAACAAAATTAAGTAAATTCTTACTTAATTGAAAGAAATTTAACCACAGTTATAATTTGTGTTTTGAGGTAGGTAGTTTCAGTGGGTCCATCCTCAAACTTGTGCATTATATTTTATGTGTTCTAGCTAAAGCATGGATAGTTTTTATTATCCAATTTTAAAGGTACTGAAACGTATTGCTCAAACATTTATTGTTTGTACTAGTAAATTCATACAAAATTTTGCTGAAACATTAAAATTTGGCATACAGTTTAGTTTTGTGATCTATAGTTGTAGTCTATCAAAATTTGGATCGGTAGCTTCAGTGAGTCCTTATCAAAATACCGAATTATATAAATTACATTCTTGGTGCCTGAAAAGATCTGAAATTTTGAACAAAGTAGTGTTTTGTGTAAGTGTTTACAAAACAATGTTTGTTACAAAAGTAATGTATATTACAATTCAATGTTGAACATAGTTACGAGCTAAACCCTTATATGCTAACTTATGTAGGTTTGCTTGCATATAAGAGTATTTAGTTTACAAAAAAAATCATACATGAAATATCATAAGCATAACTTTGTTTATGTAAAACTTGATTACCTTTATTTAGATCTTCAAAAAGAAAATAAACAAATCATGATCATCAAAAAGGTAAATTCAACTTTACAATATAAAATAAAAAAATATAAGAAGGTTTTTCCAGAAAAAAACAACTTCACCTTGAAGAAAACTATTTTTATAATTTTATGAAGTTGTTATTTTGATTTCTTTTTAAAACTCTATAAAGATATTTAATAAATATTATGATGCTAATATTTATTATATAATTATTATATTTAATAATAATTATGATTAATATAATAATTAAAATAAAACAATAATTAAAATCAAATGAAATAATATGTATTACAATAAATTAGATTTAAGTTAATTATGTATATATATTTATATGAATTGTAAAGGGTAGTCAAGCTAATAATAATAATAATAATGATGCTCCTTAAATTAAGATCACATCTATTATTATATAAGAAGGTAATACATTCTTATATTATTATATAAGAAGGTAATACATTAATCGATTACATATTATATTATAATCAACTGCCAATCAGTTGGTTAATTATCATTAGTTAATTAATTAATTAATTAGTTAATTATCATTTTCTTAAATTGTTAAACTATGGTTATTTTCGCAATCATGAACATAAGAAAGCTGACTCTTTTGAACTCACTAAATATAAATTAAACGGCTGGCAATCCTGGAATTTTAGTTGAATCAAACGAGCTGAATTTAAATGTATGCAAAGGATGCACTGTATCATTTTAGAAACAAGATCTAAATATCGATACTAACACCTTGACAGATCACAAATAAGAGTCCTTTCCTAGTAAAGGGAATAGTATAACCCTATGTACAAAAGCGCGGTTGCGAGAACCTCAACAAAAAAGTTTTTACAGACATTCAGTATACGTTTCTAATTCTATAAGTATAACGTTTATGTTGAAATTCTTAACCTTCATTTATTTTATACATACATCAGGTATACTTTCAAAAATATTATTAATAGTGGTTCCCAGTAGTAAAACTTTCAATATTAAATAATGTTAGAAAACCCTTATTTCTCTAACCCTGTTAATAAGGAATACTATTATTCAAAATTTGATATTGGCATAGTGGTTTTATCTATAGATTTAATAGATTTAACGAAATTAACATACGGTAAAAATACAATTAGAAAATATTATTTATGGTATCTGCGCATTTTACCCTATAACCATACTAGTTTCAAATGAAATTTACACTTTTTAAATTCCATAATTACCGCTTTTTTTATTTTAACAATTAATTCTATTAAACTTGCCATATTAAATAAGTACTCAAATATTAATTTATTTATTTAATAAAAATATGTAAAAATTATTTATTTTAGACTTTCGTAAAAAATCTACAAAAATGCAGTTTCTAAAAAACTTGAGAATCGCTAAAAATTTTAATACAACTTCTTGACAAATAATAATTTTCAAAGTTAAATAACTTTTATTCATTTATTGGCGTGCATATATAGCTCTATTTCACTTAAATTCTGCAGAGCTGCTGGATTAATGTCATTTTTATTTACCTAATTCTGAACAATGCAATTTTATCAAAATAACTCTCATAAAATGTTTCCTTATAAAACTGCTCCTTTTCACTTTATATAATAAACCTCTAAAAAATGTACAACCTTCGTTGGTACTAAATAAAAATGTGTTTAGCTTTTATGACAAATTTTATGTTTTTCTTTTTTGTCAGATTTTTCATTTTTATTAGTATTTATATTTATATTTCAAGTGCAGTAAACTTACAAAACCGCTTTTGAATTTGAAGAATTTTCATTTCATGTACATTTTTTATGTTTTCGTTTTATTAGATAGTTTTTAAAAAATTTATAGAATATGTTTTTAATTTTTTTTTTTTTTTTTGTGGATAAATAATTTCATTACGTTTTCCAATGAAGTTTATAATTAAAATTCATTTAATCCTGTTTCAGATCCAAATCTATTGTATATTCTTAAGTCTCGCTTCCGGTAATAAACTTAATAATTTATGGTAATAATAACTTATTTTTCATATCTGTATTAACTTAACTAGATTCATTTGTCTTGCCCTTGATTTAGGACGGTCATAGCTATTACAAATTATACCTTCAAAATTTTCAACATATAAATTACAAGGAGCAACCAAAATAGCTCTTTGTTTCATTAATTAATTTACCAAAAAAATACTGAATGTTTTTATGTTTTAATTAATTTTATTTTCGGATTTTTAGACCTTTTAAGATAAACTCTTATAAATTTAATATTAAGTTCAGTTTGGGTTGGTACGGATCTTCAATTACAATCTTCCATTTACATACCTTTAATCAAAAATTAGGTCACCTTTCGGACCTATTTGTGAATTGAATATTTTAGTCTGCGCCAGATAATGAATTACTTCACTATTTCAGAATTGAACTTATTTTTAAAGTACATATACCAAATCTTTATTCAATATTTTTAATGTTTTTATTGATTTTAAATCCTGAAAATTTAAATTAAATTCACATAATTTTAATTCAGCTTTAAAGCAATGATGATTTCACAAAATTATATTATAAAAATGCAAATTTAATGCGTCAAATATAATTGGAATTTTCATATCAATAAAATATGAATTTTTGATTTTTTTTTTTTTTTCATAAAATATGTAAATAAATTCAAATTACAATATTTTCCTTTTATCAAATTATTAGTATATTTTTATTTATTTATATAAATAAAATAATAAAAATATTTTTATTTTAAAAATTACAAATCAATAAACGCTATAAATTCTAAATAATATGTATATATATTCTTGGGGAATTTATTATTATTATTACAAGTGTTTCAGAATTTAGAACACTAATTTTCCAAAAACCAAAACTAAATGATTATGATGGTACAAGCAAATCTTTGCCAATCAATTACCTAGTTTAAGTTTGTTTATTCTAGGTTGAATATTTTAGAAGATCTTTAATATTTCAAAAAATGATCAAATCCATTCCATAGAATTAATCCCTATTTCTCTTGGATCAGGTTCTCAGAAAAACAATTTATTTACGTTTATATCCTGGAAGTTATTTACAGTTTTTACAGACAAAATCCGTACTATAAAAGTATTGGAACGAATTTGGTTTGTAAACCTTGTACTTGGTGGTGTTATTTATATTTAGAATTATTCTTAAAAATATAAAATTATATACAAATTATTTTTATTTAATCGCTTTATTCCATAAATATACAAAAAAGAACAAAAATTTTTATATAATTTTATAATAAATATTTCAAATTGTAGTATAAATGTTTGTTATAATTCATCTTATTTATATATAATTCCATCGAAACTATATAATTTTTATTTTTATTTAATTCTATGCTACCTCAACAAAATTATTGTTATTAAGTTACAATAAAGTTTCTTAAAATAAATATTCGCTAATATCCACACATTTTTGCTAACTAGGATTTTTCATCTACAATAAATTATTATTGTACATAATCTTTAATACATTATTTAACTGGCTTTAAGCTATAAAATAGAAAATGCTGAACAAATTAAAATAAACATAGAAATATTTTTCTGCAGTACTGTTTTATATGTTTTAAGAAAAATATTAATTTTTGAATCTCATTCGCTGTACTCACCTCGATAATAGTCCGACAGAGGGCAGGACAGGCATTTTAATTTTATTGATATTGATAATAATTACTTTCCATACCATTCGGTTTAATGTTGTTTCATATATGGATGTGTAATTGAAATTTTTTATACTATTTTAAATGACAATTTATTAATTATATAAATTTAAAAAAAATATATAATATAGCTTCATTTTTAATGCTATAAAAACACAACTTTTTAATGTTAGAATACATAAAAAAAGGTGTGATAAATGGAAAATCGTAAATAATTTTATATTATACGAGTAGTTAGAATAACTAAAAGTGTTGCATTCGACTTGATGTTAAAAAAAATGGATTTAGCTGAAACTTTTTTTCTGGGCGTTTTAAAAAATAACGTCCGCGTACGAAAAATATTTTATTATTTATATTTATGACAGTTTACATTCAGGATAATTTTGAGATCTAGTTAGTGCTACTGAACTTTGTAGTCTGTCTGTATCTTCAGTGGGTTCTTAGATAGTAATTGTTATCCAATATCAATGAAATTTGTAATCTGTTTTGTCTCTATAAAATTTATGGTCCACAGTTTCAATATCAATTATCAAAATTTCGAATTATATTAAATACATTATATAGTAGATGTCTTAAAAAATGTGAAATTTTTAACAAAACATTGTTTAGTACAAAATTATTGATTGTTAATTACAAAATACTGTTGAACCTAAATACCAGTTATCTTCTCCCCCTATTAGCAGGTTTTTTTTCAATTAAATTGAATTTTAATAACATTTTTATTGAAAAATATTATATTTTCTTTAATGAATATATATATATAATATACACGAACACGATCAATGCAAATTTCCATAATGGCGCTTTTAGAAATAAAAAAATAACTTATATTTAATTCCAATATGATTTTAAATCAGGGTAGCACGAGGGTATCACTTGCTCCTTCTGATTATTGTAAATATGCTCAATATAAAATACATAAATACATAAAACGTTGTACCGCTTCTTGTTTTTTATAATTTTAAAATATTTATTTATTTATTTTCTAATTTTCAGCATTGAAAACGTTATTCACGCTATTTATAATATTTTTTTATTACCATTTTAAGTCTTTGGAATATTTAAAAATAAAAGTTGGTTATTTTTTTTTATTTTTTTTTTAACCATTTCTTAATAATTAATAATTTGATCAAATTGTCGTCAAATTTTATTTAATTTGAATATTTACAAAAAATTATTTACTTTTTATACTTATCGACTTGATTCAAAAAATGCCAATAAAATTATTACTAGAATCAGAATATATAAAGTATTACCAATATTACGTAAATATTTTTTCTTGAACTTATAGCAAAGGTTTTCACCAGTGTTCCGCGAAACACTGATGTAGTGTGTTCTGTCAAAATCTGAAAATCAGTAAAAAATTAAAAACGATTAAAATTAAAAAGCAAATCTATTTCTTTTTTGTTGTACTTAGTATTAGTACTTATGTTGGCTATTATTGTTTTCTTTTAGTTTGGTATATATATATTAATGACACTTTTATATAACATTTATAATAACATATTCCTAATTTCACTTTATGTTCCTAAAAAATCTTGTAAAATTGTGTTCTGTGATTCTGCAAAGTTTAAGAACCACTGGTTTATATTAGAAATAAACTTACGAAATTAAATACTTACGAAACTAAATAAAAAATAATAAAATTAAACTCAATATATTTTTCCCCACTAAAAGAAACCATCTGCTTTCAAATTATATTAATTTTTACGACACAATAAATAGAAAATAAAATTATATACTATAATAAAGCGAAATTTACAAGGGCCACGATGTTCCAATAAGAATTATAATTTAAATTAATTTTTTTAAATTTTAAAAATAAAACTTATATTAATTTATAAATATTATATTATTTTTTATCTGTTAACTTCCATTATTTCTCTAATATTATTATATAATTTATTTGGTACAAAATTTTGGTCATAAATACACCAAAAATATAATAAAATTAATCTACCGAATTAAATAAAATCAAATATTTTACAATATATCAAATTTTTTGGTTATAAAATTAAGGACAATTTCTTATATTCTCATATAAAATTTTTAGACAAATATTGCAAATATTACTTTGTGTTTGGTTTAGCGTTTAGCTTACATGACATATTGTAAATCAAATTAAAATTTGTACAAAATCTATAAAAACATTCCGACCCCCATTCAATTAGTAGCATTGAACTTCATGCAGAGCTTTGGGCAGCTCGTAAATAATTTAGAACTTAATATTTACTGAAAAATCAATCAAATTATAAGTTTTATTTTAAATATTTATAATTATTGTACATTTAGCTATTACTTTTGATTATGTAAAAGTAAAAGAATCAATTTAATGCTGCGACTATTTGCAAACAATTTATTAGTAATAAGTGATTTTAATTTAGGTAGGTTGTAGGTTGCAGAAGGCTGCTAAATTAATTAAACAATTATTAATGTTACTATAATATTAGCATTCCTTTCTGGTACATCGTCATTTACTTCAAAAATTACTTTAGAAGAGTTAACAAATTGAATCAATTCCTGAATATATTGCCATAATTAATTGTCAATCGCCGCATCTAAAAGTAATGATTTACTGGTGCATAATAATAGGCAATAAGGAAATAAATTTCAAATATCACGACTTTTGGAATTCGTGACATAATTTTCTACTTATAGTTCAAGGCTAGACTACTGATGCTCTTTCTATACAACGATATTGCATCCAGGCTTTTTAAAACCACAAATAATGGTTTTGTCTGGTTATAATTTTGAGTGTAATTTTGAAATTTTTGTTATGCAAAATAAATATAACTCAAAAACTGATTTAAATCAAATTTAACTCTACAAAGCCTTTCTTTTTATTTTGTATTCTATTCAATTTTATTACTACAAAGCTGCGTCAGTTTAAATGTAAGTTCATATTATAGTGTGAAAGTAAAAATTGACAATTATACGCGATATATCCAGTGGTGATATTCAGCCGGTACGGGCCTGTACAACCGTTTTGGTTGTTAAAATTTTCAATGTATTCCGTACCGGTTGATAAACCTTTAGTCACAGTTAAATAAACGAATAAAATACGAAATTTAAGCAAACGACTTCCGCGATTTTGTTGATGTGCAGAGTTATAGAAATTATCATTATTCCAAAGATTACATATTTTAAGAACAAACAAAACTTTGAACGTATAATTTCTGTTAATTCGGCCAAAGCATATTAAAATCTATTAGATAATGTGTATCATTATGAGTACATTATTGGAACTCTAAGAAATTTAAAGTTTTCTGAATCAATTTCATTTATTTTCAATGAAAGTGTATCAACAAAAATGCAAATATTTCATTCTTTTTGCTAACATATAAATTTGTAAAACATGTAAACAATGTTCATATGCTGCCAAAATATATGGGTTTGTCCCATTTAAATGTCGTAACTTAAATCTTTATAATATTTTCTGCTGCAATTTCCACGTATACATCATATTCCTTGTCCTTATTTACCATCCATATGCCAAAATTTGTTTAACAGACGAAGTAAATAAATTCTTAATTACAAATAAATCTTCAAACTTTGACGCTTTACAAAATCCAACATTGAACTAACCTTTTTCAAAACTGTTTTAACCAACAAAATTTAATTTACGATCAAGAAGTCTTCCCTATGTCTACAAAATTATCACAGATTTCGATAATTATATAATGAATATTTTGTGAATGATGTATGTACTCATTTTCCATGAAAATTACATAATTTTATATTTATAGATAAAAATATTTTTCTAAGAATTCTGAATTTTTTTTTAAATCTGATTGTAAGTTTTCTACATATTTTCATTATTTCATTAAATATACGTCATCAGAGTAAATTAAAATTAATAAATTCTGATAATAAATCATCAATAAAAATTGTGAAAAATATTAGGCCCAAATACTCCATTCCATACGCAAGTTAGCGCTGATATATTCTTTCAAGTAAATAGAGTAAACAATTTTAGAAGTTATTTATGACAAAATATAGTTTTGTTAATACTGAAATTAGTATCTATACTCAAATTTATGTAATTTGAATAGATTACGCGAAGATCCATGGTCTACAAGCATCGCGACAGAACTCAATGGAGCCATTTCAAAAACTAAGCTGCAATCCTATAAAAAAAAATCTACTTACCTTTATGAAGATAACTATTCTCCACGAATGTAAGGCCCGGCAAATCGTGTCCAAGTATTGAAACATGATGCTCGCAATCCTATCGCAGACACATACTAACAAGATGTTCAACTTTGGGCTCTATAGTTGTATCCAAACAAAGTATGTGCCATTTTTGGTAATTTCATAAGATAGTTACCGTGTTAATCGATCTAACAGTAACCAACCAGTATGGAGACCGATCAATTCCAGATTGAACAGAATAATATCCGATTACATTTTAGAGAGTCACGGTCAACATCTAATCTAAATAAGAAACAATATTTCAAAAATTACAAAATCAATAATAAAATAATATTTTAAAAGTTTCTATTTAATTTAAAAGTTGTTACAAATTTTCCAAAACACTAAATTTTCTATAAACGCATTAAATATACATATTTATATTTATACATAATAATATTTCATTTTATAACCTATATTAAATTTTATTTTCTTGGGGTAGCTAAATAGAACTTACCTATACCCTTCATATTTTATTGTATCCCAAAAACTCAATGAATATATAGAAACTTTTGCCAGACAGGAATTGTAAAAAAAAAATATTCATTTGCGGTTTTATTGCATATCTTTTGGGTAGTAAAAAAGTTGATCCCTTATTTTAGTTTCACATTTTTAGTTTTTTTTTTTTTTGTTTTTGATTTTCTCTTTTGTTAAAACCCATCAAAAATGGTCTTTAAAATTTTTACGGCCGTTCTTTTAATGCTGATTATCTATCTACATATATTTTTTTTCTGTAGATTCCTAAAGTTATAAAGAACGAACGAACGAAAAAAAATAAAAACGTATTAAAAACTATAATGTTTTCTCAAGTAAAATGCGAATGATTTTGATAGATGGAATATAAATTTATTGATATATGTATAATATAGTAGTAGTTATTAAGTATGGGGAATATAATATTTCAAAAAAAAAAAAAAAAACAGAATGCCAGAGCAGAACAAAAACTTTATATCGTAGGAGCAGTAAAACGCGAAAATATAATAATATAATATAAATTTTTATACTTGTATATAAAATAGTATATTGCAAATAATTTGCAATTGTCTGAATTGTGTAAAAGTTATTTCTGATATTCTTTAATACTATATTCATATAAGAGATAAACCATTACTTACCAGCGACAAAATATAGAAAATTTAAGATGTAAAAGGATATATCTTCAGCACCCATCCCCCAATCATATATGTTTAAAAACGGAAATGCACGTATTAAATATAAAAATTGTCCTGCATAAGAACTATCACTTTTTACATTATATGTATATATATATATATACATATATATATACATATATACGTATATTTGTTGAAATATATAAAATTATTCATTTGTTTTATGAGTTTTGAGTGATGGTTGAAAATATTAGTGCAATACGACCATATATAAATATACACTAAAAAATTAAGGAAGAGAAACGTAAAATTAAAATATATTTTTGTTGTATTTTGGTTATGCAAGTAACGTATTCCATAAAATTAAAACTATTTAAGTTGTGATGCAGATATTTTATATAATAAATTCATACTCAAAATATTTATATATATATATATATAAATTAATATATATATATAAAATAAATCGTAATTTTACACTCCCTCATAGTTTATACATCCATACCCACCAAATATATATCCTTGAAACTTTTTACATCATATTTCCTTTTATCATATTATTGCATCCTTTTCGAACCAAAAAAAAAAATAAAAAAATATATATACAAAACAAAATAAATAAAAATTATATAACAAACAAAAATATATAAATAAAAATTGTTTTGATACTATATTTTTCGTATAAGCTTTTATATACCATATAAATTCTCATCGGACTCATCAGGATATTTGCTATGCTAGCACGAATTCATCAGATTGCTTAAAATTTTTATTACTTTAAATATATATATATATATATATAAACTATAAGAAGATATCAATGTATATTATGGGTTTTTCACTTCAATATTATATTATATATGTATTAAAATAATCAGGAAGGAAGCTTTTTAATAACACACACTATATACATACATACAAATACGTAAAAAGAAACCAACAACAATCATTTTATGATCCTTTTTACAATTGATAATATAACGTATAATAAGTTATACATTTTTCTATTGTACATTATTTTTCTAACCAAAAGAAAATTTTATATATATAAATATATCATTTTTCTATATGCATTTTTGGTTACACAGAATTTTATATTTATATAAGTTTGGGTGAAATGGAAACGTTCTAAAGGTGCTAATATATCCAATGTGTATAGTTTTTGTATGTTCTGGTTTTATAATATATAATTTTTTTTTTTTTTTTGAGAAATTTTATGTTCTTTGAAACTGTAAAACAAAAAAAAATAAAAAAAATTTAATAAATTTATGGCCTTTTTCCAGTTGAAGTAAAATGAGTCGATGTGCATTTAATTGCATTTTTCCAGTTAAAAGATATATTGTGTGTGTATGATTGTGTAACACCGGAAGTATATATATATTATATACTATCATTATTGTTCGTTGGTGCATGTTAAAGATAAAAACTAATAATTTTTTTTTTTGAATAATCAATAATATCCTTTTCCTTGTACAGTTTGGCTCATAAAAAACACATTTATTTTTCTTACTGATTAATTATTTTATTGCTCTGACTGGAATCACAAGAATATAAATTTAATATTTTATATCATACAAATGACCTGTTTCTATAATATAAATTTTTACACTTGATTTGGAATCTCTATTAAATAATAAGAAAAAGATGATGTTGTCGTCAAAGAAAATATGTTATATTTAACAAATTTGTTTAGACGTCCCAGTAACATAATATTTAATAATATGTCATTAGTTACTAAATTAATATCCTAGTTTACTATCACAAATTTTCCTTAGATCTGAATGTTCCTATTTAGTGATAATATAACTAATTAATCACGAAATATAAATTTAATTTATTCAATATTATTTGGGAAAATTAATCAGTGAACGGGGAACAATGATTTAATAAAGTGTATGTATATAAAAAATGATGAAAAGTTAAAAGAAATATGTAAGGGAAATGGAAAATTTAATACCGAAACAAATGACAATAGATAACCATATTTTCTTTTAGTTTTGGTTTACAGAAAAGTAAACCGATTTCACAGAGCTTCCCGGTAAAATATTGACACCACAGTCCAAATCAGTATAGCATTTATATTAGCTGTGATTTATTCATTAAAGTAGAGCTCAAAAAGTGAACAGGAACTAAACTTTGTCTATTTTCTGAAGTTAATATATTAGATAATGTTATTCAATATTATATACATAACTCAAAATCTGTAAGTATTGCAACTTAAATATAATTTTCCAATATATGTTGATAATACGGTATTCACACTAGATTAGATTAGGTTGGGTTTTATTTTACAGGGAAGACCACGACTAAGTAGCATTAACCACTACAGCCATAGGATTAGTTATTAGTGCTACAGCCATAATTTATTTATTTTTTATAGTTCGCCCGAATATAGATTTACAAAAAATAATTAAAAAAGTTAATACCATTACATAATATTCTTAATGGTATAGGGATTGAACCGTTGTTACGCCAAATACTAGTGTTCGCGATTTTGTTCCTGGGATCGATACGAAATTAGAATTTTCTTTTCGTACTCCCAGAAATTGGAATCGATTCGAAATTAGAATTTAAATACAATACAGAAAATAACCACACATAAGAAACCACAGAAAAAAATATTTCCTACAATTTTGTTTTAAGAAGTCAATTCATTATGAAGAAAATCCAAAAAAAAAACACTCCTCATAATTTTTGACCTCATAATATATGGGAATTTGGATTCTCGACATTAACTATAATATTAAAACAAATAATAACGTGAAAGATTTACTGATCTAGATAAGGAAATTAGAGTAGCAATTTCTCGTACATATTAGACCTAATATAATATATCGTATTTAAATTATTATTATTTTTATATGTCTATCATTTATTTTTCTATCATTTCTCGTTAAATCATTTTTATTGTTATTCTGAATTTTTAACAATTTATTTTCATTGATTTGTATATGTTAATTATAATTTTGAATAAAAGATAATATTTAATAAAATTACATATATTTATATTGCAACACGCTTAGTATTCCGGGAAAATTGATATAACTTTATTTGTATTTTCTTAATTCTAACTATAGCCTTAATTATTGTAATTATTTCAGTAGTAACTTAGTATATTACTAACATGCTTTCTAAAAAAATCTTTTATTCGTCGAAAAAAAAAATTCTTCGTTCGGATGTGGTTTTGATCAGAAAACTCTTCTCGTCTTCCATTTTCCTAACAAATTTTTCTTAAGAGTGTTAACTCCGAAAATGTTAAGAACCATTGATATGGAAATATAATTTTTTTTATCAATTTTATTTATCATTGTATCTGTCCATGAAGTGGAACTATATTAATGGAAGCTATTCTAAAACTATTATTATATTTTATAGTAATACTAATTATTCATCAATTTCCTATGTTCAGTATTCAGTATTAATGCTTATTCCGGATTCTAAACTTGAAAAATATGTAATTATCATTTCTTTAACTTTCTTCAATTTAAATTAAATTATATACTTTGTTACATTGTTATAAACTGATTTTAACATTTATCAGTAATTCTTTAATTCTACCACAGTTCAACTTTATTTATAGTTAGTTGTATCTTTACATTCCAGTAGGTCACATTTTTATTGTTAAATGAAAATTTAAATGAAATAATTAGTATAAATTTATATATGTATGATGAATTGAAAATGAATCATACAAAGCAAAAACTAAACGACTTATTATAACAAAAAAAAAAGCTGGTCCATAATCATTTTTATTACAGTCGTCAATAATAATAATTTTTGCTGAATTTTTTTTTATAGCTCTTTTGAAAGAACCCAAATAAAACATCAAATAATCTTCAACGGATATTATTTTATGTACAACATTAAAATATTACGCGTCTTGAAAGGTTTTTGTTTTTTTTTTTAGCTCTTTTGTGTCTAGCAGTGTCATATTGCGATGATTCTTGGTTATTTTTAAGTATTCCTCTGTATAAATATACAAATATCAAATAAATAAAATATACAATGCAAAAATTTTCAAATAAAAAATGGGATTAGAAGTTGTAAAAACTTTAAACAGACTAAATTCGATTCTTGCTTGATATATTATAATTATAATGTTTTTTTTTTATTGAATAATTTTTATTAAGTCTGTGTGCGTTAGCGATAATCGCTTTGCGCGATTTGGCATTGCCTTGAAAATTTATACGACACCAACAACATAGTTAGTTTTAATCTGGTTCAATGGTATGGTGCTCTTGTTATTATTATATTTCTTTTATTACCTCATTTATTTATATTTTCTTAAGTTCATCATAACAAAAAAAAAATGTTTAGTTCATTTTCAAAATAAATATTGTTAAAATGTACATATTAATTTTACGGGGTCTGATGTGTTGTATTTATATATTTTCGGTTTATTTTATCAGATGTATAAAATGGGGAAATAATTAATCCTACATGCATTTACAATTTTAAAACTCCGTTGTATTTTCCGTATGATGGCTTATTCTATTCTAGAACACATAATTCTAATTCACTTCACTAATGTAAGTAGTTAGTCTTGACTGCCCGGCTCCTCTATAATGGTCAAAATATGACGTTCCAATTGTTATAATCATTTATATTTTATCGAAGGGCACATGGGTAATGCTGTAGTATTTCAATCCTCTACAAATTGATGTTTCCGTTAAATCTAATCTTCTTGTATATGCATCCTGAGAAGAATATGATCTTTAGTTATCCCGGATTATTTAGTATAATTTAATTTAGTTATCACAAATTTTTATCGTCTGTACTCTACATTAATATGCAAACATTCTATAAGGAATGAAAACTAGTTTCTACAGAACAGATTACTAGAAATTGAAAAGTTGCTAAATACAATCTTGAACACCAAAAAAAATGAATAATAGCTTAGAATAATAATGAGTATGATACACTTCTGGTTCTGGTGTACAAATCTATCCATAACAGAGATTGGTACTTTAATTGCCATAAAACTAAGATTGTGATAGGTATAATAATATCACCAAACTTTTCTCATAGTGCTAGCCATAACTGGTCTGAGTTTGTAACAGCTACTTATCGGAATGATATTCGGATCATAGTTACACCTAATTATAAACCTATTTGCCTGATTGATGTAGTTTCAACTTCTTTGAAAGTGTATTTTTAACAAACTTCTATATTTTTATATTTTTTTTTTTTGTTTTGTTCATATATTTAACTGGTTTTTTTTTCATATTTATTAAAGTAATTTTTCTCGGCTCTTTAGAATGTTCCGAATTTTGATTTATTACGTGAACTTTAAAAATCTTATTAAAACTAAATTTACCTTAAACATTTTTATTTGATAACTATAGCCAACAAAGATATTTTTATGAGTTTTTTTTTTTTTTTTTTGTATAGTACATAAAATATATGTGAATGTGAAGCTAGTAGTATTAATAATAATAATTATTATTTTAAAATCGAACATAAAATTTAAAAGAAAAATATATTTGGAATATGTGAGGTCAATTTGTAAGTCATTCACAATATAGTATGAAGAATTTTAAAACAGAATTAAAGAAAATTATTAATTTCTGATATTTCAATAAAAGTTGAGATGTAAAAAAAAGCGAATGTAAAAATGTTGAAACTAGTATTAATTTAATTATTACAATTTTCATATCAAAAATTTTATAATCCAATATTATTTTTCTAAATTCCTTTCACTCTTTGTTATCAAAATTTATATATTCAGACAAAAAAAAATATTAATTAGAAATTAATTTACTATATAATTGGTAAGATTAATTTTTATCGATATAGTAAAGTGGTTAGTAAAAATTAAATCTTTAAGACTAATAAGCTTCTTTTAAAATTAATTAAATAGACAAAATAATTATGGTCGTATAAGATTTTACTATCGATAAAAAAAAAATCCAGTATATTGGTCAATAAATTGTCTCTAAGTAAATATACACCTTTAGTTAGTCAGCTATACACCTTTAGTTAGCCAAGGCCGAGGAAAGGGAGTTTCTCCAGAGTACTCTGTCATGGGCAGCAAAATATAAATATTAATTATATTTTTAATGGATTTGAGATTAATTGAATTTTTCCTGTGTATTTAAATAACATCAGTTGGTGTACGAATGCTGTGATTCATCTACAATCAGAAAATATTAAGAAATTTTAATATATATAGCAGAATAAAATTTTTGAGTGGGTTAGTTCATTCATTCCTCTGTAATATTGTAATTAATCCTTGAATAAGATGAAGATTAGTAAAAGTTTAGAAAACTCTATAATTATAAAATGCTTCAACAGCCATTGAAATTAATACTAAATTTATCGAAAAATTTGTATGCTAAATAACTCGATTAATTAATGCTAAAAATATAACAAAAAATAAGTAATTGAGTCACTTAAATTTAATTTTTTAAAATGTCATTTAATTTATCATTTTGAATTAAATTTTAAAACCTGACTTTATAAAACATATATAATAGAAAAACTTAAATTACTCGAGAATTATCATTTTTATAATTTTATATTTTTAACTACTTTATTTGTTGTGTGTGACGTTGTCTGTGGTGATTGCAGTAATTAGCACTGTCTGTGGTCCAACCTTAAACATAACCGATAAATTAACAGTCATAACAGATGAATACCGTACACAAGCTTATATTCAGGAGAGAAACCATTCTTTGATAGCAACCAAATTCACAAAATTAAATATAAATTAGTTAACCACGACAAAAAACAAGTTACAGTTATTAGCGGTATTCCATATCATGACCATACTTTATGATATTGGTCCTTGGGACCTTGGTCAATTGGTCACATAATATCCTTGGGACCTTGGTCAATTCAAAACTTATTGGTATCCGTTTTTATATTCGTGTATCTTTTTGCACACAACATTTATTTTCTATATTTTTTCAAAATTAGTTTGGATATTTCCAAATTTAATACTAACAAATATATTCAAATTTTAAACTTTCCAGAAATTAAAATATCAGACGAAATATTTAAAAATATTTTGTGAGAACAAATTTGTAAATAATCTTTTGTTGCAATTTTTATTTATATAGAAAGCTTATCACTAAAACTATTTATATAATATATAATTTTTATATTCTAAAACAAAAATGAATAAATATAATAATTCAAATAAATTTGCCAATATTTTATTAACAAAAAAAAATTTAGTTATGTAATAATATTCACACGTGCCAAATTGAAAATATTTCAAAAATGGCAACAAATAATTATAGGTGTTTTTAATTAATTGTCGCTGATAAAATGTCTCCAAGTAAATAGAAAATATTTTTTTTTTTTTTTTAAATGCATATTTGTTTATAGAGTTAATGTTATCTATATTATTGTTATTTTTTACCAATTAAAATTAATTTCAATATAAATATTTTTCTATATAAGTCTAGGAAAATTACAAAAACACAATTTCCATTGCATAACTTCATTTAATATAATATAACATAGAGATAACAAAAATGCAACTAAAATTAAAATGTTGTTGTAAATTAATCATATTGATAAGATATCACTAAACTAATATTAAAGAATAATAATTATAATCTAATATATTTGTGATTCATTTCAAATGAGTTTTAATTATTATCTTTTCTATCAAATTATCTAATCCTAATGTGAAAATAAAAAATCGTACCTCATAAAATGTGTGCTTCAAAATTTTGTAGTTTAAACGAAATAGGTATCCCTACGCCATAGACGATGTACTTCATAAAAGTGTAGGACTTTATGACACAGCAAAAGAATTTTGTTTTCCATGACATTAGAAATTTATTTATGGCAAATTTTAAATAAAAAATCTTAATATAATACATTAAACTTCACACTCTATAGATGCTAGCTATATCATGGCTCAGAATTGTATATGTATAATCTTTAATTTGTTTGAAGAACTCGTTATTTCATCGCAGATGAGCGAAAAATTATGTTAAATCTAAAAGGCTCCTATCCCTCAAATAGTTGAATTGATTGGACATAAAGTAGGATAAAATGAAAAGTGAATAATTAAATACATAAATATTTGAAAATTGGCAAACTCCCACCCATAACTGATGAAAATTAAATTAAAAGAAAATTAAAAGATTTATTCAGCGTCAATTGCGAGTATTCTGAACTCCCAATATTTATATCTATACAACGAAATGGAGCGAGATGTAGGCAATTATTTTTTCATCCTCTACTTTTTTAAATGATTTTAAGTTAATAACGAATTGTACGCAATTTAACTTATACATAAATTACAAAAATCCTTTCGCAATCGCAGTATCCCAGTTACACTGCGATTATTTATTTGTAGTTGCTAAACTATAAAATTTAAGAAGAGTAAATTCATTTTTATCCTAGTAATTATTTTATGAAATCGTGTAAGTTTGATTTGTGTTATTAAAGGCACGTGTTCAGAATTCAACTAAACTTGTCTAACAGACTAGTAAGTTCAATAAATATAAGTATACAGCTGACGAGTGACGAGTAAATTAACTCATGATAAATATCTTTATTCTATAATATATTTCACTGAGGATATCAATAATAAAGTCATGTTAGTTTGAAATTATAATTTTAAAATTCAAACAAAATATTGCATGTTTTTGATAAAATACATTTTTTATTATTTTTAATTACACAATTGCAATATAATTTTGGAGTTAAATACATTTCTTCGGTATATAATATACATTTCTTCGGTATATAATAATAAGTTTATCTTGTATTCGAAAAGATCAATCCAGATCAAATATTGCATATATAAATTTACAGGTTTTTGGTTTACATCCAAATATAGAATTATCAAGCTATGTAGTCGACATGAAATTTCGATAACACATTTTCGGGATTTTGTGTTGTCTATATATTACATCAGAAAATGAAAATTTGAAATTATACGACATCTGGAGTTCGGGTATATTTTTAAAACGATTAGAAATAGTAGATTCAGATGATATTTGGATGATAGATAAAGCAGGATCGGAACTATACATTTATTTGCTGTTGAAAATATAAATTTTTATCCACACGAAAAAACTGCACCTATAGAATAATTTTGAATTAAACGCAATTTCATTGACACTATCAGATGAAGATTATAAAAAATTGAAACTGGCGGAGACGAAGAACTTATTTTTTTTCAAATTTCAAATATTCATAAAACCAGATCAAATGAAGATTATAAAAATTCGAAACTGGCGGAGACGAAGAACTTATTTTTTTCAAAATTCAAATATTCATAAAACCAACGATGTTTCAGGTAGAAACTTGAACTTTATGTAGGAAAGTAATGGTATGCTTATATCAAACAAGTATTAACAAATTAATTTCATGAGGATATTATTCTGCACGTAAATCAAGTTCCTATCTTTAACTTGAAATTATTTTCGATAATAATATTGCCCGTAAAATCACGAATATTTGATCTATGATCTTGTTACTTCGACAATAGATAGCATAAGTTGGTTAAGGCATTTTATTTTCAAATCACAACAAATTTTATCCTTCCGCCATTTCTAAGAGAACCAGTATCTTTTTTCTCATATCATATTATAAAACGTTTTGTAAAAGTATTCATAAAAGTAACGTCGTAAATTTCTAATTTTGTCTAAACAAAATTATATTGGCTAGACTAGGTGAATGAATTATAAATGGGATATGAAGCACTCTAATATAATTAAGTATCAGCTTTTTTACTTTTGTTATGGTTAAGTTGTTCATATAATTGCAAAATTATAATTAACATTTACACTATGAAACATTTAAAATAAGATAAAAACTGCCTCAAGCTCAAAAGCAATAAAAACTTGTCATGGACAGTTTTATACTTAGCGAATGCTAACAAGGTTCTTCTCGTACATATATATTTAATTTGAATTGTATTTCATATTTTCTGAGTTGGTTTGAGAAACATGTTATTCCTTACGGCTTACGTACTTTGTTATTTAAAGAAGTTAAAGTCCACATTTTTGACAACTTGAAGACACGGAAATTCTCTATAATTATAAATTATAATGCTATAACTGACACGATTATTTTACTGTTTAAAAACAATCATTTTAAACAGTTTCAACAAAATATTAATCTTGATAGTTTAATCAGCCTGTTTTTTTTTTAAGTCAAATTAAGCATACGAATGTAAATTTAAAACTTTACACTAAAATTTCATTTACATAATTAACAACTGTCTGCACTAAAAAAATCTATGCCTACGCTAGTGTACCACTGTATAGAAATTTGGTTGCGTAGAGATCGATTGGTTTTCTAAAGGAGTTGGCCATTAAAGAAATTATTTTGTAAATATTATTTTTTCCTTTTTATTCCAATAAAACTTCTTTATTTTCTAATAAATTAAAAATCAATTATGTAATTCTACAAATAAAGAACTTATTTTTATAGTACTAAAATTTTAAGTATATACACTTATTTTATATGGTTTAACAACGTGGAATATTAGTTGTTATCTAATAGTTAAGTATATTTAATTTACAATTGTTTATATAAATATCTAATATATAATTACTTAGTATAGGTCATGTCAAAGACATTCTAATATATAATATAGGACATTTAGTGGTGATATTTTTATTTTTATAAATATTAGAATGTCTTGGTCCTAAAATTATTAATAAAACTATTATTATTAAACATTTTTTTGTATTTCGTTTTTACGTATTGCATAATTAATTATTAAAGCTGAGAATCGAACCAATTAAATGGTGCCAAATCTTTTATAGCAAGGGGCCGCTTTAAAAAATATCGAAGGGACTGCGGGCTACAACGTAAAAAATCTACTTCTAAATATTCCAAAAAATAATGTTTGCTCAAAAATTGGAATGGGTATTATGAAAACCATTTATAGAAAAAGGACAAAACTCCTATAAATGTTTTGTTAAATTTGTGGGATATAATCTCAAGATGTCAAGATAAAATTCTACAACCCACAAGCATATAGCTTTTTTAAATACACGTAATTCATAATTCAATAACAGTTTGCTCATGTTTAAGAGTATTTTTTATTTATTTTTAATGTACAAATTATAAGAAAACTTTTATTTTATGTCAACACTAATTTTCTGAAAATTTCAGTATTTCAAAATGAAAAATATTATAACGTTAAACATTTCGGTATATAACGAAATAATCTATATTTTCTGTTTCGTTATTGAAAAATGTAACATTTCCGATATCTTTATAACGTTAATTTTAAAGTTATATCTTCCGTTACCGTAACACAATTTAATTTAATAAAACTTTATCTAACTTAAATTTGGTAAATAATTCTAATTCATTTCAATATTACGTTTTAGCGTTACGTTATGATTATAGTTTTGCAACTTTGGAAAATTTGCAGGAGATTTATTAAATACTTAAATTCAAATCGGGCCGACTAAAAATGCTTGGCCAGCGGGCTGTAGCTTGGACACCACTGAATGCATAATAGCCACATTACCACTACGTAATTTTTATTTATTAAATGTGATATAGTTGGATTTTATAGAATATTCTTATACAGTGTTTCAAATGGACTTATAGTCCTTAATTAAAATTAATAATATATTTCATTAATTTCGAATTTATTTTATACATAGTTATTATTTTATTGCTAATATATGTAACCAGTACATAATAATTGTTAAATCATTTTGAATTTGAATGTATAATATATAATTACAAAAAAAAAAAAATCTATAATTTATATTCCGAGACTTTCGTTTCCATTAATTATTTACAGAATCAGTAATTGCTTTTAGGATTTAGTTTTAAAATATATACAATCGAATAGAAGAACAAAATGTTATTTTAAAAATAATAAGGGCATTTCAAATAATTATTATAAGTTATAATTTGTCTGTTAATAATATGCTAATAAATTGATCAGAAAATAATTCATATTATACAGAAGTTGTTTTTTATATATCTACAATAAATAATTTATGCTAAATTAAGTTACTTATAAAAAATTATTTCAACACAAAATCCTCGTAACTTCTCTATATGTTTTTTTTTAAATGAAAATGTACTGTTCAACTTTTGGCCTTTATTGATTACTAATACCGATAGTCAGTCACAATAATTATAGTTTCTTATACGAAACTGTAATACGAGTGAATATATACAGAAAGTATAAACAAAATTGGTTAAATGTAATTCTTTTTACTAATTATATGGCGATTGATCCATTATTTGTTATTGGAAACTGCTTATCAAAATATTCCGCAGTAAGCATCGGAATTTTAGAGCTCAATGTGGTTAGCAAAAGAGTTTGAATTACTGCATATATATTTTTTTCGCAAAGATTTGTGATCAGTGATCACATATTTTACATATTTGAGTCTATTTAGAATATTTATGCTATTTATGGTATAAAATAAACCATAAACGCATATAAAATAATTCAACATTTGAATATAAGTTCAACATTTTATTCTACATATAAACTTTTTTTTAAGATTTCACAAAAACATTGAAGCATTTCCAAATAAAAACTTTAAGAACTGGAATTGATTTTAATGTGTTTTCAGAACGCATCAAAATCGGGTTATAACAATATTTTTTTTTTTTAATTCTTGTTAGTTTTTATTAAGCATTTTTTAAAGTTGTCAAATATTTGTATAAATTAATATACATTCATACATATACATATGAATTGACATAGTATTTATCTCTTTGAATATTTTTAATAAAATTGGTATCAGTGCATATTTCTAGCATTTTTTTTTTTTTTTCATATTAGAGGTATATATTTGCATTGATATCTAAATTTTCAGTGTATAATAACCGATGTCTACTCCGCAGTAATGCTACAGAAACTCATGACGCAACGGACCATCAATAAGTTAAAATGTGCTAATTGTTGACAGTTAAACCTGATAAGCGTTAAACCTGACAATTTATAATAATGAACTTTTATGAGTGTTAACCGTTTAATATCATTGCTACACTTGCAAGGTCTTAAGTATTTAATCATCTTTCTTTCGAATACACCTAGCGCATGTTTTCATCATATTAAAATAAATAAGATTCAATAATATTGACTTTTACATCCGGGTTGTTTTTAATATTATAATAATTTTAACTCGTGATGATAACCTTTTAAAATGTTAAGTTCAAATTAATTTATTTCTTGCATTTTCAATAAAAACATATACAATTTTATAATTTGCTTAGTAGCTGAACGCAAATAGATTATAATATTTGTTCGTATACATTTTCTCATAAGAAAATGATTATTTGTTCAAATTCAATATTTAAATTTCTTATATATATATATATATATGTATATATATTAATCATAAAAAAATGCAATTATACTTAAAGAGAACAAATAAATTTCGAAACATAAATGTATCAATTGTATAATTTAACTAATTATAATTTTTATTAAAGCCTGACATGTTTAATTTACTAATTCATTTAAATTTACTTTGAACGGACTATAAAAAAATCACACATCAAAAATCATATAAATTATATTTGATTGACCTTTTTTCAAATAAGGAAATTTAACTCTGAACAATTATTATTTTATAAACATTTTTTCAATCCATTAATAAAATTATTTGAAATAAATCATAAAATGTTTACATTATAAATTAATAATATCTTCAAAATTAAATTATAATTTAAAATTTGTAAATATCATTTATTATGAAAAAAAAACTAAATATTTAAATTATATTTTTCAAGAAAAAATCTATTTATCAATTTTTAAGTGTAATTTATTATCTATATGCTTTTAACCTAATATTAAATTTCAAATCTAATTGATATTTTTTTATAATAATTAAAGTGCAATTGAGTTTTAAGTTAAACAATTCAATAATTATCGATATCCTTCATAATATAATAGAATTTCTGAAGTGGATTATTTTGCTTTAAAATTCCAAAAACAAAAACTATATATCTTAATAAGTTGGGGAAAACTTACTTAAAATTCTTTCAATTTAAAAACTGAAGTATCATATATAAAAATTCTTATAATAATCACATAATAATATAGATAAATTTATAAAATTAATATATATAACCATTCTTATATAAATGAAGGGTTAACATAACAATTAGCACTGTTTAATTATATATTTTCGAATTCCAATTCGTTTCAATTTCCAATACTCATTCGAATGTTTCGCAAACTTTGTCGCTGGTATACTTTTGTCCAACTGTATGGTAAACTCATTTATATTAAAGTGCGTTATTTATACTTAAGGTTGTCATCAGATAGCTGGCCGATTAGTTAAAAAGTGTATCGCTTGTTTGATCTAAAAATAACCTTTCATAACTCTACTTATATATTATATGGTTTCCCCTGGAGTTAACCTAAAACGTATCTAATACATCATTAAATTTTGAGTTTTACGATAGCTTCATAATTTATAATACATTGTTGAATTAAAAGCGACATTAGGTGTACAAAAAAAATTAATCAAGTAATATAAAATTACTTTAATCATACTGAACATTTTTATCAGATTGGTTGTTTTCTTCCAATTTCTTGAATGAAAAATATAGGGTTGATTGCGAATATAAAATTGTGTTAAAAATCCAAATGCTTTTATTTGCATATGATTTAGCTTTCAATATTTACAGAGCATTATTTGAAAATGTTAACATAAATATTGTAAATTTTATTTTCTAAGATTACCATATAAAATTTATCTCGGCTTACGATTATCAAAATTCCGGTGATGTTTTATGATAATTGATAATCAAGATTACTAAAATCAAATATCATCTACATTTAGATAGTTCGATCGTAGGGTGAACTGCGAAACCTTTTTTACATAAATTAATATGATAAGAATGTTGACGAATTACTTATAAAGAAAATTAAAGTTGCTTGCCTAAAACTATATACAAATTAAAAACCGTGAGATTTTTTTGATACAGAAAGCATTTTCTTCTCTAATATAAATTCTCAACTTTCTATTATTATGAATCCGAGGCTAGTTATTTAGAGACTGAGATTAGTTTTATCGTTGCCAGTACCATGAACTGTCTAAAAAAGTTTAAACTATATATGAAATTATATGGAATCAATTTAAGTATTCACCCCAAAGGTTGGAATAAATTCTACTATGAGTTTTGGATGCGTTAGGGAGAGACGACTTTCCAGCTTTATTCGCTTAATATATATGAAATTATAGGGACTCAATTTAATTATTCACCGCTTTATTCGCTCAATTCTCAAATGTGATTCTCAAATTATATTTATTAATTACAATTTAAAAGTTGAAAAATATTTATTACAAATTAAAATACAAAATATATTTTATATAAATTTAATTCATATTTTATTAATAGTTTTTTTCTTTTCATTTACAGGCTAAACAAATTCAGCGTTTTTTTTTTAAAAGTTTTTTTTTAAGAACTGTGGTTAAAAAAAAACAATTTATGTCGATACAATGGTGGTTGTGGGCGATTATGCTAAGAAATCACTTAGCACTATTTTAAATTAAGTAAAACACAAAATAATCAAAAAAAAAAATCATTTCTGGATAATTAAAAATAAGGAAAAATTAAAATCGGAATCTATATACATATATAAATATAAAATAATTGTTAATATTTATATGAAAAATAAATGTTGTCGCCGGCGAATATCCAGTCCTAAATGTTAAGCTTTGTGCTATAATATTAAAAACTTTTATAGTTTTTACTTAAATCCCAGCTAAATATGGCAATGATAACATTTTTTTTGTTTTAAATAAAAAAATAAAATAAAAACAAAAACTATTTACCAAAGCAAGAAATCTTCTCTTCAAGCATGTATTCAAAATCTGTCTTTAAAATACATCAAATTAAATAAATAAAAAATAATATTATTAAAATATAAATATATACTAATACATATTATAATTAAATTTAATCAATTAAAAAAATAACAATTTTCATAATAAATAAATAAAATATTCACACATTATTACCAATATAATCATACTTTTAAAAATAAATAAAAAAAAAAATTAAATTTCAAATTGTTAAAATCAAAAAATATTTCTCCTTTCTTATCTTAAATAAATAACAAAAAAAAAACAAAAAATAATGTATAAATTTAATCAAATTGTAACAAAATTAATTTTATTAAATGAGATAAAATATAGAATTACTTTCGTCCATACAAATACGTTGAAATCTAAAACATTTGAAATATTTGAAAATGTAAAAATATATATATTAACGTCAGAACCCGTTAAAAAGTCAGAATCAATGCATAATCTAACCATCCTGCTTATTAGAATATTCTATCTAATTAACTATGTCATTACTTATAAATCAGTACAGCAGGTTTAGTAAATATGCCATGATTCCGAATCGAAGTACCGATTGATAAATTTCGGGTTCTGACAGTAAACTTGATATAAGCAACATAAATTATATTTTTGTGAATTTGTATACAATATTATATTTAATTTCAGCCGAATGAGTGTTGTGACTAAAATAGATTGAAATTTATTGTTTTTAATTTCTATTTTTGGTAGAAACTATAAATACATAATTTACTTAAAGATTTTTTTTAGAATGAATATTATGTTAAAATCAAAATAATAAAAAAAAAAATCCTTTAAAACATGCTACAAATTTTAGTACAAAATTAGAAAGAAATTTAAAAGTTATAATAAATAATTATATAAAATATTATATTTTAATTATAGATCTAATTAAATTAAAAACAAACAAAAAATATGACTAAGTTAACCAATTAATTTTTTCATTAATGTAAAGAAATTATTGAATTTAAATAAAAAAGTTTAATTGAAATAATTTACAAATGTAATTTTAAATTACATATTAATATTTGGTTTTTCTATACAAGTTTATTTGGAATTTAATTTAACAAATCCCAGAAAATATTATTGGTTAATAAATTTTGTATGAAGAATTAATGTTTTGTAAAAAAATTTAAATTTTTTATTACAAGTTCTATAATTTTCTTAAAATGTCTGTTTTAATATTAATTCCGACGATGTAAACTTAATAAATTCAAGTAAGGAAATCTTTCTTGCAAGTAAAGAACCTCTACTACTCTAAATTATTTCAAGCTTACGTCTTACGTTTTTGAGAACAAAATTAATGTGTAATATCAAAATTTTTCTAATTAGAGAAATATTAATATATGGAGTATGGTATCTAAAGTATCCAAAGTTTTGCACATTAATAAAATTCTGTTAAGCGAATATAGAAATTCTAAATTCTTTTAATGAGTATACAGCAGAATATTAGAACTTTTTTCACCCAAAATTAAATATAGTTTTCTGAAATGGCAAATTTCCAAATACTTTTTTCCAGATTAAATTAATTTTATACTCTGCTAATTTGTTGAAATTATTAAATCTAAGTATACACCAATTCCATCTAAGCGTTACTGATAGTATAACTAAATTAATTCAAATTTATATATAATGTAATTAATAATTAATACCAAATTTGAAAAATAAAATATGTATTTAATTTATCTGAAAGATTTTTATGATTTATAATTGTGTGTATTAAAAATTTATCTTCGAATACTAAATTTTCCTTACAGTCAATTTATGCTCAACAGACAAACCACAATTTAGTCGCATTTGTACATCCATATAAATTTTATGTATTAAGATATAATTTTGAAGAATTTCGGAATTAAACATTAATTTTACATGACTTGTTATTGTATTTTCGTTTTCTTCTAATTAATTTTAATAAACATGATTTAATTTATCTGCTAATTAAAATTGACATATATTTGAATAGCGAAAAGAGTTAGATTTCAAAACAAGACTTTTCTTTAATTTTATATATAATATAATATTTATATATATAAATAAATGAAAACAATTAGGAAAGTAATATCTTAATAAGCATAATTATTATTCAATTATTTAAAATAAATTTAAAAATTATATTATGTAATTATAAAAAAAAAAAAATTATTATTATGTAAAATGTATAATTAATTAATCATTTAATTATATATAAAAAAAAATATATATTCAAAATATTTTATTTTAATTGGTTTCTATGTGTTAAGTTTAATATATTTTTTTAAACTATATATGTTTTTATTTTTATTTGTATAAAATATTAAATGTAATTTTTTTTTTCTTAAATGTATTTTCGTTTCATTTTTATTATTTTTATGTTATATACAGTATGTAAAAATCGTATTCGTACACCTCACTTTTTACATTAAAATCATACAAGATTCAAGATAATATAAATTCATAATATTCAAAAAATTATTCAATCTGTTAGAAAATCAAAAAACTAGATTCCATCCAGCATTGAAATTAATTTGGCGGGTAATTGTAATTATAAAAATTAAATTTTTAAAAAAATAATTTTTAAATTTTCATTTTCTTTTTTAAATATATATTTATATATATATATATATATATTTATTTAATTATATATATATATCCAAACAAAAATATTTTAAACCTTTTCCTGCTGAAATGCGAGAAACTATGACCATATATAACTAACCGCTTCAATGTCCTTATAACAACTGCCGTAAAAACCAGTCTTCATATCCATTTACTCAACAAGCATAGATGACTGATGACTGATGTGCACCACTCACTCATGTATCCAAATATTATCAAAAAACAAGTTATTTCTCCTTACTCATATTAAAACTCGCGCGTAGTTTAGTATTTAAAAAATTATAATTACCCGCCAAATCAACTTCAATGCTGGACGGAATCAGTTTATCATCTGCGATGCATTTATTTTAAATTACTGTCTGGTATTGAAACTTGTTATGACCTATATTCATACGGCGGAGTGTAACCAAGCAAATTTTACCAATTGAAAATTGTAAAACTAAGTAAATCAAGCAAATTTTTCAAAATTTTGGAAAAAAAATTGAATTTTTCAAATTCAAAATTTTGCATTTCAAATTCAAAATTAAATTTTTAATTTAAAATATTATTTTTTATTTACTATTTTAAAATATCAAATTAGAATTTTAATTTTTAATTATTTTATATTAATTCAATGAAAAATAATATGAATGATTTTTTTAATTATTTTGGTTCATAACAAGTTTCAATACCAGACAGAAATATAAAATTAATATATCGCAGATGATAAACTGATTCCGTCCAGCATTGAAGTTGATTTGGCGGGTAATTATAATTTTTTAAATATTAACTACGCGCGAGTTTTAATATGAGTAAGGAGAAATAACTTGTTTTTTGATAATATTTGGATACATGAGTGAGTGGTGCACATCAGTCATCAGTCATCTATGCTTGTTGAGTAAATGGATATGAAGACTGGTTTTTACGGCAGTTGTTATAAGGACATTGAAGCGGTTAGTTATATATGGTCAGTTTCCCGCACTCCAGCAAGAGAAGATTTAAAATATTTTTGTTTGGATATATATATATAATTAAATAAATATATATATATATATATATATATATATATATATATATATATATAAATATATATTTAAAAAAGAAAATGAAAATTTAAAAATTATTTTTTTAAAAATTTAATTTTTATAATTACAATTACCCGCCAAATTAATTTCAATGCTGGATGGAATCAGTTTTTTTTTGATTTTCTAACAGATTGAATAATTTTTTGAGTATTATGAATTTATATTATCTTGAATCTTGTATGATTTTAATGTAAAAAGTGAGGTATACGAATACGGTTTATACATACTGTACGCAGTTTACGCTTAAAAATAAAGCTTTGATTAAAATTATTAAAATTAAGGTACTACACTATATTATATTATTATATATAAATAAAATATGAATTAATTTAAAATTTGTAGAATGTTTTATGGGCCATTTACAGCATCAGCCCCAAATAACTAAATAAAAATCAATCTTATATGTTGGTGGTATATACAATGGATTTGTTAGTTTATTAAATTGATTTTAAAATATCATAAATTAAAAATGACACAATAATTTTTTTTTTTATTACTTAACAAGTTCATCAAAATTTTACCTATTATTAAACTTAAAATATATGCGTATACTAATTAGTTTTTACTGCGCTTGGGAGCATAGGGCTCCGCTCAATGTTAGAAATTTCCTGGCGAACCTACTTATTTTATATGGATTTCGTATGCATAATTTTCTTTACAGTGAAGAAACTTTAATTGCAACAAGCTTATAACTTTTAATAATAAGATATTTGTTGCCAGCAACTGGTGTAACCCGTTGGAATTTATCCCAGTTTTCGATTCAAGCTATATTACATATTGTACATATTTATTACTGCGGTAACTCATTTAAAACAGAGTCAAATTACAGTAGCATACTATCTTTACGCCCCTGTCGAACTATAATTAAATAATAACTAAATGATAAATATTTTTAATGAGTGAGGTTTAATGTTACCGTAACGTTTCTTGTACCCGAAACCGTTGCATAGCATTATAAAGAATATTCATAATGACGTTATGTAACGTAAGGTAACAGTCAAAATCGCCATTTCGTTATAACTTCGATAAAATTAAATAATTTTTATGTTGATTTTGGATTACAATTATGTTAAATACGCTAAACTAGTCTCGATCATAAATTATTTTGTTTACAAATTTCGACAATGAATAAAAATTGATTTTTAATAATTGAGCTATTACAGAATTATTTTATGATAATTAGTAAATTCGAAATGTAACGAAATAATTCATTATAACAGAATGAAATTAAATAATTGTGAGTTATTATCACTTCTTATTTATAACCGTAACAGAAACTATTTTTATTCTATAATGTAACGAAAATGTTCTATGATGTAACGAATTCCAGCACTGTTTTTTAATCATGTATAAACTCTTCAGTTTTGGAGAGTTATTATCAATAATTCTGTCACTATTTATTATAAATCTAAAATCATTGGTCGTAGAGAATTTATATGTAATCTTAAATCTTTTAAACGTAAGTTTACATAATTTTAATCTTAATACTCGAAATATAGAAAGTATCGGTATGTTAACTGAGGTATGCATCCCTAAAATTATAGAAGTTTTCACATACCAGCTAGTATGCTTCATAAGAGATGCAATCATTATTTTTTTATATCCAAGAAATTTAAATTATAGTAATAAATATTTTGATTACAACTTGACATAATCATTTTATATAGTTTTTATTACCAAAGATCAATTGTAGTGGACTCAACCAGATTGCAGTTAACTCGCTAACTCTGACAATGTAATTCAGATACAAAAATAAATTTTTAATATACAAATATTTATTAATCTACATTTTTAAATTTCGTAATGAAATATATTCCTAAGAATTTTAATTAAAGTTGTTGATATTTTTATTAAATCTGCTACAGCGTAAACATTATTGGATTTGTCGAGCCATCGAGTCCATGTCTATCATTGGCATTGTTTTTACTGTTAATTCCTTTGAATCCTGAATCTATTATAAAGGAAGTAACTCCAAAATTTACTTCCAAAATTTATAAATGCAACCTTTTCGTTTGAAAACTACTTAAAGCATAAAAGTATGTACGAATTTTAGATATTTTAATTTAAAAAAAATTTATATTAATATGTATAATTCTTTTAGTGTGTTATTTTTCAATCTAACTAACAACTAACTCACCTTTAATTAAACAAACTAACGCAGGCAAAATAAATTTTTCTTAATTTATTAAAAAATGATATGTTAAAAATAGGACAAATTATTGAATTACATTATATTTGTTAAATATTTTATGTAATTATACGAAAGCTATCATAATAATAAAAAAATAAATCCAAAATATTTTATTGTAGTTTTAAAATTAATTATGTAATTAGTATAATTAAAAAAATTTAAAATAATTGTAAATATAAATAAATTTTGCGTCTTTATATTACTATTTTTACTATAGGGATATAAAATGATTTGAGTGTATAATTTTAAGTTAAAATTTACAAGAACTTTTAAAGTTATGATGTCCAATTTTTCTACATAAATATATAAAAATTAATTCAGTCCAAATTATTGAAAATAATCAATGAATGTTGTTAAAAAAAATATAATTTAAAAAAAAAAAAATTAAAATTGTTTAGAAGATTTTTGATGCTGTAATAGGTAAAATACATTAGGCAAATTTAATAAATATAATTTAAGATTTAAACGAATACAAATATTATATATTTTATATATCCTGTAATAATAAATGTGTTCTACTTGATGATATATAAATATTTAATCAAATATTTCTTAGAAAATATAAATTTAAAACGAGTTTAGAATTTGGTATTTTGTTTAATTTTAAATATGTTTATGGTTTAATACTAAAAGATAAAGAATAATTATGTAAAAATATGTAAAAGTAGCTTAAATAGACTTAAGTGAAAATTTACATTTTTCCATATTAATATTCTTCTTTTTCTAATCTATTTTTTTTTTTTAGCTATTCAGATAACTAAAATTCGCTGCACTTTGTTAGATATGTTTAAAAGTATTTTAACTTAAGTAATTTTTAATTAGAAATACTTTTGAAGTAACACCTTATGTTTAGGTAAGTTCTAACGTCTTGCTTGAGTACAAATTATTTTTTATTTTTATTTTTTTGTAAAAGGAGCTTAAATACAAAATTTGTGGTAGTTAAGTGCACTGCACAGAAAGTTACTGGTTATGGTAACCTAATTCAACATAAGATATTATTTCTGATATGTAAATTGAAATTTTACAGTCTTAAATAAATTTAAGCTAACTTCATTACTTTATATTTTTTAACAGAAATTAAAATTTAATTTTTGTAAAACAGTTTAAATGACTCAAGATATTATGTATAACAATTAAAAATATTCTTAAAACATCTTAAATAAATACGAAATTTGGTTGATTACGTATTGTAATTGTAAATGGTTGATTGTATTGTAAATTCACTCCTGAAATTTTAATATTTTCGACATAAGCTATACTTTTACATGTTGCCAAAGAATTATATTCAAACTATTGTATTTTCTGTAACAAAAATATAATATCAATTTGAATATTCTTTAAAGATGTTAAAATTGTTAAAGTTAAAACAGCACTGTTAGCATTAACAATTCGAGATACATAATATGATGTTAAAGAATTGGATTTCACAAAAGTGTTTACTGTATTATAAGAAAAGGAAAGTATTTGCTAGTCTCGAAATAATTTGTAAGTTTTATTGTTGTCATTCATTTTCAAATAAACAAGGTAATTTTTAAATCTTCTAGCAATTCTATTAAACAGTAAGGTGTGAGAAGTTAAGTTGTAAATGGTAATTTATTTTAAATTATACATAAAATTTAATAAATGAAATCTTTTTGAGGGACAAAAATAAAATAAGTCATAGTAGCGCATGGAATCCCTTCTTATCCGTATAATTTAAGTATGGTGTTATGGCTCAATAGAAATGGGACAAATGCCATACATTTGTAATTTGTTAGATATAACGCGATAATATTTTTTTATTTATGATGTTATACCGCACATTTAATGAGTCATAAAATCACAATTTAAGTTTATGATCAGTCTGCAGTCATAGTAGCTGAAATCAATACCACATACTTCAATATATATACTATACAAATTCATGTTATTTGGAAACTGCACATCCAACAAACCTTTCCTAATATTGATCAATCAGTCATTCAAAAAAGATTAACGTGTTGGGAATAAAATTATATTTTTGCACTCAGTTTACATACATTTTTATGATTGTTCAATTATACCTTTACCTTCATCCATTTATAGTTACTTTACTTTCTTGTCTCGTCAGTGATAACAAAAATAAATTATATTTTAATAAATTTTAGAAAAGATAATTTATGAAGTGACACTTTTGAAATGAATAATTTTAATTTTTATAATCCATATGTCGTCTTTATTTAGTGTATTACGAGGAGTTATGGAATAATAAGGTGTTATGGAAGTGTTCTGATTGAAAGATCGATTAAAAATAAGTCAATATGTTTTCTCAAAAGTGGTTGATATTCCAAACATAAAAAATAAACGCATCTACATACAAAACATGTTTTACAGCAATATTGATAGTTAATTGCTATCCGATTTCAAATAAATTTAGCACAGTTTTTTGTTTTCTGAAATTTTTACAAAGCCCCTAATTTAACAAAATTCAAGTTTTGGGTTACTCCTATGTTAGCATTTTTTTTTTAATTTATTAATAAGAATTAATAAATATAAAAATACTATTAATGTGTTTGTCACAAAATTTTGATTCATATCCAGAACAAATTGTAACTTTTTGGAATTTTTGTATACGGAATACTCTGTATACTTACACTTAGATTGTAGATAGTAGCAAATCTCTGAAGCATATGATATTTGTACTGGAAGTATATTTATATAAGAGTTTCTTTTTTATAAATCAAGATATTTATTTAAAATATATTTACGATCTAGGCGGTTAATTCGTATGTATACCACAATCTTTTTATGTTTTAAAAGTTCAAATTTACAAAATTTAAAATACGACTCATAAAATGAGTATATTTGAAATAAGAAGTTCTAACTTGAAGATTAGATAGTAAAGGTTGTAGTCTTATGTCTTAATAATCTGCACGTTCCAGTCTAAAATCCAAATTCAGTTAATAGTTCAATAAATCTTGTTATATATGTATAAGTATAACATATATATATAATTAATTATTAATTATAAATTCAATATAATTATTTAATTTATATTAAGAATTTACTCAAATATTTTAATAAATAAATCCAGCTATAGAAAATTAAATCTTGATTGTATATTTAAATATAATTAAATGAATTATAATAATTTAAATATTTTAAATATACATATATGGTACATATATAACATTATCATATATGGTCAATAATTTAAGAAATCAATAATTTTCAATTTAAATGTAACCACCCTGTGTGCACTTCATTCAATCCGAATAATAACGACTTTAGATATTGCTGCGCAAAAGCTTCATGACCCCGTCCGTCCTATCCTTTCTATTCGTAAAAAAAAAATAACTAACTTTTAGGATCCTTCCCTGTACTATTAAAATTGTTTCTTTCTAAATTATTCAATAAATGTTATTAATTAAAGGGTTCTACAAGAAAGAACACATTTTAAACTTAAAATCCACGGCTAATCAATATTTTTATCAAATTGATTCAGTAGCTTGTTGTGATAATTTTTCAATTTTAGCTAGAAAAATTATTTATATTATGATACAAATTACAAATACAAAGAAGAAATAAATTGAAATAAGATTTTTAAAATTTCTATTTTCGATTTTGCGAATTCGATTCTGATTATTATTATTATTCAATCTAAAATACAGTCTATAAACTTATACTATGATAGTAGTATTACTATCTATATGTAGATGTCGTAAGTTAACTTCATAATTAAGCATAAAAAAGGGCTAGGCTAAAACGAAAACCGCAGTTTTAATATATTAGCATGTACACCAACCTAATTCGGCTATAATGTTACCACAGTGCCATCTGAATTTCAAATAATCTAGTACATTTCGAAATTTTAGATTAAAAAATGAAATGTAGCTATTAGCTAACAGATTGACAGTAGGAAGTTAAATAAATTTATTATTAATTAAAAAAAGCTTTTGGTTAAGGCATTTTGCATACTATATCCGAAAAGTTGATACGAAAAAACTTAATTTTTCAATTTTTGAAGAAATTAAAAAAAAAAAAATTCAAAATAATTTGATACCAAACTATTCAGAAATTAATTCTGTATGATTTTTAATTCATATGTTTACAGGAATACAGATATTTAAATATTGAATTTTCTGATAAAAAGTACTACAGGGATTTTACTTAAATTAAATCTTAAAAAATAGTAATGTTTCCGATAATACATGATTTTCTGCTAAAAATATTTGACTCTGCTAGTATACCAAATCAAATCATATTAATTTATAAATTTTTTATGCAAGCTATAAGTTCCAATTCAAAAAAAATGCTCTGTTAATGATATTCCTGAGAAAATTTAATAAGATTTTGTCTGCTAACAGATTCTCAATTGATTTTTGCCTAGAAGAAAGCGTGCAAAGAAAGTATGTGAATAAATCCATAAACTTATTTTCGGACAGTCACTAAACCCAATTTAATATTCATCTGCAAGATTTACTAGTTAGTAGAATACTTAAATAAACAATCCTGGAAACATAAACAAATATGAAGTTTGTAGCTGTTAGGCATTGATTACTAAACGAATGTGCAATCGTGATGGATATATACATTGTTACTCCTTCGAACTAATAGAGGATATTATTCATACATACTCTTGTGAATAATTTCATATCACAATCACAACAAGATGTCTAACTGCAATCGTAAGAAATTTTGATAAATTCATATAACGTTTTTCTTTGTGGTACATATAATTAAATTATGAATTTTATAATTCATAAATATATGTTGTATTAAAGCTTTTAATCAAATTGTGTATTTTCTACTAATTTAAACGAAATTTTAATATAATCATTGTTTAATATTTTATTTCATTCTTATAATGACTCAAATTATTTAAATTGCTCATATGATTTTTAAAATTCTATAAAAACACAGATTTTACAATTTTATTTCATATTCAAATTCCGAAGCTCCAGTAAAATTAATAAATAAATTGTTTATTTATCTTCAAACTAAAAATGAATTATAATAAATTTAATTTCTTTTTAATATTTTCATTGGTGCTTATATTTGGTCAAGTTTTATCTGAGGTGAAAGGATTTATACATTATTTTTTTAATATTATATATTTTCATTACTATTCTCAGGACAATAGTTCCACAGACCAGAAAACGTTACGTGCTGTAGGCCTAAGAAATGATGACAATAACTCTGAAGAATTAAATGAAAAAAATAAAAACGAAAATAATGTAATTAGGCAAACAGAATTTGTAGAACGTGGATTAGTTGGTGATATTGAGAAATTAATTAAAGTAGCAGAGATTTTGCAAACTGTTGGACAAAAAGTCATACCAGCTATATTAAATACAAATCTTGGTAGTGCAGCAATTGAAACTGAAACTAATTTAGAACCTAGTGCATTCGGTTCAAAAGGAATTCATGATGGGCTTTTACATATTCGTGATTTGAAAAAAAATGTTGATACAATTTAAAAATAAAAAATAAAATTATATTGTATAATATACTTGGAAAATTCAATTTAGTATTTAGATTTAAATTCTTTGGTTTAAATATATATTTCGATTTATATTACAAAAAAAAAAAAAAAAACTATATTATATTAAAATAAAAATATCAATTTTTAAAATTCTAATAAATGTATATCAATAACGTGATGATCCAAATCAATAGGTGTATAAATATTTAATGATTTCATATATGCCAAAAATGATGTCCAAAACATACTAAAAACTGATGTAAATACAACTTGATTTTTAGCCGGTATAAATGTAAAATTAAATGTCTGAACAATTGGCCAATATATTACACCAACTCTGTATGTACTCATAAATTTGTTGCTTAGCTTTTGATTAATATTAAATTTAATAAACAATATAATAATATTAAATAAATAAATAAAAATACTTCATTTTGTGCTTCGTGAGTTGTTTTTCCTTCCATAAGACTCATTCCAAAAAGAAATGAAGTTATCATCATTGGATCATAGGATAATTGTTCGGTAAGTGCTTTACTAAGGGAAGATTTTATATCTGTTCTTGGCCACATAATTGCTGCAAGTCTAACCCAAATATACATTGTTGGTCCCATAAAGAACGCTCCAAAAAGACTAAATCTAAATATGCAATTAATTCAAAATTATTTGTTTGAAAAAAATTAATCAATAACTTTATTTGGTAAATCATATTGATTTATCAATAATTTTACTTACTTAAAACATCTATTCCAATCAAAATTTTTGTATGTTTTCTTTTCGACTAAAGTTTGTTCAATTAGACTTCCGCATGGCCAAAGTATTGCATAAGATAACATCCCACGTACTATTTTATATTTATTGGCAAATTGTGCAACTTTTTGTAACATTTTATACCAATTTTTATTAATTTGAGTAGAAAGTTTTGGATCTAAAATAATAATTTTTAAATATAGTTAATTAAAAAAAAAATCTAAAATTAATAATTTTACATAAAAAATAAATATTTTATTATTAAATTTCTTACCTTTTCAAGTACTTAATATTAAGTTGGTGATATTTAATGGAAGAATTAGAATTATGATGATTATTTATGATAAAGCCCATGCACAAAAAAAAATACACTGTATTAAAAAATTCGAACTTTGTGATTAACAAAAAAGTATTTTTCACAAATAAATCTTATTTTGAAGAAAATTTATAATCAATATTGGTACAACTGGCCAAATTTGTGGCTTCAGTGCGTGAGGTTTTCGGAATCTCCTCCTTACAAACCAACCAACCCAAGCACCAAAATTCAGAAATAGACTCGCATTGTAATTTGATCACATACTTGAATAATCTGACATTTTAGTATAGATACCCCAAATATGTAATAATGTAATGTGGTTATTCGAATTTTGGATTTTTACTTACTTATTTATTGCCTGTTTCGTTTTTCTGCAATAACTTTTATTTTCTTTAGAAGAACATAGAAGGATAGAAGCACATAGAAATAAAGACGTATATGTATGTAAAACTAGTATAGAAAAGGTTATTGAACAACTCTTTTATCTTAACATAATTAAGCTACATATAAAAAACTTTGCCTGACAACATGGTGTATCCATTTATATTTAATAATTATATAATATTTAATTTTTAATAGAATTTTCTATAGAAGACGAATATTTTTTAATTCACTTAATATCTAATTACGTATATACAACACGCAATATTTAATATGAATCTAATGTGTACTTTTTGAGTACATATATCATTATAGTCTATTTTTTATTAAATAATTTTATTTAGTATATTATAAAACAAGAAAACTTAATTGAATTATAATTTAAAATTAAAATATCCAGAATTGAATATTTGTTTGACACCATTAAATATAAAATTTTTATGGGACTTAATTATCATGTATTAAATTTTATGTAATATTTCTCTACAATCTGCATCTATATGTATTATAATTTTTTTATTGCATATATTTTGGCGTTTCAATTTTAATATTTTTTACTCGTTTTCTTTAGCATTACCTGATTACCTCGTATCTCTTATTCAACAATTCGGCAAAAATACTTATATAAAACAATTTTTATAATTAAAACCAGTGTTTGGTCACCTGTGTTCCGCGGAACCCTTGGGTTCTATAAACACTTTTAAGGGTCAGTGAGAAAATTTTATGGAAACCAATATTTTAAAAAATTATGTTGAAATTTTCTATCAATATAAAAAAAAAAATATAAATCCTTGGAATTGAATATTCTGAATTTACGGTATTAAATTTGAACCCTATACCCGGGGATTACGAATCACTAACAAGGTATTGGAATGAGACACCTTATACTTATACCATACCATGGTCATACCATGCACCTGGTCTCTAAAATAAAATTCATTTTTCGGTATATAAGATTATTTACAATATGATGTAGCAAATACGTAACATATTGGTGAAATTCCAATAAATTCGAATTGAAGATTAAAAAAATATCTAATTATTAATATGTGCTTACATATATATCTAAGTATTATTAACGAATTCAAAATACTTATAAACAATATATGATTTCAGTATTTATATAGTATGCTTGTATGCTTAATATCAATCATATAATTTATTTAAGCATAAAAAAAATTTACCCCGTAACTAAATTCCATATTTTTTTTAAATTAAAGATAATTATTCCAACAACAAAATATTTGGATTTACAACAAAATTAATGCTATGCGTATAAGCAAGCAGTCGAATAAAAACCGATTTACTTTGCAGCTCCTGAATAGTTTTCCTTTAATTGAACTCACATATTTATACGTCATAGTCATAAAAAATTAACATACGCACTATAATTGATATTACAGACTAAATCTGGTGATTAATTCTAATGGGAATACCCAACTGTCTGCATTATTTCGATTTTAGTTACATTATGAATATAATGTAGAAATGCAAAATATAAATTGTATATAGAAACAAAATCATTATAAGATATACGAAAATGATAAATATTATTAGAATTGCTACTCTCTGTTAATTTCGTTATTTCAAGTATACTATAAACTTGATCCTTTTAGCGTGGCAATTCTAATCGTTTAATGTATTTTTTATTATACGGTATACATAAAAACGACTTCACAGATTTCGTATTCATGTCCGTAATAATTTTTTCCTTAAATTCTGTTTAAATGTTTTTTCAAGCGGTTCTAATTTCTATTTCAATTTTATATTGTAAAGTAGATTCTAAAAGAAACATTATAGTATTTAAAACAAAGTATGTTTTGATCTCACTGCAACATAGTTCATTAATATAGCGAATCTTTAACCAATTTTAGGTATTTAAGTTTCAACACTTACAGTTAGCAGGTAAATTGAATTATTTTCTTTTTTAATGGATATCTGGCAGATGTTTTTATACAAAAACCATTTAGCTATACATTTTATTCAAATATATAAACACAAATATAAAAATTTCAATGTACGAGTATATAATATTCTCAACAACGAGATCTCCAACAGTAACTTAATATATAGGTTTATTATTGTGGACATATATATATAGGTTTATTATTGTGGACATATGATACCTTTACCTATAATGATACCGAAATTATTTTCAGTTGGTTTATAATTTCTTTGGTTATTAACCAAATTTTATGTTCGATTCGGAAAATTGTCTGGAGCATGAAGAAATTAATTAAAAAAATTATTCGAACTTTTAATTAAAATAATGGAAAATTTGTAATTTTTAAATGTTATTAAACTAATTTCAAATTCAATGAAAATATCATCTTTTTAAATTGAAAATTTGTGTTAAAGTATGTAAATTTTCTTTTATAAATTTCAATTTCATTATATTTTATGATTTTTACCCGACGGAGTAAATGCAAAAAAATTACAAAAAATAGAATTTGCCAATACAATTCTTTTTTCCATCAATTTACTTTCATAAAAACTATATAATAAATTGATGGAATTTTTTTGTAAATAAACTTAAATTTCAAATTGTGTAATTATATCAAACGATTTACATAAATTATTAACAGATTCCTAAATAACTGCACCCAAACATTAAATATAATCTTAAAAAAAGTAGCATATAATAAATAATAAAAGCAAACTTTAAATCCAAAATTATTTGTAAAATTAATTATAATAATTATTTGTAAATTGTTTTAAAATATTTTCACACACCTAAATCTATTACATAATTTATTAACAACCCCAAACCCCAAACAAGCATATCAGATATTTCATAATAATATGATTTGCTTAGCTACTACAAGTAAAATTAATATAAGTTATTCAAAATATTTTAAAGTTACTTTCTTCTTCAAAATAGAAAATAAATTTTAAAATTATTTGTAAATGATAATTTGTATGTAATAAAATAAATGTCGTAAAATTCTAAATGGATGCTTTCGAATCATAAAATCTGAATTTTTATAATATCGTAACAAACACTGTAAAATACTCGTACTTTTCAGCTGTTTATATTTATGAATAAATCATAAATTTAATTCTTATTTTCTTTTAATGTTGTAATTCTTCAGGTTTATTTGAAGTTTAGAATTCAAATTTATATACATACAATATATTAAATATTCTTAGAAACAAAAACATTCATAAAACAAGACTGAAAGGTTCGGTTATTATTAAATACTTGGTATACATTCATTCTATGCCCATTCGAGTTTTATGAATACGCAGCCTTTCTTTTTTATACATTTCAAATTTTTCGTATAAAATTTTTAAATTCTCTTACTATTTTTTATATTTTTTAAAAAATAAGGATAATAAAAATATTTATTTAGTGTATTTTCATATGTAAAAATACTAAAGCACAGCTTCCAGCACCGCTCATAGCGTAACTCTATTCGTAACTTTAATATAATATTCAGTATTACATAGTAAATTCAATACCTCTATCCACTACAAAATAACTAGGAAGGTTTAATTCAATTTCTATTAACGCAATGAAGTGCCTTAGGATATTATATAACGGAATCTGTGGCTTCAATCGGTACCACTCTTAGTTTACTCAGCTGGAATACGAGAAATAAAATATAAAGTAATTTATTCTATTTAAATTTATATAGTTCATTAAAACTGAGGTTAATGACTGCAGGCTACAGGGGCCAAAAATGTGTTCCAAATAAAAATCCTTCCATATTTGGTACTATGAAATTTATGGTCAATTTGACATATATAGGATATAATGTGGGCTCTGGCCTGTGTTCTCTGAGCCGTAAGTTACTTTATAATCAAAATCATCTCATTTATAAATATTAAATTAAAAATTAAAGCCATACTTTACATTTGCAAACTTTTGGCTGATGAACATATAAAACACTAATCGTATGTAATGTTTTATGATAAATCTTATGGTATGCATTTTCATAAGATTATTCTTCAGAATTTTTTGACATCGCATACGACTTTAAATTAAAAATTTATAATTAATTAATATTTAATATATAAATAGTAAGAAATTGTTAATAAAATTACTCTAATTGGTATAATTTTCAGAGTTGTTAAATAATGAATTATTTTTGTAATGCATTATTTTTAATAATTAATAATTCAAAATAATGCATTCATTTTTATGTAATTCAAATTCATAATTATTTTTGAATTAATTAATTAAAATAATGCATTACTTAAAATAATTCGAATTATATGAATTAAATAAGAATTATTTAAATTATCTTTGAATTAACAAGAATAATTCGAAAATAATTCAAGTAATTCAATGAATTATTTTTTTTTAATTCAAAAATAATTTAAATAATTCAATTTATTTGAATTATTTTTAATTTGTATAAAATGTTCATATTATGTAATTCAAATATATTGAATTATTTGAATTATTTTTGAATTAAGAAAAGTAATTCAATGAATTATTTGAATTATTTTTGAATTAAAAAAAATAATTCATTGAATTACTTGAATTATTCTTGTTAATTCAAAAATAATTCAAATAATTCTTATTTAATTCATATAATTCGAATTATTTTAAGTAATGCATTATTTTTAATGTATTATTTTAATTAATTCAACAATAATGCATTAATAAAACAAGTAATGCATTATTTTAATTCAAATTGAATTATTAAAATAATGCTAATGAAGTTCAAAATGCATTACAAAAATAATGCATTATTTAACAACTCTGATAATTTTGAACTGATTAAAGTGATGGTGACCAGTAGTAGAGCTAGAACAACTCATTTTTTAAATATAATGATTATGATGTCAAAATATTTGATTTAAATAGGTTAATGTTAATTAAAAATTATATTTATTTTATTCCAAATTCGTAAAAATTGTATTAGGTTAAAAAAAAAAAAATTAAGTTTTCTTAATTTTAACAGATCGTTTTTTTATAAACTTCACTATGTAAACATGTATTTTAGTTAAAATTATTGTCTTAATTAATAAACCTATAATATGCAAAACATTATACACTATATAAATTTGAAATTTCTCTAAAAACATTATCCTAAAAATTAATATTAAAATTTTGCCAGAAACCACATCACCACCTACCCAACAAATTCCAACTTTATTTACTATACATTAAAGAAAATCTAAATGAGAAATATTATATTTCTAAATGACATTTTTTGATTGGAAAACCACGAAAAATAAATATAAAAAATATAATATAATTTAATAATTTCTGTAGCCACCATGCTTATAATTCACACAAACAACTTAAATAGAAAATATAGTAAATTTCAATAGTGGAACTACTTGTTAAGTGAACAAACAAATAAACACATTTACGTTGATTTGAAGATCATATATTTGCCAATGTAATGAAAATACACGTTGAACGTGATATTCTCATTTTTTAAAAAATATTTCGTTACAAATTTAATGTACCTACATTCATTCGGATTGCTTCTAGCTATAAAAATTAACTTTAAATCGTAAAATTTATTTAAAACGAAATTAACAAGTAATATTTATGTAGTTTTTTTTAATTTATCAAAGATATAGATTTAATTGTCTTTGTCTCTCTCTTTGTTACATAAGTTCAGATATTTTGAGAAATCATGAATTTATTTTAATAAATATTTAATAGTGGAACCTTTAATAATTTAAATTATTAATAATTCAATAATTGAAATTATTTGTTCAGTAATAATTCCAATACCTTGATCACTCAGACATATTCAATTCAAAGTGTGTAATAAAAAATATCTCATAAGGAATCGTTTAATGTAATTCAGTGTACTTCCACCTGTGTTCCGAGAATTTTAGGTTCCGCGAAATTATTTTAAGAAATATAAATTTCAATATTCTCATCAACAACGCTGAACCAGCTGAACTCAAATAAAAGTGTTAAAAAAGTATAATGTAAAAAAATGAGTGAAATAAAAATAAAAAAATACACAAAACTGGAGACATGAATTATTTGTTATGCGGTAGATACGTTACTGAAAACTTACATAAAAAGGTCTCAATATATACGTTGTAAAATTATGAATACCATTCAAAATTGTCAGTCAGGAATACCATTCAAAAAAAAATTACCACAAATTACATCGATTATAAGCGTAACTAAATAAAATAAGAATATGTAAAGAAAATATGAAGAAATCTGAATCAAAATCTGAAAGAAATTAAAATAAAAATTTATATGTTTCTAATAATGAGAAGATAAACATCTATTCACATAAAACATGACTATATATTTACAATAAAGTTCACGAATCCAGTCCGGAAATAAAAACTGTTAAGCGAATAAATGTTGAGCGGGGTCACTACTTCTATATCGTTCAAAATAGGATCAACGAGGAAACCCATAAAACTTCACTGGGAATCCCATTACACTACAAAAATAATTATTTTCCATCAAACATTATTGTACTTCAACAAAAGTTTGCTTGAAAAATATTATCGGCGGTATGTTAACACCGTGTAACTGACACATTGATAATTTGTTAATATTTTTGAAAATAATTTTTATAAATAAATTATATGAAAATATTTTTTATAAAAATGAATCAAAGAAAATAGAAAAACTTCCCGTATGTTTGTTACTTAAGAAAATTGTATCGAAATTTCTATAAAGTCGTCCGTAAATTAACAAAACTGGAAACGAGGTTATAATAGATCTTTATAATGTTTTTCACAGTAAATCATAATAAAAATAAATCATTTCTTGTGATTTAAATTATTTCTGTGATATTTATATATGACATATTCATAAGTTTGAAAGATCAATAAAAAGTTTTACAATTTTTTTTTTTAAATTAACGAAGTTTTCAAAATATATTTGTATTTGGTTTTTGGTTGTATGGACACAGGAACAATGGCACATATTTCAAAATTTTGTAGTTTCATAAATTCTATAGTAATTCATCAGCACTAATTTTGGGAAATGGTACGTATAGTTTAAGTTGTGATCTTAAAAAACGGGTAAAATTTTTACAACGAATATAATATTTCAACTGAAATATAAGCCGAACCAATTAGTATAAAACTATATAAATTTTTAAAGCTCATTTGTAAATTTAACTATACTATCTATTTCTATTACACAAATTCGCCAACATGCGTATATAATAAATTTAGAAAATTAGAATTTGCCTGATGTCTAGTCTGCCCGTGTGAAATAATACAAAATATTTTTAGCTACTGTGATATCAACAAATTTTAATTTTCTCAATATTTCAAATTTAAAGAGATTGTATTAAAAATATGTCAAAAAGTTTATATGTTACGTAATATCGGATAAATCATGGAATCTTTACACTCAAATGAGACAACGAACACGTGTAATACATAATCTTCAAGTTCTCAGAGAACTGACCAACAAATTATTGGCAATCAATATTTTACCTGAATATATACTCAACGATTCAAAGAAATGAAACTACTACCATCTTACTTAGCCCGCTAACATTCAGTATTCAGACTATAGAACTTCATCCAAAAATATTATCATTTTCAGTTTAGTTTTTCGGTACTATTTATATTGATTATTAGGATTTAGAAATTACACATCATATCTAAATATCCTAACTTGGCAATTTTTATTATTATATAATATACGAAAGCATAATTACATTTTTCATCTAATTTTGTATTTTTCAAAATATTACGAGGTTTGTTCATTAAATTCAACACATAAGAAATTTAATAATTCAGTAAACATTAAAAAAAAATTATTAATTATTAATAAAAATGGAACCGGTCTCAGAAAATCTGTAGTTGGTATGACAATATTGTTTTTGCAGCCGTAATAGTCACGAATAAGATGTATGATAACCATAATATTTGTGAATTGAAGATATTATAGCCTTACTTATCATGAATTCACGGTATGACACCCAAAACACATATGAATTAAAGTTCTTATAGCCGTAAAAGAGATAATTTTACTTTAATAGGGCTACAATACAGCTAATGGAGTAGTATCATAAAACTGACGGAATTTGCTCTAAATATAGTTTAGATTTAGAGATTAATTACAACAAACACAAAATTGTCTAAGAGAACCAGTCATAAAACAGATGTAAGTGCCTTTCATTTTCTGCCATACAGTAAGTTCGTTTCTTATAACTTAAATTGTGCAATATGACAATCTCAATTTATTGTCCACAACCGTATGTCAAACTCAAAATTTCAATTTAATATTAAAACTCTTATTTCACAAATTAAAAACCCTACTATAATAATAAATTATTGGAATTCGCTTCAATGCCATAAAAATATTATCTGATTCTTTTTTTATATATATAATTTTTTTTAAGATTAATAATTGGGTAAATTTTATATTGGCACTAAAATAATCACCATCCTGAAAATATTATATTTTTGAAATCCATTTTTAAATAATATATAAAAGCATCAGAAAGAAAAAATCTTAAGGGAAATTATTTTTTTTTTTATTTTATTTTTTTACACATCAACATCATAATAAGGATTTAAGAATTTTGCAGGACTGTTAAAATTTTGAACCTGAAAATTAACTATGGTTTATCGAGCGTATAAATTCACAGCTGTTATGAATGTGATGTTTTGTGTCTTTGTGTATTTTTGTTGTGTTCAGTGAATTTGATTCAAATTTTTAGTTCGAGTTATTTTTTTATCTCATCCTGTGCTACTTAAAATTCTCTGTATTTTTGTCCTTTTAAAATAAATATCTTGGGTTATGAATAGGGATTTGTTAATGTATATCAGATAGTATTATATACATACAATATAAAAATAATATATATACTTATATATAACACATATATGATTATTTTCATAATACCTGACCTGACTATTCAGGAAATTTCGAATTTCTAATAGCTATTGATGATAATTAAATATATTTTTGTATTATTAAAATGTTGTTGATGGAAAAATCATAGTCGCAAATAATTAAAATAATAAAGATTTAAATATTTGAAAAAAATATATATTATTTATTTTACATATAATAAAATTTCAAGTCTATACCAGGTTTTACAAATAATTATAATCCCAAGAAGTTATATAGTTTTGATAAATGTCCAAAAGTCTTTAAGGATAAAATTTTAATTAAAATATAGAAAATAGTTTTTTTTTTAAATGTTCATAATTAAAATTACAGTGATGGAACTTGGACTACTGTGAAATAATGAAATTAACAAGTTTAAGTCTTTAATTGATTAACCTTTACAAAACTGATTTTATTTTCAGATTTTTATTTGTTACATAAATTATATTTATTACGATCATTTTTATACATAGACGCAATATAAGATTTCTTACATTTTCCGGATTTGGATTATTGAGTTTTTGATAGATTTTTGTAGTCCCCCAGATTACTTAGTACAGCACTATAGTTTTGTTAACTAGTTATAAATTTGGTAAATCGATTGAAAAAGATTTTATTTTACGTAATTTCATTGAAACCAATTCTGGCGAAGCAATTTTCAGAAAAATTGATAATTTTAGCTTATGACAGCAGTCTATGGTTGGAAAAACAGCAAGAGTTAGTTATATCAAGAATTAAAAATATTGTACCAAATTGTAGCAGCAGTCTATGAAGAACAATAATAAGAAAATTTCTATTAATATGAAAAAAGTTTTAGATTAATTGTAAATTTTATTGGCCACTGCAGTGAAAATGTTTCAAAATTATTTGTGAAGACATAGGAGGTCAATACACTGGCTTTCTTTTACATGCAGAACTATATTAGTAGTCAGGAAGGGAAATTTTTACAAAAACATTAAATTAACAAAAACATTAAATGTTGCTGTATTGATAAAGTCTGCCTCGTTGATGAGGCTTGCACAACTTACTGATATTTTAACAAACCTGAAGTAAACCTTACTCTACAAAGCAAAAAATGTAAAAGTATTTATTGTAAAAAATTAAATATCGGCATTGACATGAAAGTAAGAGTTTTTGATCCATTGCATTGAAAACAACGATGTCAATTATATTTCAACAAGCTCTGATTCTAAAATTTTCAGTTAGTAAATGGTCTGCAAAAAATTTTAAACCAATAATGGTCCTCGATGATATGCTGCTCTAGCTTTATGTTTTTTTATAATTATGTAACTTTACAAGATTTGTATTCATAATAAATCAAAACTAGCTGCTCGATTAATAAATTCATAATTTATACGCGAAATATTTAAATAATTGAGTTTGAAAGACAATTTTGGTAAATAAAATTACCTATACTGATAATTATATACGCTAAATTTAAATTTTATTTTCAAATTTAGTATTATCCATTGCGCTGTGGTGATAAACAATTACTTTTTCTACTATTCCATAGAAAACTATACTACAAAATTATAATTTAACTCTTCTGACACTATTTTTTATAAATGCAGAATTTTAAGAATTAAGATTTTACCTTTACAAAAAAAAATATTCTATGTAATAAAAATATTAAAATAAAAATAAAAAGAAAATATTCATTTCCAGTTTCAGTTTAATTTCCATTCAGTAATATCTATTGAACCTCTTTGCCCAGCAGCGATTTATTTTTACTATCCCTTATATATTATCGCTTTCCGCCGTGCTCTGCTCTGTCCCTTTATATTATCTTATTTGAAAATATCTGAGAAATCATCTTATAAAAATTATTATTTTATGCTTCATACTTCACTAAATAATTTCCATAGAATATAATACGCAGCTGAATAATTTTAATTTATAAAACCATAAAATTCGTGATTCCATTTTTATTTTACAATTTATACAATAAAAAAGAATAAATTTTTATTTTTATATATACATATGTATATATATATTTAGGTAGACATTTTAATGATTTTTATATATAATTTTTTGTTATCATGGCTTTTTGGGAATAGTATATTCGGCTAAGTTAAAAAAAAAATTTTTTGTTACCTGGTATTGTAAATTAATTGCGACCAGTGTGACCCCTTTCCTCTTATCGACCGACAATATAATTTTTTTTTCGAAATCTTGTCTATACTATAATAGACAAATCCTTATACCTAATAAAATCGAAATTTATGAGTGCACGAGGCTTTTAGACTTTCTGTCATATTGTAAATAGATTCTAAATGAATTAAAAATTATTTTGCAATTCGTTTCTTTCGTCTCATATACACTTACTAACCAATTAATTTTCAATTTATATTTTAAGAAAATATGAAATGAAAATACATAAAAGAAATAAAAATAAAATATAATTTAATTTTGTTAAAGTTATCAACATTTTTAATAAATTATAAATGTTCAATTTAATTTTTATAGTGAAATTAAATGCTGATATCAATTTAATTTCAATTTATGTCAAACTAAATGAAAATTATTTTCCTAAAACAATAAATATTTTTAATTACATATTTTCGACACAATATGAATGAATTCATTTCCGGTCATCAATCATTATTATAATATACAAATATGCCTGAATTACAATGACTGGAAATAATATTCTTATTTTACTACCGTGTTCTTTCTTTATATTTGTCCAAAATTATTGGACTTATAAATTCTATGACTAGAATGACAAAAAAAAATGCTTGAGTTTGAAGTTACAATTCGAAGAAATTGAAATTTTTTAAAAATATAAATTTCAATGTCATAGCGCGATTTCAACAATTTATTTTTTATATCATTTTTTTTATGTAATTTATTCGTTTTACAAAAACAGTAGCGACAATAGTATTTGAAAGTACATATTTTCAATATACATATTAGGAAAACAATTATAGACTAAGAAGTATACCTCAGTTTTATCTTAAGTCGACCGGTTTTTATTTCGGCGCGTAAATTCAAAATGTACTATAGACTAAGACATAGACTGTAGTGTAGACGTAGAGAATAGATAGACTATTGCCAGTATTATTTTGTGTTCCATCACGTACAATTTAATTCCCCATTTGTTGTGTGCATAAGAATATCGAACTGATCTTCAAAAACCTATGTTTAATATGTATATTTATATTTTCATGAAACAAATGAGAATTATTTAATAATTTAAAAATATCCAAATAAATATTTTATACTAAAGGGTCCTTTTTTTTTTAAACTTACGATATTTTCCAATTTAAGGGACAATCCCATCAAAAACAGAAACAGAAACTTTTTTTTTTTTATTTTTTAAACTTACGATATTTTCCAATCTAAAGGGTTTTTCAGCTAAAAATATTTGTAAAATAAAATAAAATAACAAACAACAGTTGTCGAATTTATTTTTATTGCTTGAAATCGCTTTATTTTTATAAAAATGATTTTATATTTTTTCTGTTCCAGAATTCGAATTTTTCATTTTTCTGTTTTTCAATTTATCGGACAGAAAATGAAACTTTTTTTTCAAAGTTTTAATTTCTGTTTGCAGTTTGCAGACGCACATTTCTATCAAATTTCGTTTGCAGCCATGATACTATGAAAAAAATCAGCTGTTTTGGTTGTCAGAAAATATTGTTTTTCTGTTTCTGTTTCGGTTTTTGGTGGGTGTGCAATATGTTAAAACTTGAACAGAAAAGTAAAAAAAACAAAAAAAAGTTTCTGTTTCTGTTTTTGGTGGGATTGACACTTAAAAAATTTGAAAAGTTTATTTTTCCTGTTGTCATTACACATTCAATAATTTACTGATTATTATTTTTTTATTTATTTTAAGATTTTAAATTTTGAATTATTTATTAATTTTAAATTCATTTTAATTTCCGTTTATTTTTTTAAAATAAAAACATAGTTATATTTTTGACAATATTTCCGGTTGAATTTTTTTGAAGTAATAATACATATTATATTCCTGACCCTATATACATACAAATTTCAATTTCATTATAACTACTTTACTATATAAGAAAGTATGTCAATAAATCCACAGCTAAGCATCATAAAAATCCATGGGTTGATACTAAGTCAAATCAAAACCTGTATGGAACTCTCTGCATGCTTTAATAACGTTAGGAAGAGGAAAACAGTATCCTGGATTCCAGACCATGTGGTTTTTGAAGGCAATGAAGAAGCAGACCTTTTGGACAAAAAACCTAGCAGCAATCTTATTGGACCAGAAGCATTTTGTGCAATCTGAAGCTGCTACTTCGGGACGCTGCAAGACTGATCATTCCCGGACAATCAAAAATCTAACAGCGCTCATTAAATTGCAAAAGAAAGAAAGCCAGAGCAATGGTAGACATAGTTACACACAATTGGACTGTAACCGTACCAAGTGTTTAGGTTTTCTCGATACGAAGACTGTGACGCGTAGAACAAAAATCACAATAACATAAGTGGTTGCAGTGACTGTATGTAGAGCACCTTTATTCTTAACCTAACTTAAACTACTTTAGAAACATTTATTCTTTCTGCATAAGAAATAGGATTTTGCAGGCTATTTATATATAATCTTAAATTTCGTATTTTATGAGCTCTAGCAACGGATTTACTTTCGTTATTTTGCTTTATTAGTCATTAGTTATAAAAATTAGTATAGACCAAAAATTAGGTGTCATAACAATGAGTATTTTATGAACTCAATAAACATGGAATTGAATATCTTACAAACCGGTTGCGTATTAAAACTCTGATTTCAAAAATAAAAACTTAAAAGTATTTCAAAGGATATTAGTTCTATCAACTCAGCTGGAATTTTAGTACGATATTAAATGCACGTAAAGTGAAGGTTGCATATCATTTTAAAAACCAGATCATAATAGCGACAGTAATCAGTAACATCTTACATAGGTATCTGAAATAAATTTCCTAGTAAGTGGGAGTAGAATAATCAAATGTATAGACGACCGGCTATTTGATATCACATATGTATATGGAATGTTGCTCGCCGTATATCATATATATATATATATATAGGGTTTTTAAAACGCAATTTTCCAGGGTTGCTAGTTGCCAGGTCTTCCATTTCCTGATGGTTTATTGAGTTTATAAGGATCTGTCTATGTATTAAAACTTACCTAAATAATGGATTATAATAAAATTTATAGTCATTTATATATAAATGAAATCTAATTGCATGTATACAATTATTATTTGGTGGTGACACATAATATCATTAGTCTATATTTTCATCAAGTGTAAATTTTCTAAGTTATGCTATAATTTTCACTTTTATGATGCCAATATTTTTTTTATTTATATTATATATCCGACTTCCTCTATAATTAATTAACATATGATTTCGGATAAAGGAAAAGAAAATCAATTAATATCACATTTTGTATTATATTTTTCTAACATTTATTTTGAAAATACTATACTATCCTGTTTAGATTATATATATTTTTATTGCATTTCAAGTGTTTTTCAAGTAAAAAAAAAAATAAAAAAAAATTTAATTTCTTATAATCTTACAATTAGAACTCAAAATTTAATATCTACAGATGACAATACAATCTATATAATTTTTATTTTAAATTTCGATGTAAAAAAAAAACGATATGATAAGCCATGTGTTCAACATTGGTTTTGCATTGAAAACTGCTTCGCTTGAGATATTTTTTTAAAATAAAAAAAAAAACATATTTTTAATATATTTTATTATATGATTTTCTTATTTTTAGCTGCCCTTCTTTATGAATACAAGTATTTTTTTTTTACTTTTTCCGTTCCAAATAATTCAAAAAAAAAAATATCTATACTTAATATTTAGTTATAAAATATTCTTTTCAACATAAATTTTCTTTCTGTATTCTGTATATATTTTCTTATATATTTTTTTTGTTCTCTTTATATATTTATGTTATTTTAGATTCAAATCATGCAGCAAAATTTTAAACCATTACCGAGTACATATATAATATACAAATGATAGTGTAATACATACAATAGTGAATGACTTTGTTAAGCTGCCTGTTTCAGATAATATTTTATAAGGTATAGAAATCAACCCTAATTCTTTATAATAGAGTTACAATAAAATTAATGCTTTCAATCATACGGGATGTATACGATATGGAAAACAAAACAAAAAAATGTTTGATATATTAAATCATAATTAAGAAGAATGGAATAAAATCCTAAAATATCTAATGTCATTTGAGCAAAAGTAGGAATTAAATGATATAAATTGTCACATAACTTGTTTTATAAATTAAGTATACAGAAATAAAAATTAAATATGATATGTTGAAATTTGTTAGTTAAAACTAAAACCATAAAACAGACAAATTGCAATGAAAAAATCTAACAATCTCAGAAGTATCATAAATTTTTTTAAATTATATAAATATTTTTGTATTTTTGGTATAGTAATAAAATATTTGAAAACCTAAATTCTATAATATCGTTACGTTTTATTTTATCTATATAAGTTAAAAAAAAAAATCAGGTGTATTCCAAAACTAGGAGTTTGTCAAAACAATACTTTTTAAAAAACAAAATTTAAGGATTGTGTAAAAAAACTTAAAGTTGATCAAGTAGGTATATATTTTATATAATTCTATCGGAGACCCACTGAAATAAGCAATTCAAATTTAACTATGTTATCAACTGAATCATATTGACAAAACTAATCGCTATCAATAGCACTATCATTGTCACTGGCTTAGGCTTTAAACGTCAAGGATTTTGTTAAAAGTACAAAAGTACAGGTGTTTTGTTGAAAACAGTACAGGTGTTTACATTGGGTAATAACCAGATATTGATAGGATAGCGATAGCGTATAAAAATTACTAGCGATCAAAAAATAGATATTACTACAGGTTTACATTTTTCCATTTTCCACCTTCAAAAAATTTTAGCAAATGCTATTTTTTCAACCGATATTTCTCCATTACTAAAACACAATTCATGCTTCAAAGTTGTTATTCCATATCTTCTCGTAAAATTAGTTAATATAACTAGTGATAAAGTCACAAATTGTTTCTTCACATTATATATTGTAAAATTCAATTTTATGACAAAATTATATATGTTTACATATTATATGACAAATATAAATGTAAAGTTAATAATTGTTGTAGTTGTAACTATAATAATAATTATTAAATCAAATATAAATAAATTTTCTATTTGATTTTTTTAAATTATATACACTTAAGTATATTTAACCGTATAGTTACATTTATAAATTATTAGTAATTTACAATGCCATATATAATTCAAATTAATATAGAACACGAGTTTAGGTGCATAAATGCACAATTATACAACTGCCCAGTTTTATGGTATCAAGCAATTTGAATTTAATTCAATAAAAATAATCAAACATATAAAAAACTGAATTTTTGAATCATTTAAAAAATATGTTCAATTAAGAAAAACTTTTTATTTATATATAATATTAAAAATATTTCCAGAAATTTAACAGCTGTTTCATAATTGATCCACAAATTATTATATAAATTGACAAAACAATATTTTTCGTGCGTATAAAATTTAAGTAACATTACAAGGAAATATAATTTATTTTTAATTTCATTTCAAAATGTGTATTTAAAAAAAAATGTTTGTGTAAATATAATAATTATGATTATATTCTCAGAATGATGAGAAAGTTTTTTCTAATTTAGAAATAAAAAATAACAACAGGAAAATTTTACTTTCAATTGTTTATAGTTCAATATTACAATGGTGGAATAGGAATAGACCATACCAAAAATAGACGATATTTCTTTAAAATTTTAAATATGTTTCATTTTTAAAACAAAATTTACAAAAATCTAACTTAAAAGTAATATACAAATTTTGATTATTCTCCGCCATCCAAAAACCTAATAATATTATAAGCCTATATAATAACTAATAATATAATATTTACTAGGGCCGGTTTAAGCCCTTGGGTGCACGATATTAATTTTGAGCAACATTTTCATTTTATATCCAGTTAGAATCAGTTGGAAGAAGTAGCAAACTTCTAGAATACGTGAGCAAAGACCATTTTGAAAGTTCAATTAAAGAGGAGATTATTTTACAAGAAAAAACCTTATCATGGTCACAATTTTAATACTAAATTAATGCAGAAACCCTAAACGGAGTCTATGGTCCTTTTTCTATTTCAGTTTTTTTTAAATAATAAAACATAGATTTAGAACCATAAATAGATAATTTAGTATTTAATAAAAACGCAAAGATAATCGCCTAAGAATTTGACGCCGCTGTTGGATTGATACGCCAAGTACAAGGAGAATAAAGACCTTATGGGCAAAGAAAAGAAGAGTATATACAATTTTGATAGTTCAATTACCAACTTTATCGAATCCGAATGGTAACCATTTTAATAATAATTTAATGCAGAAACCGTAAGGCTGTGTCTATGGTCCTTTTTCTATTTCAGTATTGTTATGACGGACCGTTTACACTGCTAAATTATAATAAAACATAGTTTAAGTATTCCAATAGACCAATAATTAAAACAAAACACAATTGCCTATGACTTTTCTATATAATGCTCCTGTTAGATTAATGCCCAAGGCTCATTTGTTTTATTTGGATGTTAATCCGACCCTGTTCCAAATATAAACAGAAAAGATTAAAATTCTTTACACAAAATATTACATATTTTACGTAAAAACTTAAACTGAACAAACAAAAAAAAATTATTTAATCGTAAATATAAAATGAATTTGTTAAGAATTTTAACCTTAAACATTTAATAATAAAATCACGTTTGAATATTTTAGTTAAAAAAAAAAATATTTTAATGTTTATAACCAATTTAATAAAAAATTATATTCTTTATAGACGTAAAATATAAAATTTAAAAAATATTTATTTATACGTATAAAATATCAACTGAAATTTAATCCCTGGCGTTAATTATATTTTCTGGTTTTATTATATTTAAAAAAAAAATATTGAAAAAAAAAATGGGGTAGATAATGTTTCACAACGGGTAAAATTAAATATATTTTAATATTCTGATCGGTGTTCTTTTCTAGATATACAGAACCCCTCTTGTATAAACTCTTGTATAACTTTAAAAATTACATAAAGAGAATTATTTTTCAAAATTGCGACAAATAATATTTATATATAAATTTAAATTTGATTTTTAATCATTCTACATAATTTTTTTTTACAAAAATTTCTTTATAACCATTAAAAAACTTATCTATAGATACAATGTCGTCATATTTAATAACAAATTTTCATTGAGAAACAAAGTTTAAAAATTTTATGCATTCATAAACTCGAATTGATTATATAAAATCAAAAATTTAAATTTGAAAAATTTAAATTTGAAAAATTTGGAATTTTTTTATTGCCTGTCAATATGATAAATGAGAATTTAAGATTAAATTATGCAAAATTGACTGGAATTATGGTCGTGATCATAAGAATATGACCACCCGGGCAATTATTAACTTTCAGTAGCAATAAAGATAATGATTTTTCTAACCAAATTATATTTACATTATTCTGTGACATGTTTGGGCTAACCGATTAAGATTTAAAATGCAAAAAATTATTAAAGTTCAATAAAAATGTATTTATAAATCTTTATTTTGTCTTGACTGTCATTAGTTGGTTTGTTTTCTTTAAATATCGAGTTACGTACAACAAGACGGCCATCACAAGCGCATTAGCACCGATTTTCTACCACTCACGTGACCACCTGGCTTTGGATAATATAACTATTTTTAATCCAACTCGTGGTATTCAGAAACCGTGCCATATCCGTATTTCCCTTAGCTGATAGATTGCTAAGAAGGTTGTTGAGGTCATACCTGTTTCCTTTATTTTAGTTTCCTATAGGGTTGTCGTTTCTTTCCCATTCCGTTTTCCACAACTACATGATTGATTGAATGGAATGCTTAGTCTGGCCGCATATTCGCCAATTAGCATGTGCCTCGTAAACACAACTGTCGATCTGGCCATGTCCCTTCAGGATAGTTTTAGTAAGTTGTCTGTTTTATCTCTGTCGTAAGACGGCCACGTTTTCTTGATCGTGTAGTAATTGGTTATGTCTTTCCGTCTGGTTTTCACTAAAGACAGAAAGTATAGAGATAGATATTCATTTTCACGCTTTTTAAAAATGTACCAGCTCTGCTACTGACTTTTACATTAGGGCAGCCATTTTCTTATTTATTTCATTAACTGTGTCTACTAAAAATTTCAAAATTCTTATTTAAATTTAATATTATATTGCAAAGATCAGGAATTACAAAGAAATTTCCAAAAAATATACAAAGAAAATTATTATTTCACTAATAATTATTGTTTAAAAAAATGGCAATTTGTGATTTTGTTAGAAATTTCAATAAATTTTAATTTTTGTGTATTTACCACCCGTAGACAAAAAAATTGTATAAAAAGATTTAAAAGAATTTTAAAAATAGGAACTATAGATAAGGTGAAAACTGAAAACTATCTTATACTGACAGTTGGATTTACATTTTACCCAGCATACAAAAATAATATTGATTAAGTATCTTTTCTCTTTTTAGATATTTGGCAATTGTTTATATTTTTCAATGAAGAACAATTGAAAATGCCTAACAAAAGATTTTTTTTATGCAATTCAGATACCTAAAAATTGTAAATTTTTCAGACATAGTGGAATGTGTAATAGGGTAATAGAAATATGGCTAAGGCCAATTTATCGTCGATTAAAGTTCGTTCAGTTTGTCACAATATTTATATTATATATTAAATTTTTCGATATTTAGGTAGTTATTTTTATGCCTAGAAATAATTCAGTTTTTGTAAACAAAATGTTTTAAATACCACATTTATGATATTGCCGCGTGGCATTAGACGTTATTAGACGACATTGAGACGTTATTTAAAATGACATTATATACATTCCATAATAATTATATATATATAGAGATTCTATTTAATAATACTCAAAATTTATTTCAAACCAATAGAATTTTCGTATTGATTGTCTTTTATTATAATTACATATTAATAATATAATTTCTTATAAAGGAAACGAGGTTTTCTTTAATATTTTATTAGTTCAAAAGTTTAAATTGTTAATTTATGAACCAGTCCATGTACGTACATCCACACCCAACATTTTTTTTTCTATATACATACATATACACATATCCATTAATATAATTATTTATCGTTTTCTTTTTACTCTCCTTTTCTGTTTCCCTTTGTGTAATTTTTCTACCTATATACCTATATAATAAAAGTGAGATTTGATTGACGAGTCCAATCTCTAAATGGGCACTATGTATTTTTTTTAATATTTTTAGTAAGGTATATTCTGAAAATGGAATGCTATCATAAAGTACCAAATATTCGGAGATAAAAATCTGAGCCGATCAAACATAGGCGCTAACGTTTTCAATTAAGTTGGCTTTAGCCCTTCTAAATCCGAAAAATAAGCAATAAAACACGGACAGAACAGACAGATAGACTGACAGACAAACTGAAAGCTTAAGTCCGTAAAAACAACATTACAACAGTTAGAAAGAACAGAAACTGAACTCATTTTAGGTATAATATGTCCAGCTGAGAATATAAATGCATTCAGAATCAAGAATAACAAAAAAAAATTATAATAGCTTTATTTTATAATAAAAATTGTAGGGAAATAATCTTTGAAATAAAAAACACTGATTGTACATTTCAAATAAATGTAAAAGAAAAACTAAATCAGATGAATCAGCAATCAGTCTAAAAAAAGGCTTATTTTTAATGATTTCAGATTTTCTAAATTATTTATTATTATATAAAATAAGTTTATAATATAAATTGTTACATACTTATATTTTGTCTTAATTATGTATATATATTTTACGAGTACGAAAACTGAAAACATAAGAAAAGTTATAATTAAAATGGTAAAAATGTTAAAATGGTAGAAATGTAAGAATAAACATGATGAAAAAGCCTATTATATAAAAAACGAAAAATGTTATACTTTATATAATGTAAGTTTCAGAAAAAAAATTATTTTAATTACTTCAAGTTTGAAATATATTGTTTAAATATAAATAAAATAGTAAAATGTTTAGTAATTATCAATCATTGTCTACCAAATTTAGATTTAATTAATTTCAGTTAGCGAATCAAAGTAGGAAACTATTATTCCATAATATAATATCCACAAAATGATAATGGAAAACGTAATAAAGCGCCACGTATAATAAATACGGCAGACAAGTAACTTAAAAATCACCACTCGATATGAATTAATTTTCATATCATGCAGATAAGTCCGAGGAAACTATTCTCAATAATCAATCATGTATAAATAATGGATTTATGATTGACAAACGTAAATTGTAATGAAATACGTCATACGGATTATTGTAATTTTAAAATTTTAATTAATAATTATATACTTTTTAATTTCATTTTAATTTAGAATAAGTATGTATATTCAAAATAACAAGAAAATTGAACGATGAAAATTATTATTAAATGAAATTATATATTAAATTAATAAAATAATTTTGTTTTTCATAATTCTTTTACCATTTGTAATTACATTATATATGGGTTTCGAACCATAAGTTTTTATATATATTGAAGAAACTTTTCATTACAAGAAACCTAAAGTATGTACAAATACAGTATCTTTTAATATATATATGTATAGTGAAATATTTATGTTTACAAAATATATAATAGCTACAAAATCGTGTAAATTTTATTACCGGCGGTGCATATTTATGTATCGACCTGGAATCGAAGCCGATTTAACCTAATGCATCACAACATAAAATTTACATTTCTTTATTTATTTCTCAGAATTTATTTATATATGTATATATAAAAATTCTTTAAAACGAAGGTAATTTTAAGATGAACCCTACCGTCTTAGCAATTTTTTTATATATATATATCCAACTTTTCCAATTTATTACATTGTATTTTATAATTAAATTATAATTACATATATTATACTATATAATTTTACATAGAAAGTAGACAAATAATTAAAAATCGATATTAAAAATTATGTGCAGGCGAATTATAATGAACTACGACCAATTTTCAAAGCGATATAATTGTTCATGATTATAAAAAGTTGTAAAATTTAAATTATATATAAAAAAAACAGTGTACATACGATAGGACTTTATAATATGGTAATCTAAATCTATATATTATACAGTTCATGAACTATATATATATAAATGGTTCAAAAATATAATCATTCTTTGTTTGAAATTCTTATTTGTAATAGTCGTTCAATTGTATCGGTAGATATATATATACGGGGTAATACCAGATAACATAGTAATTTTAAATATCGATGCATTGGTAACGTTTTCATTCGGAATATTAAAAAAAAATCTTGTTTAAAAAAGTATTGAAATAAGATTACCACCTCAGAGAATTATTTGTTTACTTTTTACTTAAATAAACGATTTTATTATTAATTCTGAATTCTGAGACCTACATTACATTAGTAAAATTCAAAAACCAACAAATATTTAAAAATATGTATAAATGTTTTTTTTTTATTTGGATATATGGTCTACATCTACATAAACTTATCGTTTAGTAAGAATTTATATGTAGTTATGTATTATATAAATATAAATGCAAAACGAATATATATTAATATTTTGAATATTATAATATTTCTTTGGAGTTGTTTTATAGCAGTTTTGCTTTATCAAATCAATTAATAATATTTTAAATATGGTTAGTTCTCGTTGTAGGGAATGGAAAATTTCGTTCACTCTGGGGATTTTATAAAACAATATTTTTTTTTAACAAAATCATAATTAAAAAAATTATAGAAATCTATAATTAAATTATCTAATCAAAATTAATCAACTATACTATATGCTTTTAATGGACGATCTATTAAAAATCTTTCTGATACTAGATGGGCATGCCATACAGGCATCATGTAAAGCTTTGCAAGAAAACTGGGCGGAAATATTCAAAGCATTATACAACAACTACCAGAAGATGATATCGCATTACCTCAGTTTAGAAGCCAAGCTCAAAATAATCGCCTGGAATGTGCTTTTATGATGATTGATGACATTTAGATTGGTTGCGGTTTAATAATGCCACTAATTTAAAATTACAATCAATTGAAATTGATTTTTCGATTGTTGTTGAGCAATAGATTATCATTGATTGAACAATTTTCTTAAGAAATATAGGTCGTTTCAACGTACATTGCCTAGAGGTGGTAAATACACAAATGCGGTACTGGTTACATATTTTCAAAATAATAAAAATTATAAAAATTAATTAAGTAATTTCTATAAACTTGATTTACTTGATATTGGTACCATTTTCAATTTTACATATTATTTTTTTAAATAAATTTCAATTATGTATATTATATATTTAAATTTTCAAAGAAAGTTTTTACTTTTATACATAAAACACTAAATACTTATACGTAATACATATTACTATTAAGTATACTCGTATACTAAAAAAAAAATTAAAATTGCGCAAAATCTCTTCTATTTCTTTAATTATTTGTTTATAGATTTACGACATAAAAATTTATTTAAATTTATAATTAAAATTCTATCAGAAACCAATTAAAAATACAATTTATCGAAAGTAATTTGTCATTATTGACTAATAGTCACTCATTAATCTCCGTTCAATTAAATTTTATCTAGAAATTATTATGAAAAATTAATTAAATCAAAAATAATTCATTTGTTAAGAAAAATGATGCACATTAAACATGTTATATAAGTTTAAGTTATAAAACTTGCAATTCAAATTTATAATTATAATTATAACTTTTATTTTAGTTTACCTTCTTTTACTGACGTTTTTATATAAATTCAGAACTTTTTATTATATTATTCAAAATATAAATTCAAATTTTATTAATTTTAAAACATATTTGCACTTAAAATATGATTTTAAATAATTCAATTTGAATTTTTTGGTTTAAAAGCTTCAACATTTCGAACACTACTGAGTTAAATATTTAAAAAAATTACTAGATCAATGTCATTCAATACATAAATATTAGCAGAGATTTCGTTCTTTTGAATGCAATATTACAAAGCTCAATACAAATGACGAATTATTTTATTTTTTAAATATCCATTTTACATAAATCAGCTGTTTAGATTTTTTTAAAGATTTGAACTTTTGCCAATAATACTAAAGATGTTTACTTTTTATATATGTATAGAATATATCAAAGTCAAAATACAATATTTAAAAAATAAAAATGTAAATTTTATGCCAAGTTTAATCATCATATATCATATAATGAATCTTTTAACATGACATCATAACCAAGAAGCTGTCAGAGCTGTTGTAATCGACTAAATGTATAATAGTTTTGCAGATGATCTAGGTATAGATCTGTTGGTAAACTGTAGATAGAATTTCCCTCTTTTTGCACACGACTAACCAGAAGTTGTCAAAACTGTTAAGTTGCAGAAAAACTGATGTTGGAGTTAGGATTTCCATACGAGGAAGCCTACTATTTTTGGAATTTCCATCAATTTTCATTTGGTATATATAATATATATATACTATGTACATACATATATTTAAACCCTCAGAAATGATTATATTTTCTTTCAAATTGCTTGTAAATAAATCTACTCTACAAATGTTAGAATGTATTCTTAAGAGTTTTCCAGAAAAGCTGATATAATTGATATACAAAAATTAATAAATTTAGACTGATGATTTTGTGGTGTACCTTACTGTCTTTATTTATATTTATTTAAAATATCCTCAAAATATATATTTAAAATTTTTTGAAAATATTTATAATTGTAAAATTAGCGATACTTTACTTGAACAAGTTGTCTTTTCGCAGCCGGCAGTAAATTTACTTACCAGAAAAGAAATAAATCTGTAAAAATAGCAAATTATAATCTTCTATTCTATAGGGACACATCTCAAGTCAAGACAGTCCATATATACAAAAAAAAAATGCCATTAAAGGCGGTGCTCAAGTCAAAGCGTTAATTTTGTTTTAAAATGAAAAATACTGTACTGTGTACTTCGATTCGTTTAGTAGCATATGTTAAGCAATATTACTGTAATTTCCTCTAAGTTCTTTCTTGCGTACAATTTCTTTTTTATAGAAATATTTAACAAAGATTTGTCTAAAATTTCATAAATTGTACAAACAGTACGTCACTATTGAAATATGTTGTTTTTGCAAATTCATAAACTAACAAAAAAGGAATGCTGTTTCCTGTTTCCTATTAATTCATTCGACCGGCAGGAATATTTTCATAAAATTTCGGATGAAAAATTTAAAAATTGAAAATTTGAAATTGTTATAGTTCTTTAACGAAAATGTAACATACAAGTATAATTCAGTAGTTCGGTTAAACTGACCTTGCTAGAATAATATGAATTTATACATAAAATTAACAACAAATTCATATATATTAATGGTACAACATGGGTGGCGGTGATGTAGTGGATAGTGTGCTAAGTTGGGATGAATTGGACTCCAATTTCTAACACAGACCGAAACATAAATGTTAACGGTTGAGATTGAGATCATTTGCTGACAACAAATATCTCACTATTAAAACCCATTAGCTTGTTGTTATTAAATATTTCTTCACTAGTATTAAGAAACTTATGGTTCGGAATCCATATAAAATCAATAGATATTGCTATAAAATAGCACGATGAGAAAACATTTTTTTATTAATTAAAGACCAATTATGATTCAAATCCAACAATGTTTACCTTTATAATTAAGTATATATTATATGAAAATACATATTATATGAACTTTGATATTATTGTGTACGTTGTTAGAAATTACAATTTATTAAATTTACAAATTATATATAATATACATATTCTCACACGTCACACGTTCCTTCAAATATCCGCAATGAAAAAAAAACCGGCGCGATTTTATCAGCTATTTTTTTAAAAATACTTTCTTTAAATACATAAATTAATTTAAAGATTGATTATACTTTTGAAATTTGACACGACATATTAGTAATCATTTATGTATGAGCTGACTTTATTATGATCATAACTTATTAAAAAATGAAAATAATTAGACTTTATATATACGTTTAAATAATATTCTTTTAAATAACGATTATATAAATAAAATATATAATTGATTTTTATATATAATTATATTATCAAAGCAGACTGATAAACAAAATTGTAATAGCATTTTAATAGAATCAAAAATTTTAATTATTATATACAATTCAAGTTTTATTTAAAAAAAATTTTCAGGTATAACGTATTTAAGTACCTTACTTTAGTATAGATTATATTCTAATTAAAGATTAGGACAATTTTATGGATTTCCGAAAATAATAAATTATATTATATGTACTATAATAATAAAGGTTCATTTGATTTGTATGATTATACTTCGATGTCTAGATTTTTTAGTTTCCTGTTATAATTTACCAATTACTAACAATAAGTATATATCAGTTTTTTAATACTACACCTTTTCATATGTACCTATATAATGACATATTATAGTTTTCTCGAATTATTCTAACAATAACATTTCTTAATTAAACATTTTGTTTTACAAAAAATTATCCTACTCAAAAATTATCTAAAAAGTTCTTCAGCGAGAAATGAAACAATAATAAGGGATAAAATTTCCGAGTCAAACTCAAACTTTTGGAATTTTTCAAAAAAAATACTATGTTAATTTATTATGAAAATGAAAAGTAAAAAGGATCCCCCCGAACCAATTAATTTCTGTTCGCAAGTCATTCGATTTTCCGCACTTTAAATATCAAAAAAAAAATTATCTTTTGAGATTTGAGTGCGGAAAATCTTTTTTTTTCACCAAAAGAAATCAGTTTAAAATATTGGCGAGTTACGTACGTGTATACCTACCAAGAATTTGGACTTCTTTGTCTATAAATTACCAAGGATTCAACGTACAAAATCGAAGTTTTTAGCTAATGAATGTTTTGCTGTTTATAGCCTTTTTCGATCCTTTTAATAAACGATAACAGATGAACAAATTGGAACGTTAAGGTATTTTGTAAGCACAAAAGTAAACTCTTTACATTTTCGTGATTCACTGGTAATGCACATATAATATGAATTATATATACGGTATATATATGTGAAAAAAAATTTAATGACACCAAAGAATGTAATAATTGTAATTAATGTTCTACAATTTCATATATAATTTTTCAGTAAGTATTTAATCTTTTTTTAATTGAATCAATGTAACTAAGTATAATAGAAAAGTTGTATTGATGTCTTCTTTATTTTTGACATATAAATAAAAAATACATGTATTTAAAATTTTAAAAAATTATATAACTAATATATATATACATAACTATTTTTTATAAAATTTCATTATTTTGTTATATACTAAGTAATTAAGTAATTTTACTTATTCATATTTTATGTTGAAAAACAGGAATAAGTTTAATTTTTTTTTAAAAGTTGCTATTACACAAAGTAGTAAAATTGGAATTACTAATAATATATATTGTAACATATTAATTTAATTATGTATAAGTATATTAAAACAAAAAAGATATTAGGGACATAAAAAAAAGGTATATATACGTGTATATAATTTTAAAAAAACACTATATTTAATAGCATTTTCTTTTGCTCAAAAAGTTGCTACACTTTGCAAGACACAATTAAATTACGTTTATTTACACCATGATACATCATCTCCAAAAGTATATTTTTTTAGTAGGTATAGTAAACTCTTTGACACTTGTTAAATCTAAACCGTTCAGTAAGTTATTGTTTTATATTCTAAAATGTAAAGAACTTTGTAATTAACAGGTAGATAAGTTATTTATACATAGTTTATAACTTTGTTAATTTTATATAATTATTAAAGCAAGAATTGCTTCAAAGTGCGAGATAATTTTTTTTCTGTGGATACATTTAACAGATTGCGTATTGCGTCTATAATTTAATAGTTTAACAGTCTCATCTTACTTTTACAGTTTCACGCATAAAATATAAATTAATAAAGTAAATTAAAAGATACTTAAAAGAATTTCCTACTTCAAATTTAGGAAATTAAAGAATTATAAATAGAAATTTATCAATTATAAATATATAAATTAAATGTGCCATACCGTTGGTTTGAACTTGACCGGACTATTTATTTACTATACAGACATTACTGATTACTGTAATCGGTTTCATACTTTAATTAAGCACCTATATGTAACGCACCTTTATATTATTATAAACAGAAATTATAATAGCCATAAATAACAATAATTTCATGACTATATATATAATATGACTGACTACTAAGTGTATCAATCATGCAACCATTTTGAATAAAAATAAAAAAACATTTAATGCTAAAATAAGTCTTTATAGATACACAGTCTCAGTTGTTTTGGCAATTGGCAGTTAACAGAATGCTATCATATAGGGTAATTGCACTAGTCGCCGGACAGTTAACTATTTTTCTGACTTTTTATTTAATTATCTTTTTTCTTATAACGAATTCAAAAAACATGTAAATAAATTATTAAAATTTTAATTGTTTTTTTATGTCGAAAATTAATTGTTAATATTAATATTAATTTTCTTAATTAATTTTTTTAAATTAAAAAAAAAGTATGATTTTCACTAGTCATCGGACACACAAACTTAGTTTGCGGACGTTTGTTTTTTAGTGGTCGGACATCTAAATTTGTATAGAAAATAACATCTTCTAGCTTAAAATAAAAATAAAAATGCAAAATTGTTTTCTATATTTAATATACTAAGATATTTATTTTATATTATTATCATTTAATATTACACCTAATTTTACAAAATAAATAAGTTCGCATTTTAGTTCAAAACTAAATTTATAACAAAAAATAGTGCTGCTAGGTACTAATCAGGATTGTACACCTGTGCGAAATAAATCAACAAAATAAAACAAACTTTATAAACATATTAACTATAAAAATGGGTCCAGATTCGTACTTGTCCATTGAAGAAGCGTCTTTGATCGCAAAGTGGTGTATTGATCTTAGTCAATGCGGATTTCCACTGAACAAGGACGATTTGCTAAATACTGTCCAAAAGATAATAACGGACTCTAAAAGAAAAACTGCATATACGAACCATAGACCTGGCAAAACATGGCTTAAGTGTTTTTTTAAACGACACACACAAATATCAATGTGTTAAGCCCAGAGTATTACGAAAGGCAGAACGGTAGTAACCAAAGAATATATTCTTAAATGGTTTCGAGTATTACGGATGTCAGTTCTCGAAACCATTTAAGAATAGATTATTTGATTACTACCGCTCTGCCTTTGGTAATACTCTCGGCTTCACGCATTAATATTTGTGGGTGTCGTTTAAAAAAACACTTAAGCCATGTTTTGCCAGGTCTATTGTTCATAAATGCAGTTTTTCTTTAAGAGTCCGGTATTATCTTTTGGACAGTATTTAGCAAATCGTCCTTCTTCAGTGGAAATCCGCATTGACTAAGATCAATACACCACTTTGCGATCAAAGACTCTTCTTTAAAGGACGGACAAGTACGAATGCGGACCAATTCTGGTTGGTCCCTCAGCGACCTCTCCAAATAGTCGGTCGTGTAATGACTTGCTCAACCCATATTTTGCAGCTGCATTTCTTAGGCTTAGCTTATTTTTCCTTATGTCATCAAGGGCCTCACTCATCGCATCACGATTACCAGCACCACAATCATCATTTTTAGCTTTTATCACTTCCAGCTGTGGTTCACTCATTTCATCATTTATCCTAAAATTTAATTTAAAGTAAAGTAATAGACCCTAATAAGCAGTAAATTCATATAAAAATAGAGTTGTCCAGGAATTGAATCTTGAAATTCAGTCTCCGGACAGCATTATTTAAAGTTAAAGAATGGTGTCCGAATACTAGAAATGTTCACAATTTATATGTTCTTTTCTTTCTAATATGTTTAAAATTCATTAAGCTATTATATGAAATTTTAAAAACGATAATATTCCATTTCTTTCATATATTCAGTATCCGGACAGGGCGTCCGGAGACTTAAAAACACAAATTATAACATTTTAGTGTCCGGACACCAAATAACTAGTAAAATTAAATAATTTTTTATTATTTTATAGCTAAATATCATTTAAAACTTAATTATTTAACTATATAAACATATTTATAGTAAATAATTATGAAATATTAATCTTTTAACTTACTTTTATACTTCTGTTTTCACTATTTTTTTAATAACTTTTTTCACTTTTTCACTATGAAACGAACCAACATTCTTCACTTCAAGCGTAACTATGATAAATGAAATCTCTCACACTCAAATTTTGTTATTTATCTTTGTAATAGATAAAGGAACAATATTTGCAAAAGTTTGGACATGAATTTCACTTAATTTTCTTATTTTAGTTGCATTTATAGAAAAGTGTCCGCATACTGAAGCTGTCCGGCGACTAGTGCAATTACCCTATGAACATATTAGGTCAGCCATCATTTTTTAACGAAGTATACAAGTATGTATAGAGAACTATATATTACAACAACAAAAAAACTAACTATCTTACAATTATGATTGTTCTCCAATAAATAAAAAAATATTCTATATTTTTTATGATTTTTTTTTTCAATAAAAAAAGCTGTATTTATATTCCCCTTTATTTATTCGAATAAATATTAAATGTAAAAAATTTGTTTTTTAAAAATAAAACGAATTACATATAACATCATACATATATGTATGTTTATTCGCTTTGAATTTTAAATTTGAAGGAAGTGAAATTGACAAAGTGCATATTCTACGTATACTTATATATTTGTATTATATACCTCTGCTAAGTATATAAATATAGATGCTGAAATAAATGTTTAATGAAATATACATACATACATATATTTTCATATAAAATATTTGATATACAAAACCGACGAATGATTATAGTATTATATATACATACAAGTATATATTTTTAACGGAAAATAATTATTTTCTTCGTAGTATAACTAATACAATTTCATATGGTAGCCATTATTATAACGTATACACTATGAATTTCATTAAAATAAAATTGAAACCATATGGATTTGATTATGTTAGTAATTTGGGCACTGCGCATTGATTTCTATTACAAAACAGCTGATTGGTCTGTAATTTAAATAAAGTTTTATTGCCTTTCTTCTTTATTAATTGATTATTATTAGTACAAAATTAAGAATTAAATATAAAATTAGTTTAAAATTCTTTAGATTAAAATATTTTTGTTTTGGCATTAACTATTTTATATTTGCTGTGATGTATCAATATCAACAACAACACTAAATGTTCAATTCAATGATTATTGTTCAACACTGCGTTTAATGACAATGTGAAAGTATAAGTACCTAAATATGAAATTTGTAAATAAAGATTAAATAAAATCATAAATGATATGCATTTTGCTGATATACATAGCTAAAATCTAAATACTTCTGAAATACATATATCATTATATAATATATAAAATTTAATCAATATGACCAGGGTGATAAGCCATATCTTTATTCTTTATCCCAAGACCAACCTAGCAGTAAAAGAATCGAAATATACATATTAAATTTCAAGAAATACTCTTTACTATTTGTTTTAAATTTTTAAATACTTACTATTCATAATTTAGTTATAATTTATTTTATATACCTATTTCTTAAATTCTAACAAATTTTTTTTTTCCATATTATAAATATAAGTATTGATTTTTTCTTTTTATAAATTAACGCAATTTAACGCAGACCTAGCAACCGGTGAAAATAAAGTTAACATCGAAATAAAGGAAAATTAATTGTCTATCAAACGTGCCTAGTTTGGATATTATAGGTTCAGTACGCTAGAACTTATAATTGAATAAGTGCTTGTACCTACTTCTCCCAAGGACTTTTTTAAAACACCCTGTAGCTCAGTGGGTGTTGAAAATGCACCCCCCCCCCTTCCATGCGATTTTTTGCTTATAATGAACCAAGAACCACCCCTTAACGGATTAGCATCCCAAACCAGACACCCTGCATAACATGTAAATATTACACTATATTATAATATATCTATATAATGTTGT